>JAVJIF010005407.1:0-194539 GCA_038442645.1 Agave tequilana
ATAGTTGCTGATTCACAAGGAAGCGCCTTTGCCACATTTCGATAGAAGGGGAAAAAGAAAAGGTTCGTGTTGTCTACCACCAAGATTTGGGATGGAAGCTTTGTTTTTGTGTTTGGTTTGACCTATACCTGGAATAAAACTGAGAACTCCCATTAGAGAAAGCTTAAACTCCCTAGTGATCCTTTCTTATTTGCTTTGATGTTAATGTTTCCCCAACGTGCACCAGTTTCGTTCTCCAATAGAGAACTCACCTGTTTCCTTCTAACTCCTTGTTTCAGCACTTTTAACTGCTTTATTCCATTATTTGGACATCTTTTAATCAATTTCAATATTTTGATTGTAGTTTCTTTATATTTTTTTGTAGTTCATGTTGCAGAGAATATGTATTTCAGATTTTAAATGTAGCACCCTTGTCATGTCTTGGCTTTCACAGTTGCGGAAGGGGAATCCGATGATGGGTATGATTCAGACACCAAGATGGGACCCACCTACTATCCTGAAGTTGGTATATGGATGAAGATGGCCAGCTCTCCTGGTTCAATGCCGGTGTCAGAGTTGGGTTGGAATAAGTTTGGGATGTGTGTTGGGATAGGGATTGGTGTTGGACTCCTCATGCGCTCATATCAAGCAACACCAGAAGTTTCAAAAGGCGGTTCTTCTAAATGGCTTGCAGCTGCTCCTGAAAGTGTGGAGTTTTCTTGCAGAAATTGCTTCAAGAAAGTTCATCGTCCAATCAGAAGCTTCTCTGCTGCCTGCCATGTAGGCGCAAGTTTTGGCACGCCACTGTATAGAACACCTTAGGTCATTAGCGCTCGTTCTGAGCAGTTTGTTCTCTATCGCATTTGTTTACGAGGGACTGTCATGAGCATGTAGTATAGGTGAATGAGAGAGCAAAGTTTCATATAAAGCACAGGAATTTGTCTAACCAGCCGGTACTGTCAGCTTGTCGATTGCATGGGTGTGTGCTGTAAGTATGTCCGCTTGAAAGAGGCTGCACTTACGTGTGCGTGTCTGTTCATCTTGTGTATGATGTGAGCACCTTTTTTTTATTTATTCTATTTAACAGATGTCCGCTGCATGGCTAGATTTGTTAGTCTTCAGCTCCTTTTTCTTGTTTTCTATCGTTTTATTGTGTTTGTTAAGCTTGTTATCTCAATTCAAATCTGTCTTGGTTCCATCTTGTGCGGCGGGATTTCTGACAAATTTATGTGTATAATTCCTCAGCCAAGCAACCGAATGTTAGCTCAAATGCCGTTTCTTTGTTTGCTGTGTTCGTGTTTCCACTGTACGTTCCCTGGTGAAGTTCAAAATTCTAGTGTTTCCTGCTGTTTCAATTCCTCTGAAGTTTCAGGAACTGGAGAGCTTCTCGGTTATTCGAGAAGGGGAGGAATTTTCTCTCAAAAATAATTTCTGTATGCTTTATGCTGATTTTCTTTCCTTTTTTGGGTAGACACTTAAGTTCAGGTTTTATATCTAAGTATCTAAGGATGCTGTTGTATTTTTCAATTTGCAGGGCTTGTGTGGTACCTCAGTATGTGTTTTTTTTTCCTTGCAGGCGAAGGGTGCTGAAAGGAAGTTCCAACAACGTGCTGAAAATTTCCATAATATGCGATAATGGGAACGGATCTGTTGTTAGATGGTCCAAAAAACTGACACGACAAGGAAAGAAAACTCAGATATTATCACATTGGACCCTGTGAATTTTGATATTCATTTTCTTTACAAAAGAAGGGGTCGAATAAGAAATATATCAGTCAACGTGACAGTTTTATTTCTATGCTCAGCTCCAAAAAGTCCGCGCATCACTCTCCTCTCGTCAGAATGAACAACGGGAGCAGCAAAGGTCGCGGTGGCAACAATGAGTCATCGGAGGTCGACGACCTCCTCCGAGATGCAGAGGATCACCCTCCTCAATCTCCGCGTCGGTTATCACTCCAAATCTCATAACCCCTTCTCTTCTCCTTCCTCTTCTTCCTCCTTTTTAGATTCCGATCTCGCTCGCCGCTTCGACGCCCTCAAATCTGCTCTACACCCTAACCCTCAATTTTCCTCTAAACCCTAATCTGTCCAAATAACTGAAATTCTCGCAAGAGAAAAAAGGAATCGCAGCAGATGAGGAGTCGAGCGGGATTCTTGGGGTCGACCTCGCCGCGAGATTCGCGGCACTGAGGGGGCTTCTTTAGGGCCGCCGCCGAATCTAGGGCTCGAACAAGATCCAGATCGGGGAGAGTTTTCTAAGACAGTGATGATGATGATGATGATGATGATGATGATGGAGATGGAGATGGGTGTCGAAGAAGGAAGCGGAGAAGCTGATGGAGTGGGCTAAGGATGCTGCGAGGCTCGATCCATCCTCAAAAAGTGATGATGAAGAGGATGGTCACGATGATGATGAGATGATGATGCGACCTCTCCGTCGGCGAAGGCGTCGGAGATGATCGGCTGGTAGCGGTGACGATTCCTCGGCGGCATCTCGACCTGCAGGTGGTTAGCAACAGGGAGAACTGGCAGCACCAAGGCAAAATCAAAGAGGAAAACGAAGACGAAGAAGTAGAGGAGCTTTATTGATCTCAGTAGTGGGAGCTCAGCTGGAGCTCGTGGCCAATTTTAGGGCACAATTACATCATAGATCCCAACAGTAACCATGGTCCCTTATTTATACCCGCGACTCTCAATGGGCCCAAACGGGCGAGTCACTGGGTTCGGCCGGACCCGACTCCGAGTCACAAGGCCGAACCGACCCGGCCCATTACAAATTAGCAAAGAAGAAGACGGCTCAGAATTACCTCATCATAGCCGTTACATTCAAAAAGAAGGAAAAGAAGAAAGATAAGAATGAATCAAAATCAGAGGTGAATCAGAGGCAACAAATCCGACAAGCCTGAGAGATAAGAACTGCATCAATGCTCCCCCCTTGAAATCGATCTTGTCTCAAGATCGAAGTCAGGAAACCTTTTAATCAGCTCCCAGTAATTCTCCCAGGTGGCTTCATCTACAGGCAATTGTTTCCATTTAATCAGCACCTCAGTAGTAGCCTTTCCAAGTCTCTGGACCATTCTCCTATCCAAGATTAATTCAGGTTCCTTGATCACTTCTACAGCATGAGCAGGGACCTGATTTTGTACTTGAATAGCTTCACCCAACTTCTTTTTTAGTTGTGAAATATGGAACACAGGATGTATTTTGGCCCCCTCAGGTAATTCTAATTTGTAGGCCACTGAACCAATTCTCTCCAAAATTTTATAGGGACCATAGAACAAAGGAGACAGCTTATGGGATCTTCTTCCCCCTACTGAAACCTGCCTGTAAGGCTGTAACCTCAGGAATACCCAATCCCCCACTTCAAAAACCTCTCAGTCCTGTGCAAATCTGCCCATTTTTTCATTCTGTCCTGAGCATAGACCAAATTATTTTTTAGCAGTTGAAGGGTTGCATCTCTATTCAGTAATGCCTCCTCAACACTCTGTAACCTAGCAGTTCTGGGAATGTAAGAGGAGATAGTAGGAGGCACCTTCCCATACACAGCCTGATAGGGAGATACCTTGATAGCAGAATGCCAACTGGTATTATACCAGTATTGAGCCCATGCCAGACACTTACTCCACTCTTGAGGTTTGTGAGACAAAAGCAACGCAGATAAGTCTCTAAACACCTGTTTACTACCTCTGTTTGCCCATCAGTCTGAGGGTGGAATGAAGTACTGAACAGAAGCTTAGTTCCCTGTAGAGACCATAGCTCCTTCCAGAAGTCACTGGTGAACACAGCATCCCTATCAGAAACTATACTCTGGGGCATTCCATATAAACTGTATATATTATCCATGAAGACAGCAGCCACAGTCTTTGCAGTGTATGGGTGAGAGAGTGCCAAAAAATGTGCAAATTTTGTTAGCCTGTCAACAATGACAAGGATAACAGATTTACCTCCACTCTTTGGTAATCCCTCTATAAAATCCATGGATATATCTTCCCATACATTTTGAGGAAGAGGCAAAGGTTGCAACAATCCTGCAGGCTTAGTATTTTCATATTTACACCTCTGGCATATCTCACATTCTCTAATATACTTTTTGATACTGTTCTTCATTCCCTGCCAATATACCACTCTTTTCAACCTTTGGTAAGTCTTTTCATATCCAGAATGTCCCCCACAGGAGTATCATGGTGTTCAGACAGAAGCAACTGAGTGAGGGAAGAAAAGGGTTTATGAGGATTTTACCCCTGTAATAGAATAGGTCACCTCTTTTCTGATACTTAGAAGTATCCAACTGTCCCTCATTCCATTGGGTATTCAACTCAGAAAAGAAGGTATCAGTTTTGACCATTTCTTTGAGCAACCCAACCCATTCAGATTCCACCACTGTTATTTCCAGCAAGGTAGGCACATCAGGAATTTCATCCCTTCTAGAAAGACTGTCAGCAGCTATGTTTTCCTTTCCCTTTTTGTACTCAACCCTGTATCTGAAATTGCACAGTTTCAGTAACCAGGTATGCTGAGCTTCTGTATACAACCTCTGTTCCAGGAGGTACTTCAGTGGCTTGTGATCAGTCTTTACTATAAATTCCCTCCCCAACAAATACTGTCTCCACTTCTTAATAGCCAACAGTAGACCCAGCATCTCTCTTTCATAGGCTGAAGCATATTTATTGGAAGTTTTCAACTCTTGACTGATATATGCAATAGGATGATTCTCTTGCATAAGAACTGCCCCAATTCTGCTGGCAGAAGCATCACACTCAATTACAAATGGTGCATTGTAATTGGGAAGAGCTAGAACTGGTGGGTTAGTAAGAGCAACTTTTAAATCTTCAAATGCCTTTTGTGCTGTTCCATTCCACTGGAATGCCTGTTTCTTAGTAAGGGCAGTTAGAGGTGCAGCAAGGGTGCTATAACCTTTAATGAACTTCCTGTAATACCCAGTCAGACCCAAAAATCCCCTTAAAGCCTTCAGAGTTCTGGGAATTGGCCAATCTAATATAGCCTGTATCTTACTCTTATCCACAGCCACCCCTTGATTTGATACCACATGCCCAAGTAAGCAACCTCAGTCACTCCAAACTGACACTTGCTCCTTTTAGCAAAGAGTTGATTCTCTTTTAATATTTGTAGCACCACTCTCACATGATATAAATGATCCTGCAGGTTCCTGCTATAGACAAGGATATCATCAAAAAAAATGAGCACAAACTTCCTCAAGTAGGGCTTAAAAAGTTCATTCATCAAAGCTTGGAAAGTAGCAGGAGCATTAGTCAGCCCAAGGGCATAACCAAATACTCATAATGCCCAGTATGAGTCCTGAAAGCTGTTTTGGGTATGTCCTCTTCCCTCATCCTAATTTGATGGTATCCACTCCTTAGATCCAACTTTGAAAATATTTTTGCCCCATGTAACTCATCAAGCAGTTCATCAATTAAAGGTATGGGAAATTTATCCTTGATTGTTTTTTGGTTTAGGGCCCTATAGTCTACACACAACCTCCAAGTCCATCAGTCTTTTTAACCAACACCACTGGGGAAGCATAAGGGCTCCTACTGTTCCTAATAATACCTGTCTCCAACATTTCATCCACCATTCTTTCTATAACATTCTTTTGTTCCCAAGGGTGCCTATAAGGTCTCAAGTTAATAGGATTAGTTCCAGGGACCAATAATATCTGATGGTCATGACTCCTCTTAGGAGGTAGACCCATTACTTCTCCAAAAACTTTTTCATATTCCTTGCATAGGGGCTGCAACTGTAGATTAGTTTTCTGTATCAGATTGTGCTTCTTTTGTTGACAGATATATAGAACCCATCCTTTAGTTGACTGATATAAAGTTTTCTCCATGGCTTTAGCTGAAACCAATTCCATGTCATTAGAGGATACCCCCTGTAATTCCCAAGAGTGACTATCCTTAATGATCTTTAACTTCTTTTCTTTAAATTTATAGTCATTTCATCCAAAGATTGCAACCAATCAATTCCTAACACCATCTGACAACCCCCTATGGGCAGGACATGAAATCAGTAACTATTTCCAGTCCCTGGCACTTAAAGCAAACAGACCTACACAACCCTTCACTTTGTAATTTATCATCTCCAGCTATGGTGACCTGAAAAGCCACTTCTGGTGTTATTATCAGACCAGTTCTCTGCACCACCTTTGGATCAATGAAGTTATGGGTAGATCCAGTATCCACTAACACCATAACTGGCTTCTTATTAACCTGTCCATACAGCCTAATAGTTCTAGGTGATACACTTCCCTCCATGGCATTAAGTGAAAGTTCATATAAATTTTTCCCAAGTTCTTCCTTAGGCCTCAACAAGATCTCCTCCTCCTGCTCACCCTCATCATCTTCACACTCAATTAGCATCAAGCTTTTCCCCTTACATTTATGACCAGGAGAGTAAGGCTCATCACACTTGAAACATAAACTTTTCCTCCTATACTCCTCAACCTGTGAAGGAGATAACCTTCTGACTGGAGCATTTGTTACAGAACCCCCTTCTCTGCTAGCAGCTGGAGCCACAGAACTTCTTGGACTTAACCCTGGTGTACTGACATTTCCCTTGTATGTAGAAAATTTACTTAATTTCTTTTCTGCTGCTGTAATGGATTCCCTGGCTATGGCACTTCTGTAAGCTGAAACCATAGTCAAAGGTTTATCCAATTTGACCTTCCCTCTTAGATCTTCCCTTAATCCTGATAAGAATAAACTAATTAAATTCCTCTCAGATTCATCAATCAAATGAGCCAGCCTTATGAAAGACTTATGGTATTCCTGTACAGTCCCAGTTTGCTTCAGATTAGCCAAGGCAGCCAAGGGATCATCTAAGTCATCTGGTCCATACTGCAGTATCATCTCCTCATAAACTCTGGCCAGGTAACTGACCCTCCCTTTTGTTTTTCCAGCCACCTCCACCAAAGCAGAGCCTCTCCTTGAAGGAAGAAGACACAGAACTCTACCCGATCTTCTATTGGGGTATGATGTATAGCAAACACATGTTCCAATTGATACAACCAGTTTAAGATGTCTCCCTCTCCCTTGAAAATCGGAATTTCTACCTTAGGGTGTTTTGGCATTGGAAGTTTACCAGGAACATTGAAGGATCTCTGATTTCTTCTCAAGAACTGCTCTGGCTTTCCTCCTCCCATGGTTGCCTGTCTCTCCCTTGCAGGACTAGTGAATCCCCTTCCTTTAGAACTGAGTTCAGGCCCTCCAATGGGAGAAGTTTCAATTCTTCCAGATCCCACAGTTTCTTGGCACAGTTTGGAGATCAGAATACTTAATTCTTCATATCCTCGATCGATCTTCCCTTCTAGAGAACGAAATCGATCATCCATTATTCTCATATTATCACCAACCTTTTCCTCCAAGATCCGATTTCTTAGTGCAGTTCTTTCATCCAGAGCTCGGAATCGGAAGTCAAACTGATCGTCTTTTTGAGAAGTTGAACCTGTTCCAAGTGTATTTCCTCGATCTAAATCCTTCTTAGAATCACAACCTGCATCAAAAGATACTGACCTCTGTGGTTCCACTTTTGGGGTGAAGTCGACATCGTCGTCTCCAAGATCCTCAGGGAACTCCGGAACCTGAGGCTCTGATACCATTGATGCGACCTCTCCGTCGGCGAAGGCGTCGGAGATGATCGGCTGGTAGCGGTGACGATTCCTCGGCGGCATCTCGACCTGCAGGTGGTTAGCAACAGGGAGAACTGGCAGCACCAAAGGCAAAATCAAAGAGGAAAACGAAGACGAAGAAGTAGAGGAGCTTTATTGATCTCAGTAGTGGGAGCTCAGCTGGAGCTCGTGGCCAATTTTAGGGCACAATTACATCATAGATCCAACAGTAACCATGGTCCCTTATTTATACCCGCGACTTCTCAATGGGCCCAAACGGGCGAGTCACTGGGTTCGGCCGGACCCGACTCCGAGTCACAAGGCCGAACCGGACCCGGCCCATTAACAAATTAGCAAAGAAGAAGACGGCTCAGAATTACCTCATCATAGCCGTTACATTCAAAAAGAAGGAAAAGAAGAAAGATAAGAATGAATCAAAATCAGAGGTGAATCAGAGGCAACAAATCCGACAAGCCTGAGAGATAAGAACTGCATCAGAGGACGAGGATGAAGTTGATAGCGATGAGTCAGAGGAAGAAAGACGCAAGGCGTAGGAGAAGAGCAAAGGAAACGTAAGCCAAAGAGATGGATTTCCTTTTGTTTAACTTCTTGAGAGAATCGATTCTTGGCTCATTTTGTTAATATATATGCATATGATTTTCTCCCTTGTCGAGATTTCTGTCTTTTTGAATCTTGGTCTTTTTGCTGAAGTAGATGTTGTCAATGCCACCCATTTTCAATAGCAAATGTTCATAGTTCTCATGCGAACCAATTGATTGCTTCAAAAAGAGAATATGTGTTTATGGTAAGATACTAGCTCCAGAATTGGTCTGGAAAAAAAAAAAAAACCATCGATTGTGTAACTATATAAACACAAGAGGGGTGGTTGTCTAGCAATGATGCATGATTTTAGGAGCAAGGGAAATGTGCACCTAGACTAGAAACTGAAGAGGAAGTAAGCATTAAGAAATGTAACGGGATGAGATATGGAAAGTAGGAAGCATTTTACTTGGACATCAAAGACCATAAAAGCTATTCATTCCTAATGAAGAACGACCTCTATGAAATCTACAACCAAAAGGATCCTACAATTTGATTATAATGGACAATAATATTTATTTTACTATGATTGAAGGCATAAGACATGCATCTGCCACAGTAGCATAGTGATGAAACCTATTGAGGTTCTGCTGCACAAGGTCTAGAATTCAGGCCATTTGTCTGGCTTCAATGGTTTATCTCAACCAAAAAAAAACCCCAAAACTTGAACGAATCATGTACCAATTATTCTGAGGACTATTTGAACCCTTTTCCCGTTTTAAAACAACTATAATACAATAATAAGAGCTACTTGTACCACAAGTGTCTAAATATGTCTTTGGCACGCAGATTAGACTTGAAAGTTTTAGCTCATATTGGAGTATCCATGCATTTGATATGCATCTGAGATGGTTATGATTTTTTTAGTACAAAATGCCTGCTTTTTAGGTTTTAGAAATCTCCAAGAATGGTAGTGAAATTCTTTAGGAACACAATAGCCACAAGGCTGAACTCCAACTAGACCCATATTACAGAGATAAACAAAATTCATAAAGGTGGAATATCGATTCACAAGGAAACAGGTAATGTATTGAACTAATTAAATGCGTAAAGGTAGTATATAGGATTAATGAAAAATGCATAACCTGCCTATTTGTTCTCACAAGTGGAGCATTTGATTTGAACGGAAACAAACAATTTCAACATATTTGTATTAATTTCTTCTTTATATTAACTGAGATAGAAGTGGATTTTTCATGGCAACAGTGAACTCTTGCGCTCTGACAGATCAACCTTTTCACCCTCCACCATGTTCCATTCAAACTTCCTGACCAAGTTTGCCACGAAAAGCACTCTAAATGAAGCTTGGCCAACGCAAGCCGGGCAAATCCTCCTCCCTACTCTAAAAGATATATTTTGATATTGCTGGAAGGAAGGCTAGGACATTGAGCTTCTTAGTGTAGACATGCTCCTATTTGCGGACTCGATGTCATTTGTGGCCTTCTCATCAAGTTTCTCTCCATAGCACATACAAGGATGAGGAGAGCAAACATAGCAAACTGAATGCTTTTCAAGGCAACAACAGTGCCATCACCAGAGTATTGGAGTTGTGTTTGGAGATGTTGGATGGGGACATGGAGCACCCAATCTCGGCTTTCAGAGTAGATCTTGCTAGGAGAGGAGCTTATGATCTCACACATTAGGTTGCGACGGAGCAAGCACCATAAAAGGTCGTATGCAGCAGTGTTGATGTTGTGTTGGTTGCTGCTAATGAAGCGACTGGCAGGAAGTGGTGCAGGACGATCAGAGAACACAACACCGTGCCGGATGGGGTCTTGTGAGCAATGGCTCGGTCGGAGATGAAGATTGCCACTCATAGCCCATGCGAAGGGTCACGATGGGCCATATTGATGGTGGAGGTCCCGAAGGATTGGCTTAATGTTAAATATTGAATTTCTGAACCACAAGAGGTTGCCAAATATGGGAATCGCTGGAGGTCCTGGTGGAAGCCTCTGCTTCTTATTGGCGAAGAGGAGAAAGCTAAGGCATATAGAGAAGAAGAGGGAGATCAGGAAAACTGGAAAAGGGACCAGGCCTCCATGTTTGTTTTTGTTTTAACTCTGTTTACTACTGCATGGTAGGAATTGTGTGAATATATGTTGTAGATACATCTGTTTCATATGACAACAGATGCATCAAAGGAGGCTTGTCTAATTTGAGGGGATTTTCAGCCTTCCCTGCTTTTGTTCCAAGAAGTTTTAGACAAGTCTTAGTTAATTTTGATGAGTTAACTGAATTGATTTCTATTAAAGCTGAGGATGGTTGTTAGTTTTGTTTCACCTTTGAATTGGTTAATAGTAGTTAAGTTCTTATTAATTTAGTTGTACTTTATTTAGGTTGATCTTAAAATTTGTATTTAGTTTTACTTTTTTTAGATCTATCTTAGAAACTGCTTGAAGAACTACTTTTGGAATATATATTGACGGGGAAATCGAACAGTTCAGATTAAGGATTTTATTTAAATATAGATTTGAGTAGATTTAGTTGAGATTTAAGATTAATTTGAATTAGATTTGGCTAGATTTAATTTTCTCAATAATCATATGTATGAGCATGTATTGTAGGCTAAATATAATCAGGTATTGAACTTTGAAGGTAATGATGATTTGATTAAAGTTTTGTTTTCTTGTGACACTTGTGTTGTTTGATTTGGCCTCATGGATTGAATTGAATATGGTGTTGAAGCCGAGATCCGGTTACAATCTATAATCATATCTTTTCTCCAAATCCATGTTCTTCCCCAATTCCATTAAAATCCTCACCACAAACCCCAAATCCCCTCCCGTCCCATTTCATATTTGCTCCAATATTAGCCTCACCCTTTCTTATTTTGGCCATATATATGAATGCTTCTCTGACTTGTCATTGAATTTGAATAGGAATCTTTATAGAAGTAGCCAAGTCTATCTCATATACGCCAGTGACAGTTTTGCTCCTGTTCGTGTTGGGCCCAACTATAATTTGATTCTATAACCTCCCCTGTGATTGTGGAACCCTATTCTTGTTTGGCTTCCTCTATGAACTACAACAGCTAGTCAAGGGGTGGCCTTTTTTGTTTTATTTTCTTCTGTCTTCTTTTTTCTTCTTTTTCTGTCTTTTTTTCTTTCTTTTTTTTTTCCAAGAGGCTGTAATGCTATTGCCCTCAAACTCATGCTCGATTGTGTATCTTTGTTATTTTCACACTTTGCCCTGAAAAGATCAGTTTGCCATTTCATGTTGGGATTATATATTTACGGGATTTTGCACTTCTGATGTAGACCACAATTTTCAGTTTAGTAGCGATTATTTTTTGTACTGTTAAATATTCTAGCAGCTAACTGCTACAGTCATTGAAGATGGGTTTTCACCGTTCGACATGCTGGTATTGCAAATACAATAAGATATGCTGGTTAGTGTAGATACATATTATCAGTATGCTGAAAGTGTAAAAAGCCCTATTTACTCCCCTGCAAAACTCTAGCTTCTTCAACTTCCAAGTGTTGGTTTCTATACGATCTCTATATTCCTTTTCTTGGGTCCTAGATGTTGTCTTGGATCATTTCTCAATTGAAGATACTGGCTGAGAAAAAAATGAACTCTTCTGTGTGCCGAATTTGCATTTGCTGTTTTATGTTTCCTCAAGATTTTCCATCTTTTATCTGACATTTTTTGATGGAAAATGATGAGTACAGCATTCTGCTCAGCTGTACACATCAAGATTTGGTTATCCTCCAATTAATACCTTGTCCATTTATTCCTACTGTCTTTTGCCTGTCCAAACTGTATTGTGCTCTGGGGTTCGGCATATCCCATAATCTTCTGCTTTCAGCTCCATGCTGACCACTGTATAAAATTCCAATAAAAGCTGGCAACTTTTGTTTTTTCTATTGTTTGGATCCCTGAACTTCAATTTGCCCCCAATATTTCCATATGCTTTTGTATTCGTTGAGAAGACAAGCAAGTAATCCTTGAATAAACTCCAGATTCTGCTGTGTTAGCATGAGAGCAACAACTAGCCTATAGATGCTGCCCTTTTTCACAATTTTATTCCTCTCAGCTCGCTTCTGTCTTCTCATCTAACTTCTGTTTGAATACACGCCTTCGCTTTCAGGGGTCGTAGGAGCCGGCAGTGATGACCGCGGCCGTGCAACCACGTGTCAGGATCCTCGAATAAACTACTGACGCGTACGTGCCGGCTTGTCTTCTGATTCATTGCTTTCCAGTGCAAGCTAGCTAATCCCATAACTGTTTTGAGTTTGAAAAGAGATGCATACAATAAGTTTCAGGTGTTGGCTGTCAACATCTGCACATTCATTCATCTAACGTGATGAGTGAGTGCAGGCCCTGTTCTTTCTTGTTGTCACCACCGTGTGTTCAGCTTAGTCTCCATCTATTTGGCCGGGTCTTCAGAAAAAGACTGCTGCCTGAGAGGGATATAAACATGGATGAAGTCAATGAAGATTCGGTCTGGTCTGGTCCGGTTCGGTTCGCTGCCGATTGATCGAGTCAGTGACACCCTTTGCTTACTTTTCAACGCATACTTGCCTTGCTTAAACTCTGGTTCATTGTGTTTTTGGACCGGGTCTGATGATTCTATGGCCAAGTCCTCATGGATCTAGAGAAACAAATAGAAAGTGTGAGCCAAGTCACCCTACATCCTCAAAGAACAAGTCCACACCCTTTTCTCTCTGTTTCTGCCTGCTTAAATACCATCAAGATCCAATTGCTCAGACATGAACTCTACCTCTTGAGGAAGAAAAAGTATGCCTCCAACAGCTGCAGCAGCAGTACCTGACCATCATCAACAACAAAGGGGCTCTTCTTCCTCCTCTGTCGTCTCCATGGCCCTCCGCGGACGCTCTGTCCTCAGCCTCCGCCGGAACCAGGTAGTCTCCATGGACTCCCAGGTTCACGATGCCGCGGACGACATCCACGGCGTCGACCTCTTCCAGTCTCACGTCGCCGACCGCCTCTTCTCTCTCGTCCCTCAATCCTCCTCTGAACTGCACCACCACCTCCCTTCTCTCCCGTTTCTTCACAAATTGTTGGACGCATTTCTCTCTTGTGAAGACGAGTTCAAGAGCCTGCTTGCCCGAAACCTTGCTCTCATATCCAAATCCTCCGTCGACAGGCTTTTGACCGATCTCATCGATCGCGCCGTCAAGTCCCTCAACATCTGCAATGAAATAACGCAGAGCCTGCAGTCGGTCCGCCACTGGAACCGCGACGCTGACATCGCAGCCTCCGCGCTCCGTGCCCATGGGACCATCGCGCCGGGCGAAGGCCAGCTCAACCGCGCGAGGAAGGCGCTTGCCAAGCTCCTCACGTCACCGGAGCCCGCTGCAGTCCACCATGAGGCAGGCCATTCCAATAGGAGGAGCACGGAGAGGGGCTGGTCTTTTCTGAGCAGGAATAGCTCTGACACGAAACAGGAGAACCCCTCCTCGTCGTCATCGTCACGGTCGCTGTCACGGACATGGTCAGCGGGGAAGCAGCTGCAGGCCATTTCCGCAAACCTCGCGCCCCCGCGGGGGACGCCGGCGGACTGGCGCTTGCGGTGTACACAATGAGTTCAGTTCTGGTGTTTGTAATGTGGGCTCTGGCTGCCTCTTTCTCTGGTGGTAGCTCGGCCTCCTCGGTGCAGGTGGGGCCACCACGGCAGCTGGCGTGGGCCCCGGCGATGATCGGGCTGCAGGAGAGGATCTTGGAGGAGTGGAGGAGAAGGGGGAGGAAGGGAGGGGTGCTGGCGGAGGTGTTGAGTGTGGAGAGGTGTGGGAAGGAGATGGTGGAGGCCGTGGCGGTTTGCGAGGCCTCGGGCCGGGGGACGGAGGTTGTGGGCCGGGCCGGGGATCTCAGGGAGGCGAGCCAGAGGCTGGAGGAGGGGCTGGGGCCATTTGAGAGGCAGCTGAGGGAGGTGTTCCATCGGATTGTGAGGAGCAGAGAGGAGGTGATGAGGTGTTTGGAGCAGAGCACTAGATCTGCTCCCCCTTTCTTTGTTCTGTAAACAATAAAAAGAAAATGTGTGGTTTGGTTTTGGTTTTGGCTTTTGATGGATGGACAGTACAATTCTGTTGTGCTGATTGTAGAAATTGTTGTTCATCTATTTGGATTTGAGTTCTTGAGGAGCTTGCAACAAACCTGGACATGGTGTTTTTGTTCTCTTCATTGTGCTGATTATTCTCATGGAGAGCGTTGGGGATTTTGATTGGAAAAGGTAGTAGAGAACTGAAGATGGAGGCAAGTGCGTATTTAATTTTGTGTTAGAGAATGTATTCATAGTTTGTATAACTACTTAGTTTCTTCACTTTGTCTCCATAGGTACCATGTTTTCTTCTAATTTGCAAGAGGTCTGGGGGTTTAAATCTCTTCCATCAAGCTATGACTTATATTTTTGAGTAAAAGAAAATAAAATTAACTTGCCGGTTCACTGCTAAAAGGGTAGAAGTGAGTTACGGAGAATTACAGGCTCAACTCTTCTCTAAGATTGATATTTAAATGAAGAAAATATTTCCATCCAACTCTAGCAATTGAATTGAAAGGAGACAAACAGTGGCCTTTTCTAGTTGGGGAGACATTGTGATCTTTGATATGCCCCTTAAATAGGAAACACTTATTGTAAAGTCTTTGGTCTCTCTCTCTCTCTCTCAGAGACGTCAATGAATGCGAGGGACAAACATGGATGGAGGTAAAAGTGTGTGCTGTGCGCGTGCGGAAGAGAAGATGTGGGAATGGGAGTTTTTCTCGAGAAAAAGCCCGGCCCATATATCTAGTGGTCTAGGACTTTAGGTTCGGCTCAAGCCCTAGCCCACTTACCCATTCTAACATATATAACTTATAAACTGCATACATATTTTTTTAAATTGAGAGGGTTAGGGTTAAATAAACAAATAAGAGGGGGAAAAAATTACATCTATTTGGTTAGCAATACAATCCCACTGAAAGTTGAAATTCACTTTTATTCATGGTATCAATAAATGGTATGATTTGAGAGGAAATTAACGGTGGTTTACTGAAAAAATAACTTCTTGATAGTTTAAAGCAATCCTTAAAACTCATGGTAAAATCTAGGTCATGAGTTCATAATATTTTTGTGAATTTATCTGTCTAAATATAATATAGTTATCATATTTTTTTGGTAGGCTTTGCATTCTAGTAAATCAACACCCACCTAATTTTTTTCTAATAAAACTGTGAGGCGAAAATCCCGCGCGTTTCATTAATTAGATACTGACATAATACTTTCCTCTAGCATTTGTTTAGTATAAGTAGTTTTGATTCTCTTAAACTTTTTTGAGAGGTCATAAAAACAACAAGGGCCATCTCCGTAGGTGGCTCCTTCGCACGGAAGATCGTGTTGATTCTTCGCGCTATGAGTTATCTATCATAGTTAATGGATAATGGATAGTTCAAAGCAAGAGAGAAAAAATATATTTTATAATGAAGTTCACGAAATGTCTTTTATTTTTTTCTCTTTTTACTCCCTGACATCCATCAGCTGCCATCACCACCCGGTCCTTCACGCGCGAAGGAGCCAAACGCTCCGCGTGTTTGGACATGAAACTTTTGCAACCGAATCTAAAAGCAGTGTCCGCATTGTTCACTTGATTTTCTTAATTTTATTTTAATGTGGTTCGTATAATGCTTTGACTTTTATGGGTGTAGACTCCACACAAGATTCTATGCGGGAACATAATTTATCGTTTTTACTCGTCAAAATAGCCAAAAAAAAAAAAAAAAATGTTAAAAAACTGAGAGTAATATCAATTGCCAATCAGCGAATTTTGGAGGTCGCACACATTTTATTATATGCACAGTCTTATAAATTCGTATTTCTCGTAATATGTGATTTTCAATTAAAATTTTATTTATTTATTTATTTATTTATTTTGCCGTCTCCTTCTCGCGAACGCACACCCTCGTTCTGTTCTGGAGCTCTGCTTTGCTTCCATGGCTTCTTCTTCTCTCTCCTCTCTCTTTCCTCCCTTCTTCTCAACGAGAACCAGAACTCAAACAATCACTCAATCTACTCTGTTTCTCTCTCCTCTATCCTCCTCAACCCCTCAGTCTCGCCGTCCGATTCCGATCCCCCGCCCGATCTCTCCCAGCTCAGCCGTCCAATTGGAGGAGGCCCAAATTGCGAAAAACCCTTCAAAGTCCCCTCCTTCTCTCCCCTACAGGGTCGGACATGGCTTCGACCTCCACCGCCTCGAGCCCGGCCGCCCCTCATCATCGGCGGCGTCGATATCCCTCACGACCGCGGCTGCGACGCCCACTCCGACGGTAAAAATTTGATCTTTTTTAGGGAACTAGGGATTTTGTGGAGTTCCTGATGATGAGTTCCTTACAAAAAATAAAATAAAAATAAAAATTATTGGGTAATTGTTGTTGTTAGGGGATGTGCTGCTTCATTGCGTGGTGGATGCGATATTGGGTGCGTTAGGGCTTCCTGATATCGGGCAGATATTCCCGGATTCGGACCCGAAATGGAAGGGCGCCGCTTCCTCCGTTTTCATGAGAGAAGCTGTGAGTTTTGGATTGATTTTTTTTTTTTTTTTTTTTGTGTTTTAATTCTTTTGGTTAGTATTGAAATAATATATGTACTGTTGATATTGGATGTTGTTCATGCTTGCATGATTTTTAATGTTTATATGGTTCTACATAGAGTGGCTTCTTCAAATTAAAATTGAAGCAGTGCCCATAAGGCCAAAATTGAATAGGATTGAAGGGTTGTTTTACTTTCTTAGATACATTAAAAATCCCCCCAAATTGGCACAACAACAATGAATAGATTGGTCCGTCAAGTAATATCTCGTCTTCTTCATTAAAGTACTTTCGCGTACAATAGGATTTGCTATGGAGCACAACTCCACATTGAGAAATGAGAAGGTTCAACGAAGGATTTCGTGAAATTGCGCAACTGACTATTTACTAGATGTTAACAAGTTGAGTTGGTGTCAATTTTTTGGATGAGTAAACTATGGACAAGAGAGGGGCTTGCCAAGACCAAGCAGGCGGATAGCCAAATTTATCTTCTTATTGGTGACATTGAAGCTAAACAATGGAAGAACAGCCCTCTAATTTTACTGAAACTAAGAGTCTAAAGGAAGGGGATATGATAATTTGTTGTGGGAAATTATATTCATCTACAAGGCATGGTAAAGTCATGAAACCTGACAAAAAGAAATTCGGCACAGCTTAGAGTACATTGATTAAACCGGAAACCAGTTGACTGTTGACCCACAGATGTATTCAGAAATTTACACGGCATTGCTTGTGGAACTGCTGATATTGAGGATTCTGCGGTGTTTTGGGTTTTAAAATTTGATAGAAAACTTGAGTCTTCCTGTTTTTTGTTGCTTATGGTTAGATTATGATTTGGAAGTTAGAATGCATAGACTGCCCAAATTTGCAACGGTATCATGGTTTCATAATATTTACGTTTTAAAGTAATAGATTTTAGGCACGTTCTACGCACATGCAATAAAAATAGAATAAAATTTATTAAAATATTTTTTCATGTACCTTCCTTTGTAAGCCTTTTACTATGATTTTAGAGAATTCTAATCTTGAATGAAAGAATGAAAGAAACCTTTCATATATTTTTTCTTGGGATAAATATCATATTGTCTTTAATAAATGTTCGTTCTTTTATTCAAAATTCTTTTTCAAAATAGAGATCCCTAATAATGTTGCTTTTTCAAAAAAAAATTTGAGTATGGATGTAAATGTTATGGGTAGATTTTTGGGTGTTGTAACATTTTTTTTAATTCACTTTCTTTTTGACAAGTGGACTAGAGAGAGAGAGAGGTTTTAGATATGTAATCGTGAAGAGAGAGATTTATCTTGAATTCTTGTCTTTATCTAATAAATACTATTTTTTTATTTTTAAATTTCTTTTTGAGATGATAATATAGACGTGTGGCTAGTTATCAAGATTTGTCAATAGTTTGTGAATGGATGGATAGATTTCGGTGGGACATGACACGAACGTGAATCACAATCAAATTACAATTCTAATCAAAAGTGTTGTGATTATAATAGTAAAGATCTATTTAAGTGTTATTTGCACATTGAATAAATGTGAGCATAAATCTTCTTTGTATTCTTTTTTTCTTCTGTTTCCAGCCTTGCCTTTGTATTTGGTGACAAAATCTTATCTAAAAATTATTTCAGTTCTCACAAAGAATGACTACAATGCATGTTGGATGTGCTTGATCTTTGTAGATATTGTACATGATATAATAGTGTTGAGTTAAAATCAATTATGCCTTCTTGAAAGAAATGAAAACATAACAATGATGATAGTGTTATAATCAACACAGACAGAGCTTAAACTAACAGAGCTTAAACTATGGATGGTTTCTCCACATCGTTTTAAGTTCTTGAGATGCAGGACATCATGCTCATAATTCAACAATATCACATTTCTGACACTAGTCTGGGGTTTGGATTACAACAATAATGCCCTTCTTATAAAATAAGTACAAAATACATCAATAATCCCAGCAATACTCTTTAATCACTTGTGGGTTTCACTTGGAATTCCTGTAGCCATCTTTACCTTGTCATGATTCAATTCAGTTATTCCACTGTAAACTTGAATTGAGAAAAAAAAGTTGCCTCTACATAATCAAGTGACATGCACTAAATTATGTAAATGTTAATCTGTACCAGGTGAGACTCATGCACGAGGCGGGTTACGAGCTTGGAAACTTAGATGCCACACTGATACTCCAGAGACCGAAGCTGAGCCCGCATAAGAAGCCATCAGGGCCAACTTATGTGATCTTTTGGGAGCAGACTCATCCGTCGTGAACCTCAAAGCGAAAACCCACGAGAAGGTTGACAGTCTCGGGGAGAATCGCAGTATTGCTGCTCACACTGTTCTTCTTCTTGTGAGGAAATGAGGGATCTCTCTCTTTCGTGGGAATGGGAAGGAAATATGAGACTCACTCCCAATTATATTTCTTGGTACATCAGTGTATCATAAAACTATCGTTTATACTATTTTAGTGAATTAAATTTTCCAGCGAAAAGACAGGGAATTTGAGGAGAAGAAAGAGAGGTCTTAAATCGTACTTCATGCTTGTATTCGGGTTCCCCATCCACAAGGAAATCGCTCTATCATCAGGAGCCGAGCGTAGATAAATCCATGGAGCGAAAGGCGACTGAAGCTGCCGTATCCCTTGTCGTGTTGTTCATCGTGCTCGCTGGACAGTGCTCAGCTCAGGGAATCGACCATGGCTGCTGCCGTGATTGCAGAGAGAAAGGATCGTCAGCCAAAGTGGGCATGTAAAGCCTATTGCTTGGCAACAGGCTATGTCATTGACACCCACGAAAAAGCTACGCCTCCTGAGAACAAGGGGAGCTGCCGTGAATGCTATCGTGATTGCAGAGAAAACGGTCATGAGCCCGGGTGGGCGTGTAGATCTTCTTGCTGTTTTCTCAGAAATGATAGAGCAGCTGCTGCTGTCACGCGTTCTCTTGAAAAATTACGACTCACACAGTGTTTACAAAATAAAAGTAATTGAGATATAGATTTTTGAGAAGGCTTTGCCGCCCAGGTTCTTTATTTTATTTTACGGGATTTTGGGCGTAACCACCTACAATAAAACTTAATCAGGAAAAATTCTCAATTACAATTTTTTCTTCGTCTGGATCTCATTTATTTCCCGGGCGCTAGACTGGTGGTTTAATCACAAAATGCAAAAGACGAAAATACCTTTATTTTAGCGCTTAACTGCGATCACGACTGCGACTGAAAGCGCTCCGCAACTGCGATTGCAACTTTGTGAGAACTGTGACTTCGATTGTGACTTTAGGATTACGACATTGTAAGAATTTTAACTGCAACTTCAAGGCTGCCGACCATGAGTCGCAGTCCTCACATAAAACAACACATTTTCATGTTCATTTTATTTTATTAGAGTACTTACGAGGAGTCCTCATGACCACGGTGACGGTCCTCATGATCGAGGACTGCAACCATCTCTTCTCTCACACTGTGTAACTCCTCTCTAAAACTCTACCTCCCCCAAAATCAAAATCAGATCAAAAGTCTTAGTCCTTGAGTCGTAGTTCTTGAATCGCATTCCTCACATAAAATCATTACGTTTATTTCAGCATCATCATCATTCAACAGAAATCAAATCAAAAACTCAAACTCTAAATCTCAAAAATCATCACGAAAACGATCAAATCCATCACGAGATGATTGATAAAGAAGATCGGGCGAGATCCCTGACGATGACGAAGAGAATGGATGGAAAAAAAAAAAAAAATCAAAAAAAGAAGTTAATCAGCCAGACCTAAAACTGAGTAAAATTGAAAAAGAAAAAATATGAGTTAATTATATAATACAGTCTAATTTAAAATGGACCATGTGACTGAAGTGAATTAAAGCTGAGGCGAAAATAAATTTGTAATTGAAATTTTCTCTAAATTAATTAAAAAGAAAGGAATCCAAGACCAACTTTTTATTATTTTATTGACTTTTGTTTTTTTTTTTTTTGAATATTTTGACAATTGTTACAGGCTTAAATATGATTTTTGTATATCATTTTAAATACCAATTTCAAAATAATTCCCTTAGTCTTCTCTAGCGTCCAGAGAGAAGACAGTTATGATTTAATCCATCTGCCCGAAATTTTGGACTTGGATCATTCATCGGTTCTAGAAATAGAGGATGGTCCAAATCGACAATCTTAACTAACTATCATCTCTTCATGTCATACAATTTCACAAACTGAGTAATAAAAGATCGACAAATACACGCATATGGCCGGAGTTTTGCAACCCCTTGCAACGAGTTGAAGATACAAGATAGCTAATCAAATTACTGATTGACCTGCAGGACATCCATCAAAATTATCTCATTCACATCCGAGAAATCAGGAAGCAGCATGCCTATGCTTGGTTGTCATCCTCCCAGATTCATTGAACAAAGGCAAGGACTTGACAAATTTTGATGTGTAAATGACTGCTTTCTTTTCCTTCTGCTGTTTCATGACTAGCTAGTAAGCCTGTTGTCTCAACCTCTTACAGAGCAGAAATGTTCAACTTTTCCATTCAGGGTTGATGTTACAGGGTGCAACTTGATCTCATAAAGCTTTGGCCATAACTTCCCTGTCACTGAGAACATAGCAGGGCGAATGTAGAAAATGAAACACAATACTGTGACAATTGTCTATGAAGAGAAGAACTGTCACTAGGGTAAAGAAAGCAAAAAAAGAGCAACATGCTTTATTGAAACAAAGGCACCGGGAATTACCAAATAGGCGGTCGTTTTCCTTATCCCAAGCAATGCCGTTTAAAACGTCAATAGCCTGGAATGCAACTTTAGTGGTCATAACATGAAGAATTCAGATGTCACTTCTGTACATACAGTACACAAATGTAATTCCCGCGTACACGAGTCAAGAAATGTAAATATGACAAGAAACAGAACCGACATTCTCCCAGAAAAGAAGTGATACATAATCTAAGCAACATAAAACAATAAAAAAAAAAAAAATGTTTCTGCACAGTATTGCATATAAGATTGCAGAATCCTCAACCAATAAGATTACATATAGGGGCCGTTTGTTTCGCATAAAAGTCCGTAATTCGTAAATGACTTACAACCCAGTTACAACTACGGCGTTTGTTTGGACCGTAATTCATAAAAGACTTACACAACCCAATTACCACTCACTTGCAACCCAATTACCACTCACTTACAGCACAGTTACAGTTAATTTTGTGGTCATGCAAATTTGTATTATTTTTTTATGTTAATATTAATTTTATTTAATATTTAGCATTTTTAATATTTTTTTGCAATATTAAAACTTTTTAAATTATCAAATAGTTAATTTTGTAGTCAACTTTTTCACTTACGACTTACACATTACGACAACCAAACACCGTAAAACACAATACACTTTTTCACTTACAACTTTATATTACCAACCAAACACTATAAAGCTTACATGCATGTAACTCGTTTACAACTGTAAAAGACTTTATCAATTACGACTTACGAATTACGGTCAGTTACGACAACCAAACAGGCCCATAGTCTATTCATGTCTGACAGTCACCTCTTTTCAGGAAACAAAGTTACAGTACCATAGAAAAGGCATATTCATATCGATAGAAAAACCTTTTACATATTTGGTGAAAAAGGATTATATATATATATATATATATATATATATATATATATATATATATAGAGAGAGAGAGAGAGAGTTGTGTCATTCCAGAAGGATTCGAGCCCGAATCCTTCCCACTCAAATACCAACATCCGACATTCAAATACAAAATCCACTCAGTTAAAATTGATCTATATTACTTAAAGTAACTAAAAATAAAAAAAATCAAGTGTTTTGAATACTTTTTGTCCATCCATCAAGCGGCGCAAAATGGACGGTCGAAAGTAGTGAGTTGGTTAGATCGATGACTTTAAACATACAAATTCTCGATCCAGCCATTTGATTATGATCTAAACATTTAAAAACCCATACAAACCAATTTTTATTAGGTTTCAAATGTTCTACACCATTAAACTAATCAACTCACTATTTAAGCCTTATGTTTTTTTTTCCTACTTGATGCATGAATAAAAAGTATTTAAAATACTTGATTTTTAGTTTATAGATACTTCAAATAATATAAATCAACTTCAACAGAATGGATCTTGCATTTGAATGTTGTGGGTTTGTATTTGAGTGGGAAGGGTTCGGCCTTGAATCCTTCCGGAATGACACAAGTCTATCTCTCTATCTATATATATAGAGGGGGAGAGAGAGAAATGTACCTTAGACGCCAGCTGAGAGACTCTCTTAGCTGGCGGTGATATAGCTGAATCTCAATCACCGATCCTGATCGCAACGCTACCATGATCGTAGTATTTTTATGAGGATTGCTACCATTGTCAGTATATTTTTATGAGAATTGCTACTAGTAGCAGTATTTTTGTAAAAACTGCAACCATGATCGCAGTGTTTTTGTGAGGACTGCAACCATTGTCGCAATGTCTTTGTGAGGACTGCTATAATGGTAGCAATGTTAATTAGATTGAGAATATCTGAAATTATTTAGGACAGCGACCAAATAAATACCTCATTTGTGTGTCTATCCCCAAGATGGCCTAGTGGCAAGTCATTGGGTTTACTCTCCAAGTAGCTTGCGTTCAAAGCCCTTGGTGGACATATTTCGCCCCCGACTTTGGCTCGCGATTTACCCTGTTTTGTAGTGAAAAACTCTCAGGGCAGGGGCTACAAGACCCGTGAGATTAGTCGGAAGTCACACTCGTTGTCCGTGTTGTGGACCCAGATACCCTGACGGATTTTGATATATACATATATATATATATACATATATATATATATATACACACACACACACATATATAGAGAGAGAGACTTGTGTCATTCCGGAAGGATTCTAGGCCGAATCCTTCCCACTCAAATGCCAACATCTGACATTCGAATACAAGCTCCGCTCCATTGAAGTTAATCTATATTATTTCAAGTATCTATAAATAAAAAATCAAGTGTTTTGAATACTTTTTTCCCATGCATCAAGTAGGAAAAAACGGATGGCCTAAATAGTTAGTTTAACAGTGTAGAACATTTGAAACCTAACAAAAATTACTTTGTAGGGGTTTTAAATGTTTAGATCATGATCAAATGGCCGAATCGAGAATTTGTATGTCTAAAAACATAGATCTAATCAACTCACTACTTGCGGCCGTCCATTTTGCACCGCTTGATAGATGGGCAAAAAGTATTCAAAACACTTGATTTTTGGTATATAGATACTTGAAATAATATGAATCAACTTCAACGGAGTGGATATTGTATTCGAATGTCGGAGGGTTGTATTTGAGTGGGAAGGATTCGGGCTCGAATCCTTCCGGAGCGACGTTTCCGGAAGGATTCGAGGCCGAATTTTTCCCACTCAAATACAACGCTACGTCATGCAAGATCCATTCCGTTGAAATTGATCTATATTATGTCAAGTAACAAAAAATAAAAAAATCATGTATTTTGAATATTTTTTGCCCATCATCAAGTAGGCGCAAAATGGATGGTCGAAAGTAGCATATTTCTTAGATCTACGTCTTTAGACATACAAATTCTCGATCCGATCATTTCAACATGATCTGAACACTAAAAAACCCTCACACACACCAATTTCTATTAGATATCAAATATTCTACAATGTTAAACTAACAAACTCATTATTTCAATCGTCCATTTTGTGCCTACTTCATAGATGGGCAAAAAGTATTTCAAATACATAATTTTTTATTTTTAGTTACTTGAAATAATGTAGATCAATTTCAATGGAGTGGATCTTGCATTTGGATATTGTAGGGTTATATTTGAGTGGAAAAAATTTGACATCGAATCCTTCCGGAATGACACAAGTCTCTCTCTTTATATATATATATATATATATATATATATATATATATATATATATATGGAAGGTTAAAATTTCAGGGTATCCCAGAGCACCCCACTCTATTACAGATAAATCTGTGTAGTGGTCAACCAGCCTCCAGACTAATCCCTTAGGTGTCCACGAGACAGATCGAGCCAGCGGTTACTGGGGAGCAAACCTATTGCCTTACTGCCCAATCCGCCAACGGGCAGTTTCAAACCAGTGAGTACTTGAGAGCAAACCAAGTGATCTAACTGGTTGGCCTACCCCCCCCCCCCCCCGCGCGCGCGCGCGCGCACACATATAGAGAGATAAACTTGTGTCCTTCCAAAAGGATTTGAGGCTGAATCCTTCCCACTCAAATACTAACATCCGACATTTGAATATAAAATCTACTCCGTTGAAATTAATTTATATTATTTCAAGAATCTATAAATCAAAAATCAAGTGTTTTAAATACTTTTTGCCCATGATTAAGTAGGAGAAAAATGGATTGCCTAAATAGTGAGTTGGTTAGTTTAATGGTGTAGAACATTTGAAACCTAACAAAAATTGTTTTGTAGGGGTTTTTAAATGTTTAGATCATAATCAAATGGCCGGATCGAGAATTTGTATGTTTAAAGACATAGATCTAACTAACTCGCTACTTTCGGCCGTCAATTTTGCGTCGCTTAATGGATGGGCAAAAAGTATTCAAAACACTTGATTTTTGGTTTATAGATATTTGAAATAATATAGTTCAACTTCAACGGAGTGGATCTTGTATTCGAGTGTCGGAGGGTTGCATCTGAGTTGGAAGGATTCAGGCTCAAATTCTTTTGGAAGGACGTAAGTCTCTCTCTCTCTCTCTCTCTCTCTCTCTATATATATATATATATATATATATATATATATAGAGAGAGAGAGAGAGAGCTATTCCGGTGAGAACCGGTTCTCATCAGAGCTTCGTGTGAACTCCACGACTGGCCACCCCATGGATGATCCGAACCGTTCATCTTGATTTGTATATTCTAATTAGGCTACCAATTAAAATCACGCGATTCCGTGAGAGAGACTCGTTGAAAGTATCTTTGAAAGAAAAAGAGTAGATCTTCTAAAATCTAACTTTATTAACACACTCAGCAACCAGCACCAAACTGTTTGGCTCGATGTCTGGAAGAGAGTTGGAGCACTGGTTACACTTGAAATGGATATTGTGCTGCTTGAAATTTTCTTTAAGATGAGGTACGAGATGTGATCATCTTTTAACATGGTTCAAGTGTCCAGACACAAAGGTAAATAAGAAAGAGGCATGCTACAACTCCTGATGGTATCAAACTCAAAATAGAAGCATATCAAAGGTCAAATTTATTGTATGAATTATCTATTCATTTAGACCCTCGCCATCAAAACAATGCCTAAGTTTAATGATCTTTTGCTCACCCATTTATAAATGTATACATGCGCGCGCGAATGTGCACACACAGGTTGGAGTAGATTCCACCTGGGAGGATTTGGAATTAAATTTTACCTATTTAAATTTGATGATACGACTTTCAATTTGAAGATCCACTCTCATGAAATTGATCTATATCATTTAGAGTGCTTATAAACTAAAATTTAGACTATTTTGAGTTTTCGTACCCATCCACCAAACCAACCTCAAAACGAATCGGCCGAAAGTAGTTTGTGTTATTTAGTTTTACAGTCTAAAATATTTTGAACCCAATAAAAATTGATGTCCAAGGGTTTAGAATATTTAGATTAGGAAATCAAAGGTTGGATTTTCAATTTGTGGTTTCTAAATCATAGATACACAACTCTTAACTTTGAACTATCCATATTTAGGCTAAAAATTGGACATGTAAGAAATCACAAAAACATCTGATTTTTTTTTTTTAGACATTTTAAATGATTTAGATCGTGTTGAAAGGTTTGGATCATGAATTACAATTTCATAATATATATTTTCCAAGTTATAGGATGTATGCTCAAAGTTTGCCAATAGGATTCTAAGCAAGGCACACACATTACTATTGCACCACTACTGCATTATATAATACTTCGTCAAAATGTGAACAAACTCCGTCGATTGTTCTTCAAAAAAAAAAAAAAAAAATGTAAACATGTTACTATCTTAACAATTTTTTTAGTAAATTTTATATACTTTTCAGATTTTTTTTAAAAAGTCAACTGATACAACAATGACAAACCGTCTAATATTCCTGATATTGCTTATACCATAAGCCTTCAACGGTTATGATATTAATTTCAAGATTTCAACCTTAAAATCTACATAATAAGATAATTGTAACCTGGCTTAGGGTCTCCCTTTTGCCTTGAACTCAAGACTGGAATGACTAATAAGGTTGGCCCCAGTGCTAGCCGCATCGCCTTCTAAGTTATGGTAGGGCCCTCCCTTGACAAATAGTTGTTTAGCTCAGTAATTCGACCATCTTATGATTTTCTCATAGATTGAGTTGTGATCCATAGCTAGCCCCACTTATATGGGGAAAAGCCTTGAATAATGAAACACAAGATGCAATTGTGTTCGTCAAAAAAGGTAACATAAATGAAATAATTTCTCACCATCCAAACAGAAGAACAAAAAAATGTGACTTACAGTATATCCAGAATTTAACAAGCTTTGCCTGTAACATAAGAAGAAGAAACATTCGCCACGATGTGATTATTTAACAAATTAAAAATTTCCAGAAAGGGAGCTTATATTAAAAGGTGTGTACCTTAGTTCATGGAGAAGGATCCAACTACGTACAACACCATCATCGTATGAAATTCTAGCTATACAATCTGACTGCATGCTATCACCTCATGTTAATAATTCATGACATCATGTTACCAAGTTTACAGCAAACAAGTAGGACATATAATGAATTATTATTACTTCCACATCAAAATTTTCACTATATATGAGTAATTTCCATACATGCACATTAGGTGACTGTATCATTATGTTGTGGCATTAAATTTAGATCAACACAGAAAGAGAGTTTCTTCATACGTAACAAAACATGCATGGAATGCAACTTTAGCAGAATAGTGAAAAGAAATGATCAAGAAATATCTCAGAGCGCTCATTTTCATTATCTAGGACCATTCATTCATCAAGGCAGAATCAAAGATGTGATTCATGTAATCGAAGTGGGATGGTTAAAGTGGAGAGGTCTCCTGAGTTTTTCAGTGATCGTAGGATATTTTGGTTGAAAACTATGCTATTTCCTTAAATCATGCATATCAAAACAAATTAAAATTAAATTCTAACATGCTACTGCAGAATTATTACTGAATTAAAACAAAATATATATTTTGGCCTGGAGAATGCGGTAGCGTAGTCGCTGCCCTAAAGGATCAAAAGTCCATCTCCTTGCTCAGACATTAGTTCAACTTTATTCAGTAGTAGTAAAAGAATCCCTCGGAATCACCAGCACTCGGCCTAGGATAGTAGGTAAAGCCTCTTACTCAGTCAGAGAATTGTTGCTCAGAAGCTGAATTAAAACTAGAAGAAATATGACAGTGGAAGAAAGAAGAAATGTAGCTGTAAATCTCAGTTTTCTTGTATCCTAAGAACGAACAGAGAGAAACTCTATTTATAGACACAAAGCTCTTCCCGTTATTAATAGCCCCAGCACAAATCAAGCGCACGCTCAGATTAGTTGCAATTAATATGTAACAACTCCGCACATTCACAGATCCGCTTTTACCGGGTCAAAAAACGCTACAAATCAAAACAGTGAAGGACTTTGGGAGAGTGAGACGGAGCTCGGGAATATTTTGAGTCCAAGTGCTCGAAAAGACACCGCGTCTCCAGGTGCTCGGGAAAGACTCCAAGGTCCAAGTGCTGGGGATGATCCAGAGTCCAAGTGCTTGGGGTCCACTCCGAGATCACTCCGAGTCTAAGTACTCGGGAATCACTCCAAGTCCAGGTATTCAGGTCACTTCACCCAGAAGCTTGGAGTTAGCTCCGAAAGACAAAAATAATTTTCAAAATGTAGCAGGTCCAATAACCCCTTGATCGAAGATGCATTCATGTCCGCAGTGAAAGTACACCTAGAGGGGGGTGAATAGGTGTAAGGCTAGTCTAATGACAAATAATACGGAATTAAAAACTTAATGCAACACACTTAGTGTAACCAAAGAGTGTAGCCGAATTTCCGGTGAAGGGCTCTAAACTATCTCCTCTAAATTCCTCTAAATAAGAGTTGAGGTACTATATGAAGCTCTCTTGGTTGAACACAAGTGAGGCACACAAACAAATCCAAGCATGTGAATGATATGAACAATATGAAATGATGCAAGGCACAATATAAGAAAGAGAGAGTTAGAGATAGTGGATCAAACGCAAACACAAAGATATGTTTCGAGGTTCGAGCACCCAGCTCTACGTCCCCGCCTTCACACAAAAGGATTTCCACTAACTCGTCCACACAGGACTTCCCACACAGGGAACCTCCACTGAGGATTTGAGAAAATACAACTAGGAGTGTACAACTCCTCTCTCCAATAATATAATCTCTCACTAGAGGTAAGGCACAACACAAATCACCTCTACACTTAGAATGATAGGCACTTAGCCAAACAAATATCAACCTCACACTTGAGGGATTCCAACTCAATCACCTCTCACTAGAGGGATGCAAACACCACTTCCACAATCACCTCTCACTAGAGGGATATCAACACAATCACCTCTCACTAGAGGGATATCACAAAGTATGGAAGTTTACAACACTTGGTGGTCTCTCTCAACCGCAAACCAATTCTTTCTCACAAAACTAGATCCTTATAGATAGGATAAATATGATAAACTCAAGTGTGAGAAAATAAAGTGTTTGGAATAAAGAAAAATACTTGAGAAAATCTCCAAATAGATATTGAAATTTAGATCAAAAACCAATTCCCAAAAGACTATTTTCTTTGAAATCTAACACTTTAAAAATAAATAAAAGTAAATCTTTTTAACCCAAAAACTGTTGCTGAAAAACACTTGAATGATGTAAATTTTTCTCTTTGGTAAAATCAGCTCAAGAAGTGGGTATTTATAGACCCACAAAAATTCTACCCGTTGCAATCTGAGAAAGCCCAGATTGCCCTTCCGGTAGACCGGCCGGTCGACCGGCCAACGGTCATATTCTAACTGTTGTGCCTCCGATCGATCGCCCGGTCGACCGGGCCAAAGCACACGGTCGACCGGCCCCCACCCGAGAGTGGGGTGATCTCAGTCGGTTGACCGCGCGGTCGACCGGCCAAACCACTTTGCCTTTGTGCACGTCTCGTGCACATCGGTCAATCGGGACGGTCGACCAACCACTGGTCCAGTCGACCGTCCGATCGACCGCCAGTGCAGTCAGGGCAGGATTTTGAGAATTTAAACTTAGTCATTTTACCTTCAAATAAATCCCATAAAATCATATAAATTTCACAAAAATACGTTCTTATAAGATCTTTGAAATACAAATATGTGACAAAAAATAAACACATATTTCAAACAAATTGAACCATTTTTGTGAGATAGAAAATTTGCCTTAAATCAAAAACCGTATTTTCCAAAACTTGGATTTTTGAAATGGAAATTCATTTTCTCTAAAACACATGTAAACACAAAAACGTGATATTGAAACAACTTTTAAGCATGTTGTATATGAATAGAATCCAATATACATATTATATCTATGTTTTTGACATGAAATCCAAAATAAGTTTTGTTTAAATACAAAACTCCAAACTCATGAAATAGACTATCAAAATAAGTTTTTCTAAATAGATGAAGCATAAATGTATATAGATCAAATCTAATATACATTAAACCATGTAAACTTGTTTTAATTCTATCTATCATAAAAACCGAAAAACTGAAACCAATTAAACCGAAAACCAAAACATGAAACTTTAAACTTGTGTGTGCATTGTGAACTTGAGCATATCAACACTATCTAATCTTTACAATGATCTAAACACAATCTTAAACTAAACAAACCGATGTCTTCTTGTAGAACTCTGTCTCCAAGTCAACTCGATCCAAACACGATCCAAACGAGCTTGACTCCAACCGAGTGCTAGATGCGATCTTGACGCGCGAGCTCTTGAATCACCATGTGAAAGCTCCAAAACACTTTTGTTGAAGCTAATCACCTACTAATATCTTGATCAAATATCTGAAACTAAATATCACAAGATTATTAGTAACTATAACTACATGAGTTAATCATCATCAAAACTAGAGTGAAGGGCCTCTTGGCCAACACGCAGGTCATGGGCACGCGCCACTCACACCCGAACCCGGTTCGGTTCGGTTCGGTTTGGCGCATGTGAGCGTGTGAGAGTGTGGCCCATGGCCTAACACTCATAACAATAGGCTTAAAAAGTTGGTATATATACCACACAAACTTTTTTTGCTATCTAATGTGGGACTAAATATCAAAGGCAAATAGAAGGAAACTAAAGTTTTCCCTCCAAAACCAAATACACATCCAACAATCCCCCAAAAACTTGAGTTTCAAGAAAGTCAAAAGAAATCAATATGATATAAACAAATCATAAATCAAAACAATAGTAAAAGTTTTAGGCAACATCATATTGTAGATTCGGGGTCGATAGCTTGCGGCCTTGAATCTATCCTTGGTGAATTTCATCGCCACCTGAGAGATATAATAGAATACTCCTTGAATTAGGTCTCTTTAACTAGATATTGATGAAAGACACACACAATAAGTCTCTATCTATTGAGCGAACAAGTTGAGCGTTAAAGACCATGGTCACAATAACCGACTCATGAGAAGTTTCTAGGGATCAGCCTGCCCCTCTAACCGCGAGCATCACGATTCCTCTCACACAAGCAAGTCCTCTAAGGGTACTACAGCTGGAGCTTATACCCTCCACACTTCATGCGTTGGACTTATTAAGAGTTTAACTCAGTCTTACTAAGTTGTATTATAAGAGCATGGTCACCATAGAGAAGGGGCAGTAGCTACAATGCTACATATAGGTTATAAACAAATCTAGGTAAATTCTCCACATGGGTACACCAGTTCAGCTTGTTACTGTCACATTGAACCACTTTCACGGAATTAGCTCCCGATCAAATAGGTTGGATTCTCGTTGTCGATGAACTCTACTATGGACTTAACCCATCTCCCTCGATGATTCTAGGACCACACTCCTAAAAAAACCCTTAGTCAACGGGTCAGCAATCTTCTTTTCAGACTTTACAAGTCCAAAATCACAACTTTACCTAATAGGTGATGTACAGATCTGAAACCGATCTGAATATGTCTGTTCATTTTCTTATTAGCATTCTCTTGCTTTAGAATCTCAATGGTGGATCTCGAATCAGTATGAACTGAGATTAAAAGTATAGGTCTAGGCACGATATAGAATTCAAACAAAAGATCTTTTAATCATTCAGCTTCCAAGTAGTGTCCAGAGCAATGAATTCAGACTCCATAGTGCTCCTGAAAATCACTATTTGTTTGTAGAATTTTCAGGACAAAGCAGCACCACCGAATATAAATACGTATCCGCTAGTAGACTTAACACTGTAAGAGTCAGCGACCCAGTTGGCATCATAATACTCTTCTATAACATCAGGATATCCAATGTAAGCAAACAATAGCCAATTGTGCTTCTAAGATATCTGAATATTCTCTCTAATGCAGTCCAGTGTTCTCTACTAGGGTAACTAGTGTATCTACTTAATCTACCGACTGCATAAGAGATGTCAGGCCTAATCTTTTTGAAAATGTAGAGCAGTGAACCTATTAATTGAGAGTATTCCAGTTGAAACATAGGCTCACCCACATTCTTCTTCAAAGCAATTAAAGAATCATAGGGTGCAAAAATAGGTATATAGTCATAGAAATCAAACTTATGAACCATTCTTTCAATGCTATAAGATAGACTAAATGAAATTTCATTAAGAGTTCTGAATATTTTCATTCACAATATCATATCAGCAGGACCTAAATCCTTCATGTCAAAGTTTAGAGGGAGATAATCCTGCATCAAGAGAAGTTCCAAGAATAAGAATATCGTCTACATATAGACAAAAATGATATAGTCATCATCAAAGTTCTTGAAATAAATGCATTTATCATGTTCTGACAGTGAATCCAAATTGTGCAATAACTTTGTTAAATTTTTAGTGTCATTGTTTAGGTGTTTGTTTAAGATCATACAATGACTTCACAAGTTTGCACATTTTGTTTTCTTGTCTCTTGGCTATGAATCCTTCTGGCTAGTCCATATAGATCGCTTCTTCGAGATTGTCATTCAGGAAAGCAGCCTTGACATCCATTTGATGTATGAACATGTTATGAATTAATGAAGTGTAAGAAAAATTCTGATAGAATAGATCCTGGCAATAAGAGAATAAGTGTCAAAGAAGTCTATGCCCTTTTATTGAATGAAACTCTTGGCAACTAATCTGACTTTGTATTTATTGACAGTGCAATCAGGTCGGAGTTTTTTCTTAAAGATCCATTTACAACCTACAGGTTTGCATCATGGAGGAAGGTCAGTGAGCAACTGTTGTTCTCTATTATGGACTTGATTTCACTGTCAATAGCTTCTTTTTAGAAAAGAGATTTAGAAGAGTCCATTGCTTCCTTGAAGGAGCTAGGATCTCCTTCTACAAAATAGGTAAAGAAGTTTTCACCGAAAGATGTGAGAGTCCTAATTCTTTTGCTCCTTCTAGGTTGAAAATCAGTAGGAGCAGAATTAGAGAAAGAAATATCAGAGGCAGGAGTACAAGAATGATCACTAAGGATTCTTGATTTGAAAGGAAAAATATCTTCAAAATAAACATCCCTAACTTCAATGATGGTCTTGTTAGATATTTCACTGATCTCAGAGTTAACCACTAAGAATCGGTTAACATTACTATCAAGTGCATATCCGATGAAGATAGCATCAACAGTCTTGGGTCAATGTTCCTTTTCTTCGGTCTCGGTATTGAAACTTTAGCCAGGCGGCCCCAGACTTTGAAAAATTGGATGTTAAAAATTCTCCCTTTTCAACATTCATAGGGAGTAACGTCGGAATCGCCTTTGGGGAACCCTATTGAGAATAAAACAGGCAGAACGAGAGCTTCTCCCCAAAAGTTCTCTGGTGCACCTGAGCTGAGTAACATGCAGTTTAGCATATCCATCAGTGTGTTCTTTCGTTCACTTACACCATTGGATTGAGGTGTGTAAGGAGCAGTTATCTCATTAATAATGTCGTGTTCTTGACAGAATTCAGACATATCATTTGAGGTATACTCTCCCACGATCAGATCTTAGGATCTTGATTTTCCTCTCAAGTTGATCCTCAGCTTCGACTTTATACACCTTGAACCAATCGAGAACTTCATCTTAGGATTTGAGAAGATAGGTGTAATAGAATTTGAAATAGTCATCAATAAATATCACAAAATATCTTCTATCACCTCGGGTGATAACTCTGTTTGAGTCACACACATCACTATGAATTAGTTCGAGGGGTTTAGAATTTCTTGTGATAGAATGAAAGAGTATTCGGACATGTTTGCCTTGAACACATATATCACATCTAAAAGATGAGTCAAAAGAAGATTTAGAAATGAGATTCAAGTTAATCATTTTCTTGATAGAATTGAAGTTGACATGTCTCAATCTTTCATGCCAGATATCACAAGACTCAATGTTCAAAGTAACAGGAATAGAGATCTTATTATCAGAAGGATTGATTACATTTCCGTCACAAATAAAACCTTTTCCAAAAAAATATTTGAATTGAAGATTACAAACTTATTGGTTCCTTGACAATCCTATAACCAACTCTACGAAAAAAAGATCTGTTGATCAGATTTCTCCAAAGTGTGGGTACATATAGGACGTTTTAAAGAGTCGAACTTTTCTGGAGGTCATTTTAAGATCACAGTTCCCTTTATCTCTTTAGTGGAGTCATCTGCCAGGCTTACGCTTTCTCCATGTTGTTCCAAATAGGATTTAAATTAGGAGTGATCAGTGCAGATATGAATATTGGTTTCCGAGTCTAACTACCAGACTGAGGAGAAAGTGATAGAGCTGACAATAGAAAGAGAGGAATTTAACCTAAAAGAGTAGGAGTTCAGTTCCACCATGTTGACCTTGTGCCCGCCATTTCCTCTGTTTCTTTTAGGGTGAGCTTTAACTAGTTCCGTCTTTCGGTTGAAACATTGTGGCGCCAAGTAAGTAGTTCACTCGCAGACGTAGCAAAATCTTCTATCGGTCTTCTGGTCAGAGATTTTAGGTTTGAAGGAGGAAGATTGCAAAGGTTTGAAAGAAGAGTTTGCATAAGAAGAATGAAAGTGATTAGGTTTTCTGAATTTCTTGCCCTTGGAATTCATAAATTTACGCTTTAGCTTATCCTCCACCAAGTTGACTTTGGTTTTCAATTCAGTCTTGGGTATGAAATTTTGCATATGCTGGTCTTTTATGCGAATTGCTTTAAGGGCTTGAACAAGGACCTTACTTTTAACAGAGGTCTCCAGTAAAGGCTGACCATGAAGGAGGGAGTTTATCAATAAGACAGGACACCTCGTAATCGTCGGAGAATTGATTTTTCTTTCGATTGAAGGTGTCGGATAAAATCTTGAAATTCATGAAGTTGATTATCGGTAGGTTTCTTATCAGACATCATGAATTTATTGAAGGAGTAGATGAATCTTTCGATTCCAGCATCATCAAGGCGATATTCTTACTCAAGTGTTGTCTACAGTTCTTTAGCACTCTTATATTCATAATAAATGTCATATAGACTATCAAAGAGTGCACTAAAAATTTTGTGGAGACAATGATAGTCAATCTCTTCAGGTTTCAAGTAAATGAAAGAGGAAGGAGTTGAAGGAGGACTTTCAGCAGATGATTTGACAGGTGACGGTTTAGGAGCAGGTGTAGGAATAGAATCATCTATGACTGAAATAAGACCTAAAGTGATCAATCAGTACTTCATCTAATTTGCACACCTCTTAAAATAAGTGTCAGTGAATTTCTCAGGTTTCACACTTTTAGAATGATCAGGATTGGTCATAGTGACAGGATGGAGCTACTGAATTCTGTATCTAAGTTATTGAGGATGTCAGAATTTAGTTAAAAAGATAGTATTAAACAAAAAATAATGCAACAATGGATCTGATAAGATAAAATAATTACAGCTAGAAATAGAAAGCAGTAAACAGTTCAGGAATTAATGAAATATTTCAGATTAATTTCTAAAATGATCTGACATGAATTTTATCAAACATGATAAATAAATTAGACAATGCAAGTAATAATAAGTAATAAAGCAGTTTATCGCATGAAAGCAAGAAATAACAATTATAAACTTTTTGACTTTAGATTGTGGGTTGTAAAGTGTGCTATTTCCTTAAATCATGCATATCAAAACAAATTAAAATTAATTCCTAGCATGCTACTACAGAATTAAAACTGAATTAAAACAAAATATATATATTCTGGCCTGGGAATACAGTCGCGTAGTCGCTGCCTTAAAGGAATCAAAAGTCTGTCTTCTTCCTCAGACATTGGTTCGACTTTGTCCAGTAGCGATAAAAGAATCTCCCGGAATCACCAACACTCAGCCTAGGATAGTACGCAGAGCCTCTTACTCAAACAGAGAATTGTTGCTCAGAAATTGAATTAAAACTGGAAGAAATATGACAGTAAAAGAAAGAAGAAATGTAACTGTAAATCTCAGTTTTCTTGCGTCCTGAGAATGAACAGAGAGAAGCTTTATTTATAGACATAGAGCTCTGCTCGTTACTAATAGCCCCCGTACAAATCAAGCGCACGTTCAGGTCAGTTGCAATTAATGTGCAACAACTCTGCACGTTCACAGATCCGCTTTTACTGGGTCAAGAAACGTTACAAATCAAAACAGTAAAAGACTTTGGGAGAGACGGAGCTCGGGAACATTTTGAGTCCAAGTGCTCGGGAAATGCACCGCGTCTCCAGGTGCTCAGGAAAGACTCCAAGGCCTAAGTGCTCAGGATGATCTCGAATCCAAGTGCTTGGGAATAACTCCGAGATCACTCTGAGTCTAAGTGCTTGGGGTGATTCCGAGGTTAAGAGCTCGGAAATCACTCAGAGTTCAGGTACTCGGGTCACTTCGCCCAGAAGCTCAGAATTAGCTCCGAAAGACCAAAAAAAAAAAATTTAAAATGTAGCAAGTCCAAGAACTCCTTGATCGAAGCTGGATTTGTGTCCGCAGGTTGTGGGCACACGCCACCCGAACTCGGCCCGTCCTAGTTCGATTCAGCGCGTGTGCGCGCGTGTGAGGAGTGTGGCCCATGACCTAACATTCATAACAATAGGCTTAGAAAGAGTTGGTATATATACCACTCAAACTTCTTTTACCTATCCAATGTGAGACTAAATATCAAAGACAGATAGAGGAAAACTCAAGTTTTCCCTCCGAAACCAGCTGCACATCCAACAGGATACCCATGAAACTGAAAGAAAAGTTCTATAGAACAGTTACATACTTGCTAAGGTGGATAAGTGGCAATTCACTAAGAGATAGGATAAATAGATGAGTGCATCCTTATGGCAATACACTAAGAGATAGGATAAGAAATGCGCACACGTTAGGAAGTAAGAGGTTGTTCCTATGAAATTAAAAATGAAATGAGGGAGAACCGATTAAAATGGTTTGGCACTTTGGGCACATACAACAAAAGTGAATAAATGCACCTATTGGAAAAAGTGATAAGGTTATAATAGGGCAATGACAACTAGAGAAAACTTAAATGAACTTGAATGGAGCCAATTAAGAAGGAAATGTTAATACTTCATGTAATTGAGGAGACGACCCTTAATAGAGCATAGCAAATTGGAAGAGAAGGATTCATATAGTGGGCCTTAAAAACCTAGGATAAGACTTTGTTGTTGTTGTATATGTGTGTGCATGCTTACCTTTCATGGCAATTCATCTTATTAGCAAAAATTATTACTAAACGATTATTTAAGACTCAGTTGCAGGCTATCTTCTCGAAATTGAGCATGCTAGACATCTGCGCCTCACTTGACCTGGAATTTTAGATTCTATTTTGGGTAGTACAGGAATATAAATGTCCATGTAATATAAAAGTTGACGGTATTTGAATCTTTGGTACTCGTTTTCTTAGAGATATAGTGAAATGGACATCTCATAACGGAATGAACTGTGTTATCACCTAATTTTCATGATACAATACATCACAAATGTTCAGAGACATAAACTCGTACACAACTACACATGTTTTATAGTTCAAAGCTAACCTTATATTGGACATAAAGTTATCAGTGTTATTCTGTATCAAAAGCCATAATCAAGCCTCAAGTTCATCTGTTAGAGGTCTATACAGCACTAATCTGGTGTATAATACTTATGGTTTTATTAATCAGTACCATCCATGAAAGATACTATTCCCAATGCAAACAGAACAGTTGTGAAATGATATCAGCATGTCAAAGTGAACTTCAGGCGTCATCCAGGAATTCTCAGGATCTTAAGTTGTGGAACTAACTAAATTAAATTTTCTCATTCACTCAACCCCAAGATAAGGATAAGTATTTCTTGAATTATTTTGTGATATACCAGATTTTATAACATTCATACCCCCTATTGAAGAAAATGTGGGACTGATAATTATATTAGGTTAACTAGAAGTGTCAGAAATATTTATTTTTTCAGTCATCAGACTATGTTTCAGGAAAAAGTTTGCTGACCTGCCAGACATTTGCCCATACTTCACCATTTATATATTCCAGTTCATTTAGTAAAGGAACTTCATGATCATTGTACCTGACAGTTACTTTGTGTAAGGCTGCAGTATGAGAAAACTAATCAGAACAAGAGGTAGTACATTAAATATGAGATAACTACTGTAAACTAAAAGACCTTTCCCAGTAAGAGGGTCAAGCTGATATAGAGTTGAAGTTCCATCACTCCCAAATAATACATTTCCATCAGTTGCCAGCCCCCAGCCATCCTGCATCTGATGAGTAAACTTATTCCACTGCAAAATCAAAAATTAGGCATTTGAATTATAAATTCAAACCTATCCTCGAACCTCAAATATTGAAGATCGTGAATGTAGATAAATAGATATCTAGTACATATTATTTATTTAAAAATAACCTTAGGTAATAAACCTTCTAACATGAATGTCCTAGCATAAGAGTGACCTAAAGCCTTGGCTATATTTCTCTACAATTTGATCATTTGATGTCAACTACAGAACAGTCTTCAGCAAAAACTTTAGCCCATGAGTCAATTCCAAAGACAAGTTGATTAGTGAGTTTAAAAGTTGTTACAGACATTAGCGCTTTCATGTTTTGATAAAATGAGGAACTCATTTATGGGGAACAGGAGTGTAGGAACCTTTTCTTCTCCCTCCCTCCCTCCTATCTATCTATCTAAGAGAGAGGTATGGGGTCAATACAAAAACTTCAGCCCAACTTGTATTCCACTAAAAGATTAAAACATGGCATAGCTCAAATGCATGATATTAGATCATTCCGGGGATAATAAAGCACAGAAGCCAAAAAAGCTGTCAACCAGCAATACTTCTTCGCCTATTTCCCCGTATTTTCTTCCCCATGACTGAGATATTGCTTGTCCAGAAGTTGACAATAGCATCCAAAATTCAAATTAGGCCTCCTCCTCTTTGAAGAAACCCTGGCATTCTTCTCAACCCAAAAATCCCCATCAACCATGACACTGATGTTTCGTTCCATTCTAGCCTCCTTGGAAACCTGTTGTCTATTAGACCAAAGATAATGCAAATCCCTGGAAGACCATGTAATTCAGGTTCTGGTTGATACTTCTCTGGGGTGTCACAGATCAACACATTAAGAAAATGTGAGAAATACAATTGAAGAAATCCCACAGAGAGCACACAGTCGGACCCCTCTCCCTCTTGGCTAACATGTCAAACTGTAGTAAGTTTATCTTTGATGGCCAAAAATCAACATTTTAAATTTAGGGGAACAAGACATGACCACAAGTCTGGTGTACAAGGAACCATGAAAATATCACATAGGAAGGAAGAATAATAAGACTAACGGAGAACATTCCATTAGTATCCACCAGGTCCACTTGTCATTATCAAAAGAAATATTAAACTAATTCAATTAATGCAGAAGAGAAGACTAAACAGCTATCAAAACAAATCCCCTGAGATCCCTTTTCTGAAGGGCCATTTCATGACCATCCATCATCCCGAGCATTTGCCCCAGGAGGCAGCTGCGGTTTCAGAATTCCTGGCCAAATTGTCTAAAACTGACATTTATGGACGAAAGGAGTGAAACCAGCCTATTCCCTATCAAGACCGTAAGGACCTATTAACTCTTGTTAAAGATACTGTAGTGCATAGTGGTAGGTCTAGTGGTTCTTGTTGGGTACTTCCATAAACTTTGTGACATGTAGTTTTTGTGGATGGTTGTGACCCCTATAATGACCAATTCAGCAGACAGTGAAAGATGGTGAGACACTAGCATTAATAATTCACTCCCTTGGTCTAGGCATCTCTTTGTTTCTATTTTTGTTCTTCTATTTTTACTTCCATTCTCCTTCAATTTTCATATGTCCCATGCTTTCTTTTTTCCAGTTATCCTTTTTTTTGGTCTTCCATATTTTCTCTTCCGTACCAGGTAACTACCAAGTTGTGCATTTCTACAAACTGTTTGGTCTCTTTTCCTGCTCTAATTTGCAGACCTAGTAATAGGGTTGTCCAATCTGCTGCATTGCATTTCTGCACAGCAGCAGTTGTTCCTCTCCTAGAATTAATAACACGATTTACAAATACTTCGGTGAAGAAGACGTACCCGCGCCAGATGCTTATCCAATATTTGGACACTCTAATACTTGATAGATATGTGTCACATACTCCATCTGACATATCCTTATCCTAGACAAATGGAAGTCATATTATTCCTGTGTCAAAGACTTGAAAATTAAAAATTAATGATATTTGAATGATTCATTTATAGGCCTATTATTTGTTGACACGTTGCAGTTATATAACTTGTCTGTCATAATAAAATATTCATAATAAAAAAAAAATAACTGTTGACGTAATTATTGATATACAATTTGAAAAATATTTCATAATGTTTGAGATAATGTTGTCTTTCAAACATTGTAACCATACAAATTCATGTCGTAAATAATGAATATTAATGTACACACAACACAAGTATAATTTTATTATTGCTAACTCGTGATGTATATCATAACCATATCATGTGTGTATTTGTATCTCGTATAGAGTAAACAAAAATGCACATAATTTGTTATATCCATGTCGAGTCCTACTTTCTGAAAATTAGTCGTATCATCGCATCAGTATCATATCATACCCCTGTCCAGGATCGCTTTCATGTTTAATTGATAACAAATGAAGAAACGCATTATTGGCCTTCGAGCCTAAAAAGGCTGCTTTACAAATTTTTGTTTCTTACCCCCTTTTTGCTTCATTCCTTCTCTCATGCTCTATGCTCGTGAGCTGGTGCAAGCTTCAGTCTAGAGGGATCTTGATGAGTGAGTTCCCACTCCGTAGAATTTTGTTAAAACTGATAAAATGTAAGCAGTCACGGTTTTGCTCGAGGTGCTCTCACAGCATAATCAGCCATTGCAAACATCATATATCCCTAAGAAATATCCTGTATCATACTCAAATACTCTATTCAGTATCATCATCATCCAAGACTTTTCCCATCTAACGGTCACCAACGAGGAGCACACTGAAGAAAGATACAAAATTGACCCAATACATACTCCTGGGTATGATGATAATTTTGCTACTAGGAATCAAACACAGATCTAAACCACAATAAGAAACAAACAGCAATATTGAATCACATCCCGCAAGTTGAACTGAACTAAATTTTGTATGCTCAAATTTATACATCCCAAGGACATTTCAGCCCATGTAGCTTGATTTGACATATGCATGTCGGTTTGTATATCAGTTCTCATATAGACTACATGCTACCTCTTTAAGTCTCAGCTGCATGAATGATAACTTTAAGACCAACATTTCAAGTGAATAAAATTCAACATTTACTACAGATGTCATGTATCAAAAGGTCGAAAGGTCACGGTAAGAACAAAAAAAGGAGACCTGAGCATTTTTGGTTTACATGAAAACAGAAGAAAGAAGCATCCTGATCATCATCACCATGCACATAGTTTTGTGAAATGAGTGGCATGTCAAGACCAACAAAGATAGCTGAGAGCATCACCAAGCTAAGAATCTAAGATGAATGATTTCAAGATTAAAAACACTAAGCTAACAGACAAAAGAAAAACAACATAACATGCAAAGCATGCATAGAAAAAAAAATATGAAGTAAATAAAGATGACTGCATGCAGTAAATCTAAAATTGTTCAAGTAGTTAAGAAGTAAGCATAAATAAAAGATATTCTGTGACTATACAGCTTTGCGATCAAATAGAAAGATCTGTGGGAAATACAAACTTTGCTAAAGTCATATCTGTCATAAATGAAACCAGTTTTCCTCAACCAAGTTACTTGGAACAACCTACAAAGAGAAATTTAAATGTCTCAATCAGTTCCTACTTGGTCCTGAGTAATCCTTGTATGAAAATCACCCACTAAACCAAAAAAATGAAAACATAAAATTTAGGTGTTCTTCACATTTTACATTTTGTTCAGCACATTATAACACTATTTATCTTTGCAAATTGTTTTCTGATAGTTCTCACAATAATTTTAGTACTTGGAAATTTATAAATACATTTTGAATTACATGTTATTACCAATGTATTTAATTCATACTGATCTAAACAACAGATATTGGCTGCTATCTCAGATTCAACATCCCACCACCACAGGTAGTTGGCTCAAGGCAAGTACAGTTCTGAGATGTTTTTTAGGCACCAATTACGAAATGCAGGCAGCATATGCTGGATCGCCCAAAGTAGAGCTCATAAAACAAGTTGAAAATGATGTTAATTTACTTTTGGATATACACCAATTTTAGGTAGGCTTTTGTTACGAGATGCCTTTAATCTCTTAGGGCCTGTTTGGTTCGTTGCAAAACGTCGCAAGTCGTAAGTTGTAAAATGAGAATGGAAAAGTGAACTGTAGCAGTGAAAATATATTGTGTTTTACGGTGTTTGGTTGATAAAGTGATGTGTAAATGGAAAAGTATATTGTGTTTACGGTGTTTGGTTGGTAAAGTGAAAGTGTAAATGGTAAAGTATTTTGTGTTTTACGGTGTTTGGTTGGTAATGTAAAAGTGAGTGAAAAAGTTGACCACAAAATTAACTGTAGCAGTGATTTAAATATTATAAATACTATTAAATTAAATCTAATTTGCAAATTAAATTGTATTAATAAATTTGAGATAAAAAATTAATAATCTTAATATTTTATTTATAATAATAATATTAATAAAATATTAGTATAAATAGTAAAATATTACTAAAATATTATTAAATAAATGATATAAAATTTTAAGAAAATCTAAAGAACATTAATAAAATTTTTAAGAATACTAATAAAATATAAATATTAAAAAATGTTAAAGAAATAAAATATAGTAAAAATATAGTAATAATATTAAAAATACTTGAAAATTATTATAGTAAAAATTTTATTATAATATTATTGTAATATTATAGAAATATAAAATTAACAAAGTAAAATATAATTATAATTTAATAATAAATTATCATTATAGTATTATTATACTGAATTATTATTACAATATTAACATAATAAAATATTAATATAATAAAAATATTATGATATTAATAAAGTATTTTTTATATTAAAAATTAAATAACTAAATATATAGTAATTTTATATTAAAGTATAATATTGTTATATTAATAAAATATTTACTCTAAATAAAATAATAAAAAATGGAATAAGTATTAATAAAATAATAAAATATTAAATAAAATATTAAATAAAAATAGTAAATTAAATAGTAAAATATTAAATATTAAAACAATATTAAAAAAAAAAAATTAAAGATTAAAATATAAAATAATTAAATACTTAAATAAGAAATTGAACACTATTTAAAATATTAAATTTAAAAATATTAATTATATATTGATTATCAAGTAACTGTTTTGAATTGGTGTACTACAAGTGAGAGTTACATGACCACAAAATTAACTGTAGCAACTGCAAGTGAGAAAATATGAGTGTAAAAGTGAGAATTAAATGACCACAAATTTAATTGTAGCAACTGCAAGTGAGAAAATATGAGTGTAAAAGTGAGAATTAAATGACCACAAATTTAACTGTAGCAACTGTAAGTTGGAAAAGTTTTTGCATTTTGCAAATGAAAACAAACAAGTGAAAAGTGTAAAGTTGCAAAACTTTTTACATTTTGCAAAGTTTTGCAACCAACCAAACAGCCCCTTAGTTGCAATTGCGAATTATTTTCCCTATTGCTCTCTATCATTTGGTCTTAGAACCTAACTCTACCCAGTGTTCTCCCATGACTTTTCCTAATTCTCTACTTACACATATCCTCCACCTCCACCTTCTCTACATCCACTTTCCCTTACCAAAGTAGGGGAAGACTACTCCAAGTTTAGTTGGTCACATAATAGGTTGATCGAGTTTGTAAATCAGCAACATGATTAGATGCACTTCCAAACCAGACAAACATGGAGATCCCATAGCAAATCTTAAACAATCCCATAAGCAAATCTCAGAAAGGATCACTGACAATTCAAAATACTGTAATGAACATCATGAATATTTGAAGAAGCGGAACAACATGTCAACAACTAACTAGATGATGCCATCAAACTTCTTGCCCTTCACACTTGACAAGAGATCAACTCTCTTTTGCACAACCTTGATGCATCAAAACTCACTAATAAGGAGTAGGAATGTCTACTTGAGGGGAGTGATGTAAAACTTGTGTGAGTGTTCGAAAATCAGAGATAAAATCACTAAACTCACGCTTCACCAAGTACGATCATGGGTAGGAAGGATTAAAGACTAATAATAATAGCAAATTTTTTAATCAAAGAAACATGTGTAGACTAATCCAATTTAATCGTGAAACAACTAAAGATAATGACCATGTTATGCTAGTAAAGATTCTACGATCAATATTTAAACTAGCAGATTAAGGGTTAACATCTACACACAAGCTCGCCAATATAAATGGACATCAATAAAGTCAATAAAAACTCATATCAGACTCGAAAATAATTGATTTGGATTAAAAATGTACCTATTGAGGATCACGTCGATCTCAATGTCATGTTGGTGTATATCCAAGTCTTTCACAAATCCAACGCTCGAGAACGGCTCAAATTGGACTATGGATGACCGAGAAACAGCCCGAAAATCAAATCGATCTGCAAACAGGTTTTTTTGGGCTTATCAGGTATGCACTGTAGCACACGAGTTGGATCTGAACTATTGCAGGGCTCGGATTACTACAGTAATTAGATCGGTTCTTTATCGGATCAGACCCGAGCACTTAATCCCAAAGTGGAGTTAATTGTGTTCGGGTCTGGTTCTAAATTGAACCCAATTGAAGTCACAATCGACAACAACAGCAAGCCGCAAAGTGGAGAGTTGAGGTTGGGGTTGTCGGCGAGGCAAAGGAAGGGGAGGAGTGTCGGCGATGACGACGACGATGGGGGTAGAAATTAGATGGGTAGGTGGTGGTAGCGAGTAAGCAAGGAGGGCGGCTGCGGTGCCTGTGAGGGGAAGGAGGGGAGAAGCGTCGATGGCGGAGCTGCATGCTAGGGGGTAAGAGAGGGGAGGTGGTTGCAGGGTTGCCAGGATGTTGTGGCGGTGGTTGTGGGGCTGCAAGTGGGGAGAGGAAAGAGAGGGTTGGCGCGGGAAAGGGGACGAGGGAGAAATGCAGCGCGGCGGTGTCGGTGGCGTCGGGGGCTCGTTGGCGCGGCGCGACAAGAAGAGGAAATCTGCAGGAGAGGAGAGGGTGATGACATTGGTGGCGGCTCACGTGGGGGAGAAAGAAAAGTAAATTAGAGTTAGGGTTTTAGATAAAGGAATAAATAGGAATTAATCCTAAAACTCAATTAATTGCTCACAATTTTTTCTCAAATTTCAGCATCCCTTTATTGATAATAGAGAAGCCTTTAGATAGGCTTTACACAACTTGAGTTTCCAACTACAACCGATGTGGTATTAAAATAAAACAAACAAAAAGAACAAAATACAATAAAAGAAAATACATAAACTCCTTGAACTACTCGAACAAAATTGAAGCGGATCGTCTTCTCGAACGATGATAGATGAGCCAAGTTCGTGGCTGGATGTCCCATCAAGGAGCTTTGCTTGGAGGAGCGTGAATGACATTTTGAGCAACAGTAACGACTCTCAGTCAGTAAATCAAATGATGTTACTCGCAGCTCACTCCAATGTTTCCACGACCACCTAAAATTATCAATCAGAAAATCAATCAGGTTGCTCCCCACCATCTTCTTCGCCAATATCCCCACCGCCAGCCTCGTCTCCATTTCCCCCATCGCCTCTATTTGTGTAGTTGCAAATGGACATGCAATTGCAAAGCAGGCTAGCATGCAATCACATTTGGAGCAATAAGTTTTTCTATTGTTTATTTCATTATAGTTGCAAGAGTGGTATTAGATTTCCCTCCACCTTTAGTTTGAAATTCCCTCCAAATTTTCAAAATTAACATTCTTCTCGACCATTCATTAGCATAGAGTTGTGTGGTGTATGTAGTTAGACCTTAATCATACTTGCTACAAGATAGCGAGTATGACTTGGAGAATATATCACGGCAAGTTATATTACAGCGTCTAGACCATTTTTGCAACTGCACTCGAGTTGCAATGGGCAATTCAAGCAACACAAATGTTTTCAGCTGGGGTCTTTGCAACTACAATTATAGTTGCAGGTCTGCAACAAAACAAGCAACCTGCAACATGTGTCTTCATCCGCTGTGGAACTAAACATTGAAATTGGGCATATTGATTGTATATTTGCACAATTCCAAATTATATTCCGTATGTACATGTTTGACCTTTGCAGTTTATTTTTGGATCTGTGTGACCATGTGTTGTGCCTTTCTCCCTCAACGAGGTCGCTGAGTCTTGAGAAGGGGAGGATTGATGCAGGACAGGTTCCTACTTTCATGAAGGCAGTTTCATGTCATCATTGATGATGAAGGCGGTTTGATGTCATCTTTGATATCATTGTATGCTGCCAATCAATTCATCAGGAATTGTAATAGCTGCAGAGATTCAATAATGGTTTCAGCCATGCTACAGTATCTGTGTTACGGTGCCGCACTACAGTACATTTTTGAGATATGCAATTGATCCAATGGGAGTTAGTTTACATTTCTTTAAATTTCATGAAAGCATTATCCATAAAGGGAAAATCTAAGGTAATTTAGAATAAATTCTATTTCAAATGTAAGACTTATCTTATAAAAGATAAGTAACTATTTGGTTAGGATAGGATCTTTAAAAATCCAGACTTTAGATAAGATTAGAATTCTTAGGAAACAGGTTTATCTTTAAAGGCCACTTGTGATGAAATTATTTAGTTTTGGAGATGAATTGGTTTTAGCTAGCATTTGTTATTAGCTAGGTTATTTCATGCCTTTAATTTTTTTAGCTGCAAACTACTTTACCTACTTCTGTGTCAGATTGGCCATACTATACCAGTTTACATATAGGAAAACCTACTTCTACGGGCATGTAGTTCAAGCCCCATTTGACGAAGGAAGAACACAGGAAGAAGAAGGCAAGGAAGGGTGTGCGGGGATAAGGAGTTCACAATCGATTGTGTTTTAGCAGTAAAAAATTATTTTTTATCTTTTGGCAATCAATATGATTTCCTCTTTCCTACAAAGGTATCAATACCATATCTTACATGTGATTAGTAATAGTATGTTCTACAAGTACGAATATTTACAACATGTGGACAAGCTAAATATAGGTGAATCCGGTATAATAACTGAACTAATTATCTACCATCATGATAGCAGAGGTCAAGGAAATAACATTTTCTCTAATGCTAATTGCCCCATGATATTACCAACAGAATTTACCCTGCAAAAAGTGAAAAAGATGATTCACGCAAACCTGTCACCCAAGAGAGTAAGACCTTCACCAAATTGAGAACTGTCCATTTGATAATTAACCAGGACCTAGGAATTGATTAAACAAGACAAGCATGAATTTCACTCTCAGACTAAATTATTAATCACGAATCATTTTACAACAACAATCTCTAGTACTAAAAGATATAGTGGTCAACTATCAGTCCGACTTGAAGGTTAATAGTGACAACACATAGTGAAAAAGGGAAAAGAAATGAACAGCACATATAAAAATGAAAAACATATAGTCAAAAAAAAAAAACAAGAGTGCTTAATCATGAACTCTGTAAATCACCTGATTATTCAATATTGTACAATTGACCATAAAAATCTGAGAAACAAAACAAAGGAAGCTAGATGGAACTTAAGTCCAAACTTGGATTCAGGCAAAAAACAAAAACAAAAAACAAAAGACACCTATGGTTCAAGGCCATGGATAAAATTCTTCCCCTCAACGATAGGGAAAAGAGCATTTCTAAGTATAGTAACTATTTGTGGCATAATGGCATGGCACATTGATCAATTTGCATGGGTTATTGTCAAAGGTCGTGCATAAAAAGAAGCTTTTAGTCTTTTAATTTAAATCACTTGACCGAATTAAACAGCTAAATGTGCACATGAAATTACTCGAACTGTGCAATTTGAATAGAAAAATATTTAAAATTTAAACCGAATCATTTCAACTTTCTTTTAACTATTACTATTTCAATTTTGAATTGATATGTTTCTAGATGATCTGTTAGTTTTAAATTCTATGTGAAAGCCACACCATTTTAATAAACTTTTATGGCACAATGGCATGGCACATTGATCAATTTGCATGGGTTATTGTCAAAGGTCGTGCATAAAAAGAAGCTTTTAGTCTTTTAATTTAAATCACTTGACCGAATTAAACAGCTAAATGTGCACATGAAATTACTCGAACTGTGCAATTTGAATAGAAAAATATTTAAAATTTAAACCGAAATCATTTCAACTTTCATTTAACTATTTCAATTTTGAATTGATATGTTTCTAGATGATCTGTTAGTTTTAAATTCTATGTGAAAGCCACACCATTTTAATAAACTTTTATGGTAAAATGATTAGATTACCAAAGCTGTTCCTTAGTTTAATTACATACTGTGTGTCCTTCCACATGATATAGAAATGGTTATCAGCTTGTCAAAGGAAAAAAAAAGATACTTTTAAAACATACATTACACTTCTATTTGAATGCCACACATTCTAAAAAACAATTTTTTTTTTTTTTTTTTTTTGCATATTTGCTGATCAGGGCTGGATAGAAAGAACAATGTCTCATACCATGTTAATTCTTAATATTTCCTCATTCACCGAGAAGCCATAAGCTTCACAATTTATATACTAGTTTTCTAGCATAACATCAAGGCACCAGGTTCCAAGATGTCCTGGTAAACCTCATTATCAACAAATAAATATTTACCCTCCATTGATTTTTTCTTTCTAATTGAAGTCTCTTTTGCGGTCTCCTATCATGTGTTACACATGAGGGGGACTGTTACTATTGACATACAGTGCTTGTTTGAGTTTGGGCTTGAGCTTTTGGGTATAATGGTTGCCAAACAGATAAACCATAATCTTGCCTCAAACAACATCGTAGATAACATTTAAGGGTGTATAGTAGGCATTCCAAAAACTTAATACTTCTCTGCTCTATTTAGAAATTATTTCTATCAGATGAAGGCTAGTTTTAAAGTTAAATAAAGTAAAATTATGAGACTTCTCCATAGCATTTTAATTCAAATGCAAATGTTTGGCTGATGTACAACTAAAACCCAATCCACAGATAAGTAAAAACTAGTATGATTCTTTATATCTTCCAGTTACTTTTAGGGACCAATCTCACATTGAAAGAAATAATAGCACACTTTCAAGCATGTTTATTACTTTGATGTGATGCAACTTCACCAGAATCACAGCAGCAGGATTTAATCCTCAGTCTTATCATTGTAACAGCATAAGGTTGGCCATGTAAATTAGAGAATCTAGTATACATTTTTTTACATATGGAAAGTGTTTGCAAGTCTCTTGGGGAATGATGAGAATCAGGGGAATGCTACATTAGCAACAGTTGAATGTCACAAAAATAGTGATAAACCATATTCAAACATATTTATTATTTTGATGCCATGCAATTTCACCGCAGAAACAGGATTTAATCCTCAATCTTATCAGGGCAACAATACAAGGTTGGTCATGTAAACATACATTTCTTTACATAAGCAAAGTGTCTATAAGTCTCTTTGGAATTATCAGGATCAGGGCAATGCTTAATTAGTAACAATTGAATATCAAAAAAATAGTGAACAACCATATCACTTAGAGCAACGTTTTCTTTTTTAAATAGCTAGGCTTTGACATTGAGAGGCAACATGACAAAGCAAAACAACTTGCAAATAATCAAGTGAGGCTTATTGGCAGTCATCAGTTTATTGTAACTTGCTGGGTATATTTGTGAATTTAGTTCAATTCCTTCCACCATCAAGTATGTTATATCCTCTGAATAAGGTGACTATACAGCACTTAAATAACGCCCACCAATTTATAAAGCTCAGGCCACTTGTTGATTGGTAGGTGAACTCAACATAGTACTGTCAACATGCTTAGATTCTCACGGAAAAAATTGGGATAAATTAGTAGACGTATATAGCAAGAAAAGATTTACGTTAGAGTTACCTTCCCGGTCTGGAGAAGAACTTGTCTGATTGAAGACTGAATAAACACAAGGATAAAATAGAAAAATTAGTTCTTGAGTGTACAAGAAAGGAAAAAAAAAAAAAAACAAATGAACTAAGGGTGTAAAAATATGGAGAACCATCAAAGAAGCTTCTAATAGTTCAACAGGGCTAATCTTTTCCATGAATAAACTTGAAAGAAAATCAGAGTGAGTCGCTGATGAGGGTCAGAAAATATGGGATGGGTAAAAGGGCAAAATTGTGTAAAGAGTTCATGATGGAAGGTGGATGAGGAGAAGCAAATGAGAAAGTTAACTACCAAACTACATATGTGATGAATTATCCCCATTAAAAAAGATAAAATTTACAGACTGGTATTACATGATAATTTAGGAAATATGAAATAATATATCTAGCTTACCCTCCCATAAAGACCAGTTGACTCAAATAATGTATCATTTCCTCCATATAAGAGCCCCTGAGATTAAATGCAAAAGAAAAAGAATTTTTCAGAAAAATTTACTGAAAAATGCAAACTGCAGTTTATAACCAGCAATAAAAAAGAAAAAAAATTAATGCAACAATTTATTAATAGTCTAACAGCCAATCAGAGAACCCATGAGCCAAGCGAAACCTCCTAATGAAAATGTTCCCTTTAATCAACAAATCTATGTAATTTGAAGATGGATCCATCATGTAATTTTCTGTGTTATGGTTTTTCTGTTAGCATTTAAGAGTATTTTAAAATTAAGTGAAGTTCATTTAGTCTCACATTGGATAGGGCAAAGAACTTTATGGTTTTAAATATGAAGTCACTTTCATGATGGGTTGTATGGGCCTAGAAACCGGGGGGTGCTCACGCGCGCACAAGCCAAGTGAGACCCAGTGAAGAAAATTGGGTTACCGGGTCCGGAAAACCTCGATGCGCATATGTGCTTGCATCGCACCCGCAGGGGGGTGCAAATCAAAATTTCAGAGCCTCGCGGGTGTGGCCCGAAGAGGTTAAGTTTTGCCAATTTTATTTTTTGGATTTAAAATTAAAATAAAATTTCTTCATATCCTGTACCAGATTTGAGGCAGAAAAAGTATTCTTTTAGGTCAGAAATAGTTGTTGGGCTCTCTGTCTAAGTTTTGCACCAAACTCTGTCCAAAGCAGTAAACTCTATCCAAAGCAAGATTCTTTACTCTGTCCATGGATTGTGTTCTCTGACCAAGTATTGTAATGATGAAAAACTCTCTTTAAAAGGACATGATCCTTACTTTCAAAATAACAACTGAGTCATTTTCTTCCTCCTCTGAAATTTTCTTAAACTTTTCTGTGCTTCCCTGCATCTCTAGAGAAAACAAAACTAAGTTGTTCCTGTGCATTATGAGTGCACGCTTGCAGAACCAGCGATCATTGAATCCTGGAAGGTAGGCCGCCATCAACCTACTGCACCGAGATACTCTCAGAGGAGCGCGATCTACTCTTAAAGACAGTGTTCCGCACGCTTCGATCAAAACAAAGGAAGTTCCTTCCTTCTTGAAAGTTTAATTTTAAAATTAGATCCTAGTAGTACTGTAATTTTTTCAACAATCTTAAGAGTCGATATGAATACTGCTATGGTTGCTGCTACTACTGTTAAGTATCTACATAACATCTTTAGAATTGAACCATTTAATGAAACTCACATTAAAAATGGCAAGAAAAAGTTATTTCAACACTTTGATGTAACTGGTTATGATTTTCTATAACTGGTCCTAAAGCAGAAAAAGAAAAAGACTTGCAAAACTAGGAAAAGGCCAACAAAATTTGAAGACACACCATTCTCAGCATACATAGTAATGATGTTTACTGTCTTTATAAAACTACAACTGAAATTTGGAAAAGACTCAATAAGAAATACATTCTAAAAGATGTTAGAACTCAAAATTTTGCTATTGAAACTTTTCTGAATTTTATCATGTCTGATAAAAAAGATATTTCCTCTCAAATTCATAAATATTATGTTCTGATTAATGATCTTAAAAATGAAAACATCACCCTACCTGAAGCCTTTGTTGCTAGAGCCCTAATTGAAAAGCTACCTGACTCATGGAAAAATTACAAGAAAGAACTGAAGTATAAAAGAAAACAAATGAACCTTGAAAACATAATAATTCATATTAGAATTGAAGCGTTGAACAAAAAAAGAGAAAAAACAGAAAAGGCCAAAAAGCTTACTTTCAAGGCAAATCTACTTAAAAGTAAGCCTTCTAACTCAAAGAAATACTTTCATAAGCCAAATTTCAAATCAAATCAGAATCTTAAGATGAAAAGAAATTCTAACTCTACTTTTAAGAAGAAAGAAAATTATTTTGCGTGTGGCGAATCCGGATACTACTCAACACAGTGTAGGTTCCAGAAGACTGATGAGGCTTCATCCAAACCACAAGCTAGCCTGTTTGAGAATGACATTATTGATGTTGTAATCTCTGAATTTAACATGGTTGGACATAATAAAAATTGGGTGATTGATTCCGGGGCAACTCACATGTATGTGCCGACAGAGGAGCTTTCTCTTCTTACTTTTATGTTGATGATGGTGAACAATTGTTCATGGGCGATTTGAGGCCCTCACCCATTGTGGGTAAGGGAAAGATGCTTCTCAAGATCACTTCTGGGAAGATTCTTTCTCTTACAGATGTGATTCATGTTCCAGAAATTCGTTAGAACCTCATTTCGTTTCTCTTCTTGAAAAAATTGGAGTTAAGATCTGCTTTGAATCTGACAAAATTGTAATGACTAGGAATGAACAATTTGTTGATAAAGAGTACTGTAGTCAGGTTTTATTTATGCTGCGTGTACTTGAAATCATAAATGAAATTGCATTTACTTCTTCTTATATGATTGACTCTTGTGATCTTTGACATGGTAAGTTAGGACATGCTGATTTTTCTTTCATTAAGAAAATGAAAGATATACGTCTTTTACATAATGTAACTAAATCTGATCATGACAAATGTGAAATATGTGTTGAATCTAAATCCACTAAGAAATCATGCAAAAATGTACAAAGAGAATCTGAATTGCTTGAGCCTATTCATAGTGATCTTGGTGACCAGAAAAATAATTTAACTAGAGGTGGTAAAAGATTCCATATCACCTTTATTCATGGCTATTCTAGATATACAATAGTTTATCTGTTGAGATCTAAAGATGAAGCTTTTGAAATGTTTTTGAAATATAAATCAGAAATTGAAAATCAACTAAATAAGAAAATCAAGAGATTACGATCGGATAGAGGTGGTGAATATAAACTTAAACAATTTAATAAATTTTGTGAACATGCATAATTCATGAGACTACCCCTCCATATTCACCTGAATCTAATGGTGTTGCTAAAAGAAAAAAATAAAACACTCAAAAATATGATGAATGCTATACTTATTAGTTCTGGTGCACCTACGAACCTGCGAGGGGAGGCTTTACTCTCTGCTTATCATATTCAAAATAAAACACCATACAAGAAAACTGGTATAACCCTGTATGAACTTTGGAAAGGACATGTATCAAACTTAAACTATTTAAAAGTGTGGGGATGCCTAGCTAAAGTTCTTCTATCTGAACCTAAAAGAAAGAAACTAAAACCTAAAACTTTTAATTGTATTTATAGGTTATACACAACATAGTGCTTCATATTAATTTCTTATGACTAGAAGTGATAATAATGCTATGGAGGTTGACACTATTGTTGAAACCAAAAATGTAAAATTTTTTGAGCATGTTTTTCTATTGAAAACCCATATAGATAAACCTTCTCATGCTTCATTCTCTAGTCATGCACAAGAATCTATTGATAATGAAGAGATTGAATTAAGGAGAAATAAAAGAGTTAGAAAAGAAACTGACTTTGATAAGATTTCTTCAAATTTCTTGTTGGTGATGACCCTCTCACATATAAAGAGGCTATCTCCTCTCCGAATGTTCCATTCTGGAAAGAAGCTATTAACAATGAATTAGAATCCATATTATCAAATCACACTTGGGAAATTGTTGATTTACCACCGGTGCAAAACAAATTGATTGCAAATGGATATTTAAAAGAAAACTGAAACCTGATAGGTCTTTGGATAATATTAAAACTAAATTGGTTGCTAAAGGATACACTCAAAAGAAAGACTTTGATTATTTTGATATATTTGCTCTTGTGACTAGAATTGTATCTATTAGAATATTGTTTGCCTTGGCATCTATTCATAAGCTTGTGATACATCAAATGAATGTTAAAACTGCATTATTAAATAGAGAACTGAAAGAAGAAATATATATGGACCAACCAGAAGGTTTTGTGACAGCTGAAAATGAACACAAAGTTTGCAAACTTATAAAATCTTTATATGATTTAAAACAAGCAACAAAACAATAGCATGATAAATTTAACAGTGTTCTTGTTTCCTATAGTTATCAGATTAATGAGGCTGATAAATGTATTTATACTAAATTTGAAGATAAAGTTGGTGTTATCATATGCTTATATGTTGATGACATGCTTAAATTTGGTATAAACTTAGAAATTATAAATGACGCCAAATTATTTTTGTTCTATAACTTTGAGATGAAAGACATATATAAAGTTGATGTAATATTAGGAATTAAAATAACTAGATATTCAGATCATGTCATGCTTTCACAAGGACACTATATAAAAAGAATGTTGAAGAAATTTGACCATTTTAACTGCACTCCTGTTTTCACGCCTTATGATGGCAGCATTCACTTAAGGAAGAATAAAGAACAAAGTGTGTCACAATCTGAGTATGCACAAATTATTGGTAGTTTAATGCACTTGATGAATTATACACGACCCGACATTGCTTATGCAGTAGGAGGACTTAGTCGTTACACTCATTGTCCTAATAAGGACCACTGGACATTATAATATCGAGTACTAAATTATCTAAAAAGAACTATTAATTATAATTTGACATATTGTAATTTTCCTTCTGTTTTAGAGGAATACTCAGATACTAACTGGATCTCAGATTCAGATGAGTTAAAATTCATAAGTGGATATGTGATCACACTTGGTGGGAGTGCGGTGTCTTAAAAATCATCCAAGCAAACTGTCATAGCTCACTTCACTATAGAGTCTGAGTTTGTTGTCTCAGAGAAGGCAGGTACTGAAGCTGAGTGGCTCAGAAACTTTTTAATTGATATACTAATTTGAAGAGACCAGTTCTGTCTGTATCTATTCATTGTTATAACCAAGCTATTATTGCTAGAGTAAATAATATAATATACAATGAAAAAAGTAAGCATATACGCCTAAGACATAAAATTGTAAACAGTTGTTGGATGATGGGATCATATCTCTTGACTATGTGAAGTCAGAACTTAATATAAGTGATCCATTTAGTAGAGAATACATCGAAAGGAATGGGACTTATGTCTATAACAAAGAGCCAATAATGATAGTAACCCAACCTATGTGATTGATGAACTCACAAAGTAGGTTCATATGGGTAATTTGTTGACTTGGTGATACACTATCATTATTTTATTGAGAAGTCCCTTCTTATGATGTAGATAGTGCAAATTACAATGTGCAAGGGATGAGCATTAACTCTTAATGGATTATCATATCTCTTATTGGGTGGTGTGTTTAATTGCAATGCACACTTGATGAATCCACCTATATGAGTGTGAAAGAGGGGTCGCTTCCTATGAGAATGTAGACATATTCTGTAGAGCATTGAATTTTCAGGTAGGGCGCATGGCCGATTCGTGCTAACCCGTTTTGAACAGCTCGGTTCTGAGACGACATGTGGCTAGTAGGACAATGATTCATAATTAGGGAGATTGGTTCATAGAAACTTTATGTTTTACCAACTCCCTGTGGGACACACCTATTTATCCTAGGTAGTGATTCATAAACCAAAAGTCACCATTATTGAGGCATTGAGTTCTCATGTTTCCTCTTTATTTGATTCCTCCCCTTCCCTCTGTTTTATTATCCTTCCTCCTTTTAATTTTGAAATAGTGAGATATTATTAGTATTTGAAAGTATTTCAAAATTAAGTAAAGTTCATTTAGTCTCACATTAGATAGAGGAAAGAACGTTATGGTGCTTAAATATGAAGTCACTTTCATAATGGGTTGTACGGGCCAAAAAACCAGGGGCGCTCGCGCGCATACAAGCCCAGTGAAGGAAATTGGGTTACCGAGTCTGGAAAAGCATAATACGCATGTGCGTCCGCATCGCGCCCGCAGGGGATGCAAATCCGAGTTTCAAAGCCTCGCGGGTGTGGCCCGAATAGGCTAAGTTTTGCCAATTTTATCTTTTGAATTTAAAATTAAAATAAAATCTCTTCATATCCTGTCACCAGATTTGGGCCAGAAGAGCTTTTGGGTTAGAGAAAGCCGTTAAGCTTTCTGTCCAAGTTTTGCAGTAAACTCTGTCCAAAGCAATAAACCCTGTTGATGGGGGCATCACACCGGTTCCTTTACGTACATATCAGCGCCGTCGCTATCGCATCACATCATCACCGCTTTGGTTCTAGTTTTGAGCCCTAGTTGTTATAAGTCAGTTGATATTATTGGAGAATCGTATAGTCCGTATTTTATTATGTTCGTTATTTTTCCTTTGAGTCCAATCGGACTTCGTTTGAGTCAGTTTGAGGAGTCCTAATTAGGCCTAGTTGATCGAGCTTTGTTTATTTCGTATATTAGTACATCGATTATGTGGTGAAACTATTCTTTGTAAAAGTCTATCTAAGAGACTCAATTTGATGAATAAAGATATTGAATATTTGGATATAAAGCTTTGCTTAAGTTTTTTGATTCGGTCTATTTTGACTGATTCAACTGGTGGTGAAGCTTAGATCTAGATTGTGACCTGTGATCATATCCAAGACCCTAAATCCCCTAATTTGGTATTTTTGATTCCACATTATCTGTCCAAAGCAAGATTCTTTACTCTGTCCATGGATTTTATTCTCTGCCCAAGTATTGTAATGATGAAAAACTCTCTTTAAAAGGTCATGATCCCTGCTTCCAAAATAACAACTGAGTCATCTTCTTCCTCCTCTGGAATTTCCTCTAAACTCTTCTGTGCTTCCCTGCATCTCTAGAGGATACAAAATTGAGCTGTTCGAGTAAACCGTCATCAATTTACTGCACCGAGATACTCTCTCAGAGGGCGCGATTTTACTTTGGGACAGTGCTCGCACGACTCGATCAAAACAAAAGAAGTTTCTTCCTTCTTGAAAATTTAGTTTTAAAATTAGACATAGTAGTACTGCAATGCAATTTTCCAACATTTTCTACCAATTTCTTATATTTTTGTGCGATATGAATCGCATCAAGCTCTTTCTCAAAGCAATGCTAGAAGAGAATAGATGAAGCCCTAACACTTGAAATAGATATACAAATTGGAAGTAAAATTGCAAGAAATTTCAGATTCTTGACTAAACCCACGTTAATAGAATCCTTCAAAAACCTAGATCACATATTCCAGAAAAATTCAACCAAAGAAAAGGGAACCGCTGCTGATACCTGAGTGAGTGCACTGGGATCGTGAGGGAACTCATTTACGACATCAAAAGTATGGAATCTGGCATCGTGTTCGATCGATTTGATCGAAGGGGCTTTGTTCGAGCTGACGTGAAGGAACAAGAGAAGAGAGAAGGAGCTGATGGCGAGAGGGAACATGAATCTTTTTCTGAATTAATTTCCGTATCGAGAGGTTTTGAGGATAGGTCGAGAAGAATAAGACGAAGGAAAAGCCATGGGAGAGAGATCAGAGCTCGGCGGCCGTTTCGGTTTCTTCTTTCTCGAAGACCCAACGGCCATTTCTGAGGGGTAGGTTACGGATTACTCTGCATAAGTGTTTCACTAATGAAGTGGAAATTGCAAACAGACAAGATTTATGTAGGGTTGGCTAACGGGACGATTCGGGTTGATTCGTCTGATTCGTCCCGTCAGCCTAACGAATCCGTGACGAGACGGATCTTGTCACGGATTCGACGAGACGAGTTGAAAACTTAGGTGTCCTGACACGATTCGTTAACCGGATTCGTCGAGACGGGTTAGACCAGTCTCGACAATTTTTAATTATTTTTTTAATTCGAATTTTCTTAAATTTTTAAATTTAAAGTTATAAAAAAATTAGGAAAAAAAGAGGAAAAATTTTTTAAAATTGTCTAAAATTATAAAAAAATAATAGAATTGATTTCACTAATTACAAGTTTTTTTTAAGGTAAATTATTTTATTAATATGAAAAAATCATATACCAATCAGCTCATCACATATAATGTACATAAAACTCATCTCGTACAATATACATAAAAAAACTCTGGTGCTCATCTCATACAATGTGCATAAAAAAACTCTGGTGGCTCTTGTTGGCCCAAAGGCCTTCCACCCTAGTTTTGATGATGATTAACTCATGTAGTTATATTTACTAATAATCTTGTGTTGTTTAAGTTTCAGATCATTAATCAAGATATTAGTTGGTGATTAGCTTCAACAAAGGTGTTTAGAAGCTTTTCATGGTGATTCCAGGGCCAAAGCTTCATGATCACACATTGCCTAGCCTATGGATGGAGTTTTGGAGCAAGTCAACTTGAAAATGAAGATCATCAAGAAGACTTAGGTATCCATAGTTTTAGATAGTGTGTTTAGATCCATTTGTAAAGCTTAGTATAGTTGATATGCTCAAGTGCACTGACACACGTTTTCATCTTTTGGATTTAGTTTTCATGAATAAGTAGATCAAAACAAGTTTACTTTATTTCTATGTATATTAGATGTATTCTAGATATACATACATGGTTTAACTTGCTATACAAACTTATTTTGATATCCCTATTCATGTGTTGAAAAATCAAGTTTGATAAAAATACAAGTTTTGTTTTTGATAAAATTTGCAAGACTCAAAAAAGAATTGATATGATTGATACATGTCTTGAAATTTTTATCACTTGTTTGTGTTTCAATATAAAATGTTAAAACAAGTTTTATGGGATTTTCAGAAAAGACAAAAGATTTTTATAAAATATTTTACACTATTTTTCTGACCCAGATTTCTGTTCCAGGCTTCAATCAGTCGATTAGTAAAACTGACCTAGTCGACTTGGCTGAAGTCGGTCGACAGGGCCGGTCGACCGACGTGCACAAATCTGTGCACGTTTGGCAGCTTTGGGACGGTCGACCCGGACGGTCGACCGGTCTGAGAGCAGTGCTCTCTGTTTGTTTGGGTCGACCGTGCCGGTCGACCGTGGTTGCCCAACGGTCACATTTCTGACCGTTGGCGGTCGACCGGGCCGGCCGACCGTCAGTCTGTCAGGCTGCTACATCAGCCTAACGGCTAGTTTTCTGATGGGGCTATAAATACCCCATTTGTTTGAGGTTTTCACCAAGATTTTTAGAGCTAAAAATTCCTGACTTCTTCAGTGTTTTAAACAAGTTTTGAAAAGAGTTTTTGTGCTAAAAAGATTTCATCCTTTTTGTTTTGGGTTTTTGGAAAATCAAAGAAAATAGGAATTTGGGATATTTGTATTGGTTTTCATTCTCTATCTTTTACAAGAGTTTTTCCAAGTATTTTCTTTGTTGCTTGTTTCCAAAAACACCTAGTTTTCCACACTTGAACTATCTTCTATCATAATCTATTAGGATCATTTGTTTTGTGGAAAAAGAGAAAAGAAAGAGAGATTGTTTGTGGTTGAAAGAAACCACTTGTTGTACACCCTTGTTCTTGTTGTATCCTTCTTTGGTAGAGGTGATCAGGTGATTGGTTTGCTCCCTCAAGTGTGAGGTGGAGTTTGGTTGTAAACCCTCTTCGGTAGAGGTGTTGTGGTTGTTTGGCTACGGGCCTACCCCTCGGTTGTGAGGTGGTTGTTTGAGAGAGGAGTTCGGTACTCCATTGTTGTAAAAATCCTTCTCGGTGAAGGTTCCCTCGGTGGGAGTCCTCGGTGGACGTTATAGTAGATTGGAAATCCTACACGGTGGTGTAGGCGGGGATGTAGAGCAAGGTGCTCGAACCTCGAAACATATATTGGCCTTTGCGTTTGATCCACTTGTCTCTCAACTCTCTCTCTCTTTATATTGTGCAAAGCATCATTCATCATTCATATCATACTTGCTTGCATTTGTGTTGTTCCTTGCATATTTCATATTGCTATATCTTGTATATGCTTGGTTGTTTGTGTGTGCCTCACTTGCAATGTTCGAAATGTCGGCCGAAATTTCGAAATTTCGGCCGAAATTTCGGTTTCAACTGAAGGCCGACACGACATCTGTCCCAGTATCAAAATGTCGACACTGTTGGAAATCGGCCGACATTTCGGCCGATTTTTCAAAAATCGGCCGACATTGTGTCGGCCGATATCAAGAGAGTAAAAAACCCCTTCGTCGTTTGGGTCGGGTCAGGACTCAAGACAACCCGAAACACCCCGAAACCCAACCCATTAAACCCCAAATAAACTGCCCTAATTAGTTTTCTCTCATTCGATCGCGTTCTCTCTCTCTGTGTGTTTTCCCCTCTGCCCTAATTCCCCTCTGCCCTAATTCCGTCGCCGTTGCTTGTGCTGGGAGCGTCGGAGACGAAGACAAACGGAGGCAGTCGTCGCAGTTCTCGTCGGCGGCGACAGGAAGCTCTAAGCCAGGTACATCTCTCTCAATCTCTCACTCGATCTCTCTTTGATTTTCTTTTTATTAAATGATGTCGATCTCTCTCCCTCTCTGCGCAGCTGCGCTCTCTCTCTCTCTCTCACGATCTCTCTCTCTCTCACCCTCTGACTCTCCCTCTCTGCTCTCACTCTCGCTCCTCTTCCTCTCTGTTCTCTCTATCTCTCACTCGCTGCTCTCTCTCTCTCTCTTTCTCTCACTCGCTGCTCTCTCTCTCTCTCACCGCTGCTCTCTCTCTCAATTTCTCTGTCTCGCTCTCTGATCAGAGAGCGAGACAGAGAAATTGAGAGAGAGAGAGAGAGCATCGAGTAAGAGAGAGAGCAGCGAGAGAGAGAGAAATCGAGAGAGAGAGAGAGAGCAGCGGTGAGAGATAGAGAACAGAGAGGGAGAGGAGCGAGTGAGAGCAGAGAGGGAGAGTCAGAGGGTGTGAGAGAGAGATCGTGAGAGAGAGAGAGAGCTGCGAATCTGCACTCTGCAGTAGTTAATTTTTTAATTTTTTGATTAAGTCTTGATTAGCAATCTAGCGTTTATCGTTTACATTATTGTTAATATCTATGTTTATGTGATAGACTGAGAGAGAGAGATCGTGAGAGAGAGAGAGTGCTGCAACTCTGCACTTTGCAGTAACTGTGAAAGGTTGAAACTTGAAAGCAGTAGTTAATTTTTTTTTTTTTTGATTAAATCTTGATTAACATTCTAGCGTTTACATTATTGTTAATATCTATGCGATAGATTGTTATCATTGTTACATAAATAAAAAATAATACATATTTGCATAAATAAAAAATAAAAATTTATAAGATGCAATAACACATATTTACATAAATAAAAAATAAAAAAATACAATCAATAATCATTGTTATTTGCTTGGCTTGATTTCATCAAAAACTTTGTTATTTGCTTGGCTTCATCAATATGATAACATCCACGTGTACCTGTCCAATACGGGAATACATAAATAAAAAGAACAGAAAAGTTAAGTTTAGAAGTGTAAAGTAACAGAAATATTAGATAGCTTTAATCATTTCTGTATATTAGCTTGTATATTGATTCTATGTTCATTGTTTATATTTTGTAGGTTGGCTACAACTTGAAGGTTTCATTCATAGTCGTAGCTTAAATACAAGTTGTCCAGGTAAGTATATTCAAAACAAGATGGTTTAAATATATATTGTTTTCATGCCTTTATATATCATAAATGTGATGTTTTAGGATATTTATGACATTTAAGACCATACTATATAATGTAAATGACCTCTGAAATTGACACCGAAATTGGGCAAATATCCCCGAAATTTCCCCGAAATCCGCAATCCGATATTACATTTTGCCTTCCGACATTAGGCCGACATCCGACATTTAGAACATTGCTCACTTGTACTTAATCAACAAGAGCTTCACATAGCACCTCAACCCATTCAAGGGAATCAAGAGGAGTTAGTCCAGAGCCCTTCACGGGGAATTCGGCTACACTTGTTGATTGTATCAAGTGTGTTGCAAAATTTGCATTAGCTTTCGCATTTAGCGCATTTAGTTCCTAGATTAGCACTTACACCTATTCACCCCCCCTCTAGGTGTTTTTTCAGTTCTCTACTCTTCATCATCGTCCTGTTCAAATTCTACATCTAGAATAGCTTTTCCTTATGTGCGTCTTTCTACATCGAACCAGTCTTTTAAGCAAACAACCATCTCCAAGTATTTCGGCGTCAGCTTGCTCCTCTAGGGTGTCAAAACTCTACCACCTGAAGAAAATGCGCTCTCGGACGCTACTGTAAAGGCCGGAGGTGTCAGTATATCTCGGGCCATGGTAGAAAGAACAGGAAATTGTTTTCTTTGTTCTTTCCACCATGACAAAACATCAAATGTTTCCCATGATTCATCATCATTTTCATTTATTTCAGCAGGCATTGTATTCAAATATAAATTAAGTTCATCAAATGAACCTGCTCTTGAAGAGTGTTTCTTTCTAATATTAGAGGAAAGTAAACTTTTAAAATAGATAATCTTTTACCTAGACTAGTAGAGGAAGTTTGTGATGGTGTAGGTGTCCTAAATTCAGAAGAAGAGGGAAATAACTCATATCTGTACAATGAGTACATTTCATCTAAGAGAGATCTAATTTCCAAAAGTAATTTATCTACATCTTATTCATAATTTAAACATAAAATAAAATTGGATAATAAAAGTTTTAAATTATCTATTTAAATTCTAGGATTCATAATTGCATCTAAGTAAAATAAAAAAAGCATATTTTCAAAATATTTTCGAATTTTTTCTTCCATATCATGTATAGCCTCTTCAAGACTGTCATCATCTCTGTATGCAGCAAATACTTGAGCAATTTCATTAAGATTATATAAAACTAAGTTACATGTGGGATAATATGTACCAGAAAGTGCTTTTGTGGCAGTGTCAAATTTTTCTAGAAAAGTACAAAAATTTTCATATAATTTTCACTCTTCATCGCTAATATAACAAGATGAACATTTATTTACCGTAAAAAATTGAATTGCTTGTTTATAAGGAAGGCGATCTTTAATCATATTGTAACTTGAATTCCAACGAGTTTTCACATCTGCTTGGAGTAGTTTTTCCTTTAGTCCACATTGTCGGCAATAACTTTTAAAAGATTGTCTCCTAGGTCCACTGTGTTTTATATGTAAAATAATTTCTTTAACTTTATAAATATATTTGTCTAAGATTTTTAGACCGTCTTGTACACATAAATTCAATATATAGCAAACACATCTAACATGAAAAAGTTTACCGTCTAAAATCGGATCTAATACCGTTTTCAATTGTCTTATTGAAGCAGTATTTTCACTTGCATTATCAAAAGAAATCGAAAATATTTTATTTTCTATACCATAATTTCTACAAGTAAGAAAAATTGAATCTGCTACATTTGTAGTTGAATGTTTCTCAGAAAATTTAGAAAATGATAAAATACGTTTTTGTAAAATCCAGTTATCATCAATAAAGTGAGCAGTAACACATAAATAATGAATAAGATTAAGAGCTTCCCATATATCGGAAGTTAATGAAATTTTTCTAGCATCACTAGTAAAAAGAGCCTTCAAAATATTTTTTCTATTTACAAATAAATCTTCAATTTCTTTAGTTATAGTTTGTCTGCTAATTCTCTTATAATCAGGAGCAAAAACAGATTTAAGATAATCAATTAATGCATCTGATTCAGTAAAAGAAAATGAAAGTTTTGCTCGAATAATAAATTCAGCTAACTTATGTTTATTTACTTCAGGCTTATATTTCCAAGTGGAGAGTGCCTGAATCAGCTAATATTTGTGCTTGTTGTGGTGGTAAACCGTGACTTTTAGCATGTTTTTTTTCAAAGTGTTTATTAAGAACACATGTACCGTATCCTTCCTTATGATCAAATAGTTGATGACAATACTTACATTCTACCTTTCTTCTACCTTCAACAACTTTTTCTACGAAATGGTTCCACACTAGAGAAGTTTTGGCTCTTACTTTAGTGGTTGTGCTAGTTGGTTGTTGTGTTTCTAAAACTATAGTATCATGCTGTGCTGGTTGTGTATCGTGTTGTTCTTGTGTTTCAGTAAAAAAAGGAGCCAGAGATTGTCCATGCATTGGTGATGTTGACATTAAAAGTTGAGAATATGAGGAATATTGAGGATGGAAGGAAATAGAATGCCGACCTGTATCACTATCACTGGCATATGCAGCATGTGTATATGGTGCAAAACCACTGTAGTCAATTGCATAGCTTGACGAACTGTGATAGGGAGCAAATGTGGATGTTGGGGGAGCATAATTGTATGGCGGGTAAGCGGCATATGTTGACGATGAGCTACCGCCAGCATCAGTGTAAGGTGCAGCAGATGAAGGATTGTGTGTTGATGAAGAGCTACCACCGGCTTCGGATGAGGTACCGCCAGTACTCCAGTTGGACTCATTGGACTAGACTGAAAGTTGGTAGAGATTTATAATTGTAAGAGAATAAGAGTGATTTATAATAGAAGAGAGAGGGTTGATGTGAAGTGAGATGAAAGTGAATGAGAGTGGAGGATATTTATAGAGATTAGGGGGTTTTTTATTTTTTTTTAAAGGATACAACGGCTCAAAAATGAGCCGTTGTGGGTGAATAAGAGACTCTTTCTCACCCACAACGGCTCTTTTTTGAGCCGTTGGGGGTTGAAAAAATAAAAAATGAATCTAGGAGTTTCAGAGTAATTTTCCTCTCTAACAGTCATATAATAATATTGGATATAAAAAAAATTAGAGAAGAGGGGTCGGGGAAATTTTTCCCGACCCGATTCGTCCCGTGATAACTGTAACGGTCCCAGTTTAACAATCCTCAATTTACATAACATCACGTAATAGAACCGATTAATCATATCATTTCCTTATTTCTTTAAAATTTTAGCAGCACCTCCTTTGAAATTACTGGTCGGATATAATATCCAATACAAATATGATAATTTCGGCTAACATCAGCCTACTTATTCTCATTCCAACCATATAACTGAATTCAAAATTGTCCACACAATCATGAAAGTATTTCGGCTTGATATCGCCTACTTATGGAGAAACATAATAACATAAACTCTAAAGTTTCCTTCTCGGCATCACAGGCTTTCAAAATTCATAACTTTCAACTTCTCATGTGCATTGCATTGATAATACACTTCTCATTGCTACAACCCAATAAAAGATATCTCACATGACAACTTGAAATGAACTACTACAAGGTTCTCCATATATGTATATGTACAAGATGAATAATCTATCCCAAAACCCACATGTATCATTCACACACACAAGTGTTCCAAAATACCAGAGTTGAATTTATTCAGAACGAACCCTGCGCAGCATAGCTCTGATCTCTACCTCCAAGCAACCTGCAATATAACAGTCTGTGGGAGGGTGAGCTCTACAGCTCAGTGAGGGCGGTAGGAAATAATTCAAGAAAAGAAATATTTCAATGAGAGTATAAACATTCACGTAATAGAAGAAATCTGAAACGGTAAGAAGATGAAGAAACAGTGACATCCCGTAATTTAAAAATCAAGACTCCGGTCTCTAAAATTCTGAAGGTGATCAGATTCTTATGATCGTACTCCCCAATTTCTATCTTGGATTTCATCTTTATGTGTGAATAGGTCTATGAGTTACGTAAATAAACTCTCTTGTCTTATGTGTACATAGTGTGTATTATTCACGTGTTTTGTATTCCACGCTATAATGCACCAACCACCAGAGTTATGCCATAAACTTAATTTATGCATCCAAATAACACTTACATCCCAAGTCATAATTATATAACATACAATCATATCATATTTCTCATAATGCAACAACGCTTCACCCTTCAAGTAATGCGCGGATTCACATGCACATTTCACCCAATATATGGTATTTATTTCAATCAGCTAAACTTGTATTTTGATGGTTTCATTGTCATATACGATAACACATCCAACATACCCCTAGCATGACATAATTCGAGTCATAGCAATTTCTAACTTATGATAACACAACATCTTTTATAAACATCACATCAACAAGCAAAATTTCATCACCCCAACATTTCAAAGAATACATGAACAATTCACCGTCTTCCCCCTCCTACCGGCTCCCGCCGGCCCCTTCCTACAATGAACAACATACATTTACACCGTCTTCTCCTCCTACCGGCTCCCGCCGGCCCCTTCCTACAATGAACAACATACATTTACACCGTCTTCTCCTCCTACCGGCTCCCGCCGGCCCCTTCCTACAATGAACAACATACATTTACACCGTCTTCTCCTCCTACCGGCTCCCGCCGGCCCCTTCCTACAATTTTAGATGAACACCTCTTTTCCCACCGTCTTCCCCCTTCCTACCGGCTCCCGCCGGCCCCTTCCTACTTATAGGGATAAAACAACTATTCCTACAAGAATAAAAACTATGCACAGAAGCAAAGCCGTTACACAAACATAATATAGAATTTCATCCATATCGTGCCACTAACTACTTGCACATGCAAGATACACATTTGTATACATCACTTGCACATGTAAGATACACATTCATATACATCACTTGCACATGTAAGATACACATTCATATACATCACTTGCACATGTAAGATACACATTCATATACATCACTTGCACATGTAAGATACACATTCATATACATCACTTGCACATGTATATAATAATTTAGATACGTGTATATATATATGTGTGTATATGATCACCTCACTTACTCACGAGTTCCTACGTGTGAGTTTATATGAAGGAGAGTTCTATCCCTTTTAGTTAAATCAGAAACCTTCATCTAAGATAACTATCGCTAGAGATATTACCTTAATTCTCTACCTTACTGCCTGAGATTTTAAAACTCAGAATCAAACGCTAAAGGTTACATATTCAATTTCAAGTATAAAATAGCAAGATTTGATCAGGTATAAACCTCTGAGATAACATGTCAAGTCCTTAGTTGTTCCAAAATTTACCACAAGAGTAACCAAAAATTTTATGCCAACTGTCATGCCAAGTCAGTTCAATCACTAACGGGACTAAGCATAATAGGACTGATAGAGATCCGCCACTTAGAAGGATTACCTTTACATAATTCACAAGCATCACTGTACTGTCTAGCTTTCTACCTAAATTGCACGATCAATGCTGAATAGAGAATAGGGAATACTATCATAACTAATTATAGTCAAAATTACAACCAGAAAAGAAAGGGAAGTCATTTATAAATCACAAAGATTAAGGAGAAAGAATCATATATATACAACCACAGCAGAGAAATCAAGAATTTCATTTTCTTCTCTTTTATTTTTTTTTTTTTTGTCTTTAAGATATGAAATTTCTATTTCAATAGCTCAATTCTGAGGCATAGAACATAGTTAATAAATGCAAGTTCCAGTATGTTCCCGTTATTCTCATAACTACCCTCAGGTTCAAACTTCAGAAAATTCAGTTTGAAAGTAAATCTAATTCTATGATTGCAAAGGACAAGGACAACAAGAGAGAACTGAGTATAACAAAAGAATAAGAATAGAGCTGAAAAGAAGAATCATTTTCTGGGAGAAATTCCTTTAAGCATGAGTGTTTTGAGGTGAGCAAAAAAAAATACAGTGCACAATATAAATTCTCAATCTTTATTGAAGAAAGACTTTTCCTGCCACTTCTTTATCATTTGGCTCTTTTAACCTCTTCCTTAACTTTCTAATAAACAATACTTCTTAATCTGTCATCAGTGAGTGAATCAATTTTTATCAACAAAGGAACTATATTTTATTTTATTTTATCTAATATAATTCTTAGCTTGATGTGTTCTTGAATCTGATTCATGATTAAGATCAGACAAGCTCTTATTAGGTCTTTATTATTATATCACATCCCGTATGATATCAAATTATTTATTGCATACGAGTATGTGAGGACAAATTTGAAAGTCTTAATTGTAGTCTAACAAGAAACTCGGGTATACTAAAGAGTGTTTTAATAACTTGCTCTAGGTTTCTCTTCCATTTTCACTTTTCCATAAATCTGATCAACCTATAAAAGAATTCTTCTGAACGCCTACACTTCTCTTTTATGATCAAAAGATGATTTTAAAATTTTAGCCTCTGCTCCTTTCTTCCTTATTTCTAAAATTTCAACTAGGAATCTTTGTTACAGGTTCAAAAAAGATAGCCTCGTAATTTAATGAAACACAAGTTCAAGCATTTTAACAATTCCAGAACTTCAAGAAGTGAATTTTGAATCAAAAACCTCCCTCACTACATTATATTTACTGTAGTGTCCCATCTCCTTCCATTAATCAATTCTGTGCAATTGGATCAACCCATTAATATCAAGATCAAATCATACTACTCCATACTTAAGTAAATCTGAAATTTCAATGTGATTTCAAAATAAAATGAATTACAGAAAAATCCCACTCACCCAATCGAGAGCAATACCATCAATAAATCAAAATTTATATATGGATCAAAAATTAGATTTAAGGAAATCTAAATCTGAAATTGAGAATAACCCCCTCACCTTTTCTTTTTCTCCGTTTTTTTCTTCTTTTCTTCTTCTTTTTCTTTTTCTTTCTTCTTTTCTTTATCTGCTGCTTCTTCTCCTTCTCTCACCCTAACTCTCCCTCTCCCTTTATCGCGGCCTGAACCGCCGCCGCCGCCGCCGCACGCTGCGCGCACGCGCCGCCTCCGCGTGCCGCCCATCCCGCGCGCCACGCACGCCCAGCGCCCTCAGCGCCGCCGCGCGCGCTCAGCGTCGCCTCGCCTGCGCGCGATCCAGCGAGAGAGAGAGAGAGAGAGAGAGAGAGAGAGATCGGATTTGGGGGAGGGCTGTCGGTTTCATCAAAGAGGAAAAGAGATGTAGAGATGAGAGTCTCATCTCACCCCATATTATATTATTTTATTTTATTAATCTAAAGCCCTATATGCTTGCCACATCACCCCTTCCCAATTTCAATAAAATCATCACCCTCCACTTCACTCTTCCAATTCCAAGGTCTCATCTCCACCATTAATTTAAAAAAAATCTTTATTTTCCACTCACATGATGTATTATTATTTATTTGTTTTTATTATTATTGTTATTATTATTATTATTATTTTGAAATACCATTATACACATATACATATCCACTACATCTATGTACACATACACAATTATCCATAGACTTGTATTCATAATTATCTAACATCATTTCACTTCTAATTTTCTCCAAAAATAAAATCTTTTTTTTTAAGTCTATAATCATACAATATAATACATTCATCACTTCTGATAATCTATATGATCTCTTTAATCAAGAAGTAAAATATTAATCAGGATTTTAAAAATTGGGGTGTTACAGTTCTACCCCACTTACAAAAGTTTCGTCCTCGAAACTTGACACGCTTCAACTAGATGAGAGTAAAACTTTCACATTCCTACTATATATCACAAAATTTTTCTTTAATACAATAACTCACTCCATTACCTTGAAGATTCATTATCTTCTTCAATCTTTCACCATCGAGAATTTGTTATTTCTTGATCAACTTTCTACACTATATTCTTACGATCCGACTTAATCTTGACTCGCTTGATATTTTAATCATTTCCTTACTCCGGTGTCCCATACCACCGACAGCTCGTACTGAGAGCCCACACCCTCAGCCGAACACATCCGAATTATGGCATGTGGGTACCATAATTCGAACATAAGGCAATGACCAAATATCCCGCGCTTTCGGATTAGTCATACACGTAAGAACTCCTACCCCCCCTTAAACCAACTATGACAAACAATATTTTCACATACATACAAGGCATAAACATGCATATCAATCAAATCACTCAATATAGCACTCCAATCCTCTTTCTATAACAACTATTCTAAGTCTAATTCTTATTCTATGTCCTGCGCTCTGATACCAACTGTAACGGTCCCAGTTTAACAATCCTCAATTTACATAACATCACGTAATAGAACCGATTAATCATATCATTTCCTTATTTCTTTAAAATTTTAGCAGCACCTCCTCTGAAATTACTGGTCGGATATAATATCCAATACAAATATGATAATTTCGGCTAACATCAGCCTACTTATTCTCATTCCAACCATATAACTGAATTCAAAATTGTCCACACAATCATGAAAGTATTTCGGCTTGATATCGCCTACTTATGGAGAAACATAATAACATAAACTCTAAAGTTTCCTTCTCGGCATCACAGGCTTTCAAAATTCATAACTTTCAACTTCTCATGTGCATTGCATTGATAATACACTTCTCATTGCTACAACCCAATAAAAGATATCTCACATGACAACTTGAAATGAACTACTACAAGGTTCTCCATATATGTATATGTACAAGATGAATAATCTATCCCAAAACCCACATGTATCATTCACACACACAAGTGTTCCAAAATACCAGAGTTGAATTTATTCAGAACGAACCCTGCGCAGCATAGCTCTGATCTCTACCTCCAAACAACCTGCAATATAACAGTCTGTGGGAGGGTGAGCTCTACAGCTCAGTGAGGGCGGTAGGAAATAATTCAAGAAAAGAAATATTTCAATGAGAGTATAAACATTCACGTAATAGAAGAAATCTGAAACGGTAAGAAGATGAAGAAACAGTGACATCCCGTAATTTAAAAATCAAGACTCCGGTCTCTAAAATTCTGAAGGTGATCAGATTCTTATGATCGTACTCCCCAATTTCTATCTTGGATTTCATCTTTATGTGTGAATAGGTCTATGAGTTACGTAAATAAACTCTCTTGTCTTATGTGTACATAGTGTGTATTATTCACGTGTTTTGTATTCCACGCTATAATGCACCAACCACCAGAGTTATGCCATAAACTTAATTTATGCATCCAAATAACACTTACATCCCAAGTCATAATTATATAACATACAATCATATCATATTTCTCATAATGCAACAACGCTTCACCCTTCAAGTAATGCGCGGATTCACATGCACATTTCACCCAATATATGGTATTTATTTCAATCAGCTAAACTTGTATTTTGATGGTTTCATTGTCATATACGATAACACATCCAACATACCCCTAGCATGACATAATTCGAGTCATAGCAATTTCTAACTTATGATAACACAACATCTTTTATAAACATCACATCAACAAGTAACATTTCATCACCCCAACATTTCAAAGAATACATGAACAATTCACCGTCTTCCCCCTCCTACCGGCTCCCGCCGGCCCCTTCCTACAATGAACAACATACATTTACACCGTCTTCTCCTCCTACCGGCTCCCGCCGGCCCCTTCCTACAATGAACAACATACATTTACACCGTCTTCTCCTCCTACCGGCTCCCGCCGGCCCCTTCTACAATGAACAACATACATTTACACCGTCTTCTCCTCCTACCGGCTCCCGCCGGCCCCTTCCTACAATTTTAGATGAACACCTCTTTTTCCCACCGTCTTCCCCCTTCCTACCGGCTCCCGCCGGCCCCTTCCTACTTATAGGGATAAAACAACTATTCCTACAAGAATAAAAACTATGCACAGAAGCAAAGCCGTTACACAAACATAATATAGAATTTCATCCATATCGTGCCACTAACTACTTGCACATGCAAGATACACATTCATATACATCACTTGCGCATGTAAGATACACATTCATATACATCACTTGCACATATAAGATACACATTCATATACATCACTTGCACATGTAAGATACACATTCATATACATCACTTGCACATGTATATAATAATTTAGATACGTGTATATATATATGTGTGTATATGATCACCTCACTTACTCACGAGTTCCTACGTGTGAGTTTATATGAAGGAGAGTTCTATCCCTTTTAGTTAAATCAGAAACCTTCATCTAAGATAACTATCGCTAGAGATATTACCTTAATTCTCTACCTTACTGCCTGAGATTTTAAAACTCAGAATCAAACGCTAAAGGTTACATATTCAATTTCAAGTATAAAATAGCAAGATTTGATCAGGTATAAACCTCTGAGATAACATGTCAAGTCCTTAGTTGTTCCAAAATTTACCACAAGAGTAACCAAAAATTTTATGCCAACTGTCATGCCAAGTCAGTTCAATCACTAACGGGACTAAGCATAATAGGACTGATAGAGATCCGCCACTTAGAAGGATTACCTTTACATAATTCACAAGCATCACTGTACTGTCTAGCTTTCTACCTAAATTGCACGATCAATGCTGAATAGAGAATAGGGAATACTATCATAACTAATTATAGTCAAAATTACAACCAGAAAAGAAAGGGAAGTCATTTATAAATCACAAAGATTAAGGAGAAAGAATCATATATATACAACCACAGCAGAGAAATCAAGAATTTCATTTTCTTCTCTTTTATTTTTTTTTTTTTTTTGTCTTTAAGATATGAAATTTCTATTTCAATAGCTCAATTCTGAGGCATAGAACATAGTTAATAAATGCAAGTTCCAGTATGTTCCCTTTATTCTCATAACTACCCTCAGGTTCAAACTTCAGAAAATTCAGTTTGAAAGTAAATCTAATTCTATGATTGCAAAGGACAAGGACAACAAGAGAGAACTGAGTATAACAAAAGAATAAGAATAGAGCTGAAAAGAAGAATCATTTTCTGGGAGAAATTCCTTTAAGCATGAGTGTTTTGAGGTGAGCAAAAAAAATACAGTGCACAATATAAATTCTCAATCTTTATTGAAGAAAGACTTTTCCTGCCACTTCTTTATCATTTGGCTCTTTTAACCTCTTCCTTAACTTTCTAATAAACAATACTTCTTAATCTGTCATCAGTGAGTGAATCAATTTTTATCAACAAAGGAACTATATTTTATTTTATTTTATCTAATATAATTCTTAGCTTGATGTGTTCTTGAATCTGATTCATGATTAAGATCAGACAAGCTCTTATTAGGTCTTTATTATTATATCACATCCCGTATGATATCAAATTATTTATTGCATACGAGTATGTGAGGACAAATTTGAAAGTCTTAATTGTAGTCTAACAAGAAACTCGGGTATACTAAAGAGTGTTTTAATAACTTGCTCTAGGTTTCTCTTCCATTTTCACTTTTCCATAAATCTGATCAACCTATAAAAGAATTCTTCTGAACGCCTACACTTCTCTTTTATGATCAAAAGATGATTTTAAAATTTTAGCCTCTGCTCCTTTCTTCCTTATTTCTAAAATTTCAACTAGGAATCTTTGTTACAGGTTCAAAAAAGATAGCCTCGTAATTTAATGAAACACAAGTTCAAGCATTTTAACAATTCCAGAACTTCAAGAAGTGAATTTTGAATCAAAAACCTCCCTCACTACATTATATTTACTGTAGTGTCCCATCTCCTTCCATTAATCAATTCTGTGCAATTGGATCAACCCATTAATATCAAGATCAAATCATACTACTCCATACTTAAGTAAATCTGAAATTTCAATGTGATTTCAAAATAAAATGAATTACAGAAAAATCCCACTCACCCAATCGAGAGCAATACCATCAATAAATCAAAATTTATATATGGATCAAAAATTAGATTTAAGGAAATCTAAATCTGAAATTGAGAATAACCCCCTCACCTTTTCTTTTTCTCCTTTTTTTTTCTTCTTTTCTTCTTCTTTTTCTTTTTCTTTCTTCTTTTCTTTATCTGCTGCTTCTTCTCCTTCTCTCACCCTAACTCTCCCTCTCCCTTTATCGCGGCCTGAACCGCCGCCGCACGCCGCGCGCACGCGCCTGCCTCCGCGTGCCGCCCATCCCGCGCGCCACGCACGCCCAGCGCCCTCAGCGCCGCCGCGCGCGCTCAGCGTCGCCTCGCCTGCGCGCGATCCAGAGAGAGAGAGAGAGAGAGAGAGAGAATCGGATTTGGGGGAGGGCTGTCGGTTTCATCAAAGAGGAAAAGAGATGTAGAGATGAGAGTCTCATCTCACCCCATATTATATTATTTTATTTTATTAATCTAAAGCCCTATATGCTTGCCACATCACCCCTTCCCAATTTCAATAAAATCATCACCCTCCACTTCACTCTTCCAATTCCAAGGTCTCATCTCCACCATTAATTTAAAAAGAATCTTTATTTTCCACTCACATGATGTATTATTATTTATTTGTTTTTATTATTATTGTTATTATTATTATTATTATTTTGAAATACTATTATACACATATACATATCCACTACATCTATGTACACATACACAATTATCCATAGACTTGTATTCATAATTATCTAACATCATTTCACTTCTAATTTTCTCCAAAAATAAAATCTTTTTTTTTTTTAAGTCTATAATCATACAATTTAATACATTCATCACTTCTGATAATCTATATGATCTCTTTAATCAAGAAGTAAAATATTAATCAGGATTTTAAAAATTGGGGTGTTACAATAACCCACCCCTAAACGGGACGGGTGCGGGTTGACCCGAACCCGCCCCGTGCGACTCAAACGGATCGCACAGGGCCGCGGGGGGGGGGGGGGGGGTCGACGCCCCGTTAGCCATCCCTAGATTTATGTAAAATAATGAAAAACTGATTGCAGAACCCATCCAATCTCCACTTTTTCTCCACTTCTTCTCCACTTCCCCGTTTGTTTCGCGTAAAACTCCGTAATTCGTAAATGACTTACTACCCAGTTACAACTACGGCGTTTGTTTGGACCGTAATTCGTAAAAGACTTACGTAACTCAACTAACACTTACTTGCAACCCAGTTACCACTCACTTACAGCCCAGTTACAGTTAATTTTGTGGTCATACAAATTTGTAATATTTTTTTATATTAATATTAAATTTTTTTAATATTTAACTTTTTTAATATTTATTTGCAGTATTAAAACTTTTAAAATCACCAAATAGTTAATTTTGTGGTCAACTTTTTCACTTACGACTTATACATTACGATAACCAAACACCGTAAAGTACAATACACTTTCCCTCTTTACAATTTTATATTACCAACCAAACACCGTAAAATTTACATACATGTAACTCATTTACAATTGTAAAACACTTTACCAATTACAACTACGAATTACGGTCAGTTCCGACAACCAAACAGACCCTTAGTCAAGCACTCTTCAGGACAGGAGAAAGAGCGACATATAATTAGGGGTGCAAAGGGCTTAGATATAGATACAGATGTTAATATTATCGGATATGCAACATTGTTATTTATATCCATCAAAAATAGATATTGGATATGAATCAGATATTAGCGAATCTGATACGAATAAGAATCGAATATGTGAGAAACGGATACATTACTGATAGGTTAAACAGATATGCTTATGTCATCATTTATCTTAGTTAAAAAAAGCTATAAAATATAATGCAATAGCAAAATACTATTTATAATCGAGAAAAGAAGAACTAGTAATTTTACTTATTAAATTAAATAAATAAGTCAACATTAATTGAAATGGGGAAGAATTTTATTGGTATGCATATATCCCAATTTTCATCTTTCAACAAACCGATCCATCCATATATTTCACGAAATTTCTCAATTTCAAAGTAAAGAATAGGAAATTACAATCTCTACGCGGATATTCGCATTCTGCATCCGCAACCGTTTTTATATGTGGATATCCTTATCCAAAAACTATGTTCATTCATATGTGGATGTTCGTATTCATATTCGCAATCCATATCTGAACCCAAATCTGTATCCACTGGATGCAGGCTCTACATATCCAAATCCGTATTTTTTTATGGATGCAGACGAGGATATTCGCGAATTATAAAATGAATCTTGCCCTATGAGAAAGGAATGAGCCCTTCTAGTCAACTTCCGGTCCACACGTTCCCCCATGGCCTTTTATTCACTCTTGAGAGTTAGATGGGCTTTAATAGGAAATGCAGGATTTGTACAAGAAATTGCTCGATTTGCAGCTGAGGATAGTTGCCACCTTATCTCTCGCTTGTAAAACTTTGAGATTGTAAACACGTGATTTTGAGAAATACATGGCCGTTTGTTTCGCGTAAAACTCCGTAATTCGTAAATGACTTACTACCCAGTTACAACTACGGCGTTTGTTTGGACCATAATTCGTAAAAGACTTACGTAACTCAACTAACACTCACTTGCAACCCAGTTACCACTCACTTACAACCCAGTTACAGTTTAATTTCGTGGTCATACAATTTTGTAATATTTTTTTATATTAATATTAAAATTTTTTAATATTTAACTTTTTTAATATTTATTTGCAGTATTAAAACTTTTAAAATCACCAAATAGTTAATTTTGTGGTCAACTTTTTCACTTACGACTTATACATTACGATAACCAAACACCGTAAAGTACAATACACTTTCCCACTTTACAATTTTATATTACCAACCAAACACCGTAAAATTTACATACATGTAACTCATTTACAATTGTAAAAGACTTTACCAATTACAACTAGGAATTACCGCTAGTTAGGACAACCAAACAGACCCGTGTGCAAACGAACAGATGCGTTTCCGACGTGGCAAAGCTAGCGTGCTCTCTCTCTCTCATTGCTCCGCGCTCCCTTCACTCATCGCTCCTTCCACCACTCTCTCTCTATCCAAAAAGGAATCATCTTTCTCTCTCTAGATCCAGGGCTCCCCCAAGCGTCAACAATGTCGCTGTGGAGCAGCTCGTTCATCAACAGCGAGCTTTCGAAGAGGACCTCCGTCTTCGGCCTCCGCCTCTACATCGTCATCGGCATCGTTACTGGCGCCGTGATCGTCCTCTTCCTCTGCCTCACCTCTTGCTCTCGCCGTCGTCGAAAATCTCCGCCACCCAAATCTAATCCCAAACTCATCCTCCTCCATCACCACCACCACCAGCAGCAGCAGCAGTCGCCACTTGCAGCGATCCAGCTCCACACCCCCACTCCCGTTTCCAAAGATATCCCCGAGATTAACCCAATTCAGTCGGAATCCGTTCAGATTGACATCGAGAAGGCGGATAGCAGTGGAGAGAAAAGGGGCGCCGGGGGCCCGCCGCAGGTGTCGCATCTGGGGTGGGGCCACTGGTACACGCTGAGGGAGCTGGAGGAGGCGACGGGGGGTTCGCTGAGGAGAATGTGATCGGAGAGGGCGGGTATGGAATCGTGTATCGAGGGGTGCTTGCTGATAATACCACGGTTGCTATCAAGAATTTGCTCAATAACAAGTGATAATCTCTTCAGATTACTTAGTTTTTTGTCAAATTTTGTTGGTTTTAGTGATAAAAATTGGATCTTTGGGCTAGATGTGAGGGTTTAGTGGATGTCCGTTGGAGTTCGTTGCTGGTCTTGTGATAAAAGAACAGATTTTTAGTTAGAGAATTGATAATTAGTTTTAGGGACAAATATTTCGTTCTGCAGTCTAATATTGATCGGGAAAATTAAGGGAGAATTTATAGGTCAAAGTATACATTTCATGTTTTCATCTTGTTTTTGGATTTAGACAATTAGTGGTAATCAATTCAGCTAGTTTTGAATTGTTCTTTTAAAAAAGAGTACATGGTTTTGAGTTTTGTAAGAATATGACCCATTTAATTTTAGATTTGATGTATGGATTTAGTGGATTCTGGATGCAAAGTTCTGTTTGTCCCTAATTTGTGATAAAAGTTGAAAATTTGACAAACGTTTTGTTATCCCCAAATCTCGATTTGTCTGTGGGTATGGGATTGTATCTAATCTGTGATAAAACAGGTGTAATTCATTGAACCACTCTATCTTTAGTTTTAATTTGGAATATTAGAGTTAAATTGAAACAAATATGGGTTTGGGATGTAGACATATCAATTAGTTTGTTTTGTGAGAAAAATTGGATTGTTTGCCTTGATATGAAGATATAATGCATGCCCTGTTCAGTTGACTCAGGTTAATTTGCAGGCAATATTGTTTGATTTTGCCTATCTTTTCTGGTTCCTGATTAGTCATTTATGGACATTGAAGGTTCAATTATAATTTTATGGTTTTAATCGATGCACAATTCAGTTACCAAATTTGTGATGGAAACTGTATTCTTGTCAGTCATGTTTGCTTCCGGATTTATGTATTCTATAGAATCATTACACTGATATTCTTCTACAGAAATTTACCATGAGAATGTTTCTCTATGATTTCAATGAAAAACCTATGCAATACCAAGGTCTTGCCTCAAATTATCCTTTAGTAATTAGTCCATGGCATCTATCTCTTTTTCTTATAACTTGGAATTAATTTTTTTTGTTAAAGAGATTGAAATTAAAGAAAAGTATAAAGAAAACTACTGCCCTATATTCGATTGAGTTAACTATGTGGTTGGCATTTTTGCCAATAATATATATATATATATATATATATATATATATATATATATATATATATATATATATATATATATATATATATTGATGTGGAACAGTGATGCGTGTTTGAATCGGAAATCAGTAATAGAACAAAATTTCGCTACGTTTCACAACAAAATGATCTTGATAGGAAAATAGTTAAAACTAATATGTAAACATATAGATTTTAACAAAATACAGTTGCAAGCGTACTGTTCTAAATCTAAAATAAAATGATGCAATTACTCAGTTATGATGGCACAAGCTTGTACAATATATATATATATATATATATATATATATATATATATATATATATATATATATATATATATGATCCGTGAACACAAGATAAACAGAATCTCACAATCTCATTATTTGTGGTAACTGATTAAATTGATAAAATAACAGAGGCATATATCAACTCACAAATAAATAGACCGTGTTAAAAAAATTACCTACTGAGAATTACAAAGATCTCAGCGATCTGCAGACGATGATGGTGTGAAGCTCTCCACAAACTCAGTTGCTCGAGAAACACCTGAATCGGATATCGGATGTGAGAGTTACACCCGAAAACAAAACCCTGGACTAACGTGTCTGTTTTTGAATCCGCTACTGTAGCTTGGTGGGTTCGGGTTGGATTACTATAGCACCCGGGTTTATGACTTAAACCAGACTTTATCTAGCGGGTGGAAGTGGATCGGGTCGGATGTGTTTGAAATTGAAACCCGAAGACACTTCTTTCTTCTTCTTCTTTCTTCCTACAAGCAAGCAGTTGGGTTCTTTGACGATAGTAAGGTGCAAGCGAGTCCTCGGGAGAGGACGACGATTGTCGATGGGCTTCAACAGTGCTGTGACGAAGTCGAGAGAGGATAGGAGTGGTGGCAGTGGTGGGTTGGCGTTGTCGTCGATGATTGGCGCTCGAGTGCGAGGGATGGTGTCGAGGCGAGGATCGAGTGGAGTAGCTCGGGTGGCGGTTGCAGTCAGGCGTCGGGGAGAGACGAGAAGGAGGAGGGCAGCAGGAGGCCGAGAGCAGAGAGGGCAAGCGGGTGGTGGACTCGGTTGGAGAGGACAGGGGTGCGGGTCTGTTTGCTACTGACGAGGGCAGTGGTTAAGGAGAGGGTGCGTCGGAGGAGGGAAGGCGAGCGACAAGAGGGGAGAGTGGTGGTCGGTCGACGGCGTGTTTTGTGAGAGATTAGAGAGAAGTCAAATAGGGGAGAGGTGGTGTGGTGATGTTACGTGGATTGGTGGTGGCTTGGTGAACAGAGCAAATAAAGGAAGAGAGAAAGAGAGAAAGTAGAATAGGGTTAGGGATTTTGAGAGTAACTAGTAATTGATCCTAAACAATTTGATATAGTACAAATCTCTATAACAAACTTTTATTCAGATTTCTTCATTATTTTTCCAAGTCTAAAACATGAGTTTGTTTATAGACTTTACAGAAATTGAGTTTCCAAATCACAGTCGATGTGATACTAAGCATAAAAAAGAAAAATACAACTACTAATAAAAATCAAAAAGATAAAAAGAAAAATACATGAAAATCCTTGAACTCTCGAATCAAACTTGAGTTGCACGACTTCTTCTTCCTCGGTTCACGCGCCATGGCTAGATGTCCGCATCATATATATATATATATATATATATATATATATATATATATATATATATATATATATATATATATATATATATATATATATATATATAAAATATTTATTTACTTTCTTGTGATTTTTCTTTGTACATTTGGTAAAGTATATTATAAGAAGAGCTACTATTTTGTAGGACATAATATAATAGTATTTGCCACTTATGTTTTTCTTTATGTTCTTCCCCTATGTGACTTAATTCTTATTAATTTACCGTACGTTCATTTTGTTTAGTTTGATGTAAGAAACATCAATAACATTTTCTCGTTATGTCTGATCAGGGGACAAGCAGAAAAGGAGTTCAAGGTAGAGGTGGAAGCGATTGGGAGAGTCCGGCATAAGCATTTGGTCAGATTGCTTGGATACTGCGTTGAGGGTGAATACAGGTTTACTGTTTGCTTGCAGAGAAACTACATTCTCAGGATAGAGAGTCCATTTGAATTTAATTAAATTCCATATACAGTTTTATGCCCTTTGATAAGAAATTTATTGATTTTCGTTGTGTGATTTTTGTTGTTAGGATGCTTGTTTATGAGTATGTTGACAATGGAAATCTGGATCAGTGGCTTCATGGGGATGTCTGGGAAGTCAGCCCACTGACATGGGAAATTAGGATGAACATTATACTAGGAACTGCAAAAGGGTATGGCACTTCTCTTAATCCTATTCCCTGTTTTTACTGAGAATACAAGATGGGATCTACATATATTTCTGAAATTAGGTTTCCGCATCTGAAACTTGAAAACAAACACGCAGTTTAGCCTATCTTCATGAGGGGCTTGAGCCAAAGGTTGTGCATTGAGATGTTAAAGCAAGCAATATATTACTTGACCGGCAGTGGTATCCCAAGATTTCTGACTTTGGGCTTGCCAAGCACTTAGGCGCTAAGAGGACATAAGTGACGACTCGTGTAATGGGAACATTTGGGTTAGTCAGCCTACTTTCTTGGCAAGTTATTTTATTTTTTTCTCTTGGGTAAGTCAAATTTATGTGGATGTCGTACTTTGGTTGTTGCAGCTATGTGGCACCCGAGTATGCTAGCACTGGAATGTTGAATGAAAGAAGTGATGTCTACAGTTTTGGAATACTAATCATGGAAGTAATATCAGGGAGAACTCCCGTGGATTACAGACGGCCACCCGGAGAGGTTGCTTTTTTTAGAATTGTGTACTAAGTCAATTTTCTATTTGCACACATAAAAATTGTGTTCTCAAAATGCTGACGCCTTTCTCCAAAAATTAAATAAATAATATTTAATAAAAAATAAGAAAATAAAAAAATGCTGATGCCGTTTCTAGTCATATAATTGGGTGGGGTTTGAATCAGAAATTAAAGTTTAGCATCACAAATGTTTGGTACGGTTGCTGGATAAATATCCTACTTCTTAATGTATTAAATTAAAAAAATGACGATCATGACTGTTGAGAAAGACCTATAAAGGAATTGACCAAAACTTTTTTGAAACATAGGCTGTACCCAGACTTGAATCTGAGACTTCTTACAACTCACTCACACCCTTTTACCAGTAAGCTAGGCCTCACTGTTGGAATTGACCATAACTTGATAACCATCAATCCATCATGAGCTGGTGCCAAATCTGCCAAGTTGTTTTGTAAACTAGGAAATAGACAACATGAAGAGGCTAGATGATATAATTGTTAGACTTATTATGTTTTAAAGTATAATTTAATTTGAGCCTAATCAAGTCGATTGGATATTTGCACCCCCCCACTTAATCTATGTTGTTTGACCCAATAAAGAATTGATCAAACTTAAATGGTTTGGGTCTAGACATGTTTTCAATTATACTTAGCCATGAGTGTATTTAAATTAAATGTGGGCTCATCTACACGTGTGGAACTCGTGTTATAAATTGAGGGCTTAGATTTGTGATGAGTTGAACTAGGGTTCCTTGATTATATATATATCATGGGTAGGGTTCCCTCTCCATCACAATGACCATCTCTCTTTTGGAGGTCTCTCATCTCCTCTAAGGATAAATAAGAGAACTTGGTGGCTGTAGAGAAGAATCCTCTCCCTCGACTCCGGTCTCTTCGAGATCGTGCAACCTTCGGTATCCTTTTCGTGATGGAATCAAGTATGCCTTCCCTTTGGTCATGATAAAGAGGCTATGCGTATATGAGATCTTATATGGAATAAAATTAGATCTAACAATTGGTATTAAGGCCATCTCTTTATCGGATCATCGGGATATAAAGTAAAAAATCTGTTGATCTCGATTTATGAAAATAATGGATCTCTTTGTTTAATTCAATAAAGATTATATTTTGTGTCTCAAATAATTGAATTAAATTGGAGATGATAAATTGAATCATATATATATTTTTTCTGAATATTTTTTCTGTGTTTTATTAATTTTTTTTTAATTTTTGTTTTGATTTAGAAAAACAGAATTTTAAAAAAAGTTGAAGACGGGCATGCGGCCGCATGCCTGCGTGCCTACAGGTAGCCTTATTGGATTTAAATGCATGCGCGTAGGCTTCTTAATGCATTTATATGCATGCATGAAGGCTTCTTAGATTTTTTTTTTGGCATGCATGCATGCCCTATTGTTGTATGTTGCTATTCCCTGCGGCAACATGGGCGGCGATGAATTTTAAAAATAAAAAAATGGTTTAATTATTTTTTGGGTTTTTTCTTAATTAAGCGGGATTTTGAGATTAGTTAGGAGTAGAAAATTTAGAGATATAATTTTAATTTAATAAGGAAACTACTCCTAATTGATCTCATATAAAGTTTAAATTTAAATTATTGAGATTGATTTGGGTTTTAGGGTTGAGATAGAATTCTAGTCTATTAGGAAACTTTTGGGATAGAATTCTAATCAAATAAAGAAACATAATCTCAATTAATTTCACATTAAATTTATTGGGTTTTATTCAGTTCATTAAACCCGATCCACTAAAGAAATCCATAACTTAATCATTGCGGGTCGAGTCTGATCCAGACCCGATAAGCGTTGCAGACCCGTTTTGCCAATAGAAACTTCAATTAGCCGTAACAGGCTCATCCGACCTCTGTTTGGGCGTGTAAACAGCCATTTTAAAGTTCTTAACGAGTATTACAGTACTACAGACACTAGACATGATAAAACAGTAGTTATTTGACATAAAGAAGGCATTAAAGTGTATGTTTGCCATGATTATATGTATCCTTGCATGCTTTCGCTTCATTTATATTTACATTATTGCTTGCATTACTCTAGCATGATGAATATTGATGTTTATTATAATAGATAACACACAGATAAAGTTATATACATGTTCAAATTAAAGAATTTATAAAAGAGCTTATTTAATTGCGTACATAGTTCATACGGACAATAGCCGGCCTAAAGGAAGGCTATTGTTTGGCCGAATTATGTACACATCTGATACTTGATGTGGATAATACAAGTGGGAGAATCTTAGTGTGTGGTAATCAGCCCAAAGAAAGCTTGTCACAATATAGGCTCATATTGCATTACCCCCATTAACTAATCTGACAGGGGAACAAGAATCTAGATGGTAGATTTGTGTGGCCCATGCATGTGACAATCGGCCCAAAGGAAGGTTGTCATTATGGCCTGGTTATTACATATATTATATGATCGATATAGATAACTTAAACTTTGAGACCAATCCTATAAAGGGACAGTCGGCCAAAAGGAAGGCTGTTCTCCTACATAGGATCTAGACTTTAGGGTATCCATATTGGGACAATACAGTGTTGGCATAAAGAGACAACTTGTTCTGAAAGTTTGACCGACAACTCTATCGGTTAAACTAGTTGCAATTTTTGAAATTCATTTTTATGGCTATAACAATAGAATTTTGTTAAAATGTAATGTTTATGTTAAATTGATGAGAAATTGTACACTTATGTAGTTTAAATTGAATGACACAAACTTTAAGAAGTGGTAAGACTACGTAAAAGATCTTTCTTGAATTCGTGGACCTGAACTACACCTTAAGGACTGATGGACCTTTACTATTACTAACAAAAGTTCATTAAAGAAAAGGCCAATTATGATAAGTGGGAGAGGTCTTACAGGATGTGTCTAATGATCATAAATCACACTATTTCTATAACTATTAGGGGTTCTATGCCTGATAAAGTTAGTGCTAAAAGTTTTTTCAGCTGAAGTAGCCGGCCTGTTTATTAAATCGAATAAAATTGAGGCCATCACACATCTTAGCAAGCTGATAAATATATGCTACAATGACAAAGAAAACATAAGGGAGTACATTATGAAAATGTCCAATCTTGTTTATAAACTAAAGACATTGAAATTGAAACTCTCTGAAGAGATTCTAGTGCACTTTATTCTAATCTCTTTTCTTATAAAATATTATCCTTTTCAAGATTATTTATAATGCTCAAAGGGAAAAGTGAGGTCTCATTGAGCTCATCAGTCACTGTTTCCGTAAAGAAGAGAGATTGAAATAAGAAAAGACTGAAAGTGCCCACTTAGCATTCAGGGTAACACTTCTGATAAGAAAAAAGTGTAACTAAAGGGAGGAACATAAACACTACTACAGTTGCTGATCCTAAGTGGCGAAAGTGTAGGACAAGAAGCCTAAGGCCATTGCATGCTTCTTCTGTAAGAAAGTAAGCCACCTTAAGCAGGATCACATAAAGTACCAGAAATGACTATTTAGCGGTATATCTCATATCTATGTTTGTTCTGGAATTAATTTAGCTTTAGTGTCACTTTATACAAAGTGGATAATTAATTCACATAAGAGATTCAATGCGGAACTTCTAAACCCAAAGGAGGCCCAACCTAGCTGAGCGATACATATACATGGGTGATGGAAATAAAATTGCAGTTGAAGCTGTTGGAGTTTGTAGCCTTAAATTAGATTTTGTTTTTTGTTCTAGATTTGGATGAGACTTTATATGTATCATCTTTTTTATGCGGAATCGTATTTCTATTTCATTGTTAGACAATTTGATTTTACTGTCACTTTTGATAATAAAATGCTTAGTCTACTTTTCAAATCTAAAGTTATTGGTGTTAGAATTCTGATTGATGGCTATATAAATTAAAACTTCATGCTTCATTTCCTGAATCTTTATATGTGAATAGCCTAAGCACTAAGCAAGGTTCTAAATATCGGATATTGGGATCGTATCGGATGGGGGTTTTTGATATCGGATATCGGGGAAGATATTGGGGATACGCGCGCATATCGGGCGTTCATATTGGACACTATATATAATGAAATACTGATAACTAAAAGTTGGTTTAGTGTCATAGATATCATCTCCCTAATAAAAATGATATAATATGCATGCAAAGATAGTAAAAAATAATGTATATTTGCATGCAGTCGTGCAATAAATAAGTTATTTCATATCGGGCGATATATCGGGTGATTTATCGGCCGATATCGGGCAATTTATCTGCCGATATTTCAAATATCAGCCGTTTTTTTGCTGCAAACGATATGGCGAACGATTTCTCCATATCGTATCGACAGCAGGCAAAAAAGGAGATATCGGACGACATCTCGGCCTACTCGGCTGATATTTAAAACAGGGGCACTAAGTGAACATTAATAAAAGAAACATTAGGAAGTTTGGTGCTAAACGAAGTTCAAGATGTCTTGAATTTGGTGTATATAGACATTTGTGATTCATTTCCTACAGCTTCTCGGAATTGTCATGGATATTTCATCACTTTTACAGATAATTGCTCTCATTATGGGTACCTATACTTGTTACATGAGAAATTTCAATCACTGAATATGTTTAAAATTTATAAAGTTGAAGTTGAAAATCAACAGAATAAAAAAATTAAAGCCGTTAGATCTGATCGTGATGGTGAGTACTATGGCAGACACAACGGATCAATTAGATGTTCATGACCATTTGCTAATTTCTGGAAGAGTGTGACATTGTCGCGTAGTACACCATGTCAGGGACACCTCGTCAGAATGATGTTGTTGAGAGATGAAATCACACACTTAGAACATGGTTAGGAGTATGATAGCTCACACTACTCTACTAGAGTCATTATAGAGTAAAGCCTTAAAGACGGTTGTCTACCTCCTCAAAACAGTAACTAAAACCCCATATGAATTATGGATTGGGAAATTTCCCAGTATTAGGCATCTATATGTTTGGGGTTGCCCAGCAGAAGCTCGGCCTTATATGACATATGAGAAGAAACTGGACTCAAGGACAGTTAGCTGTTTATTCGTAAGGTATTCTGAAAGGTATAAAGGCTTTAGGTTTTACTGTTTCCCCACTAAGAACATAAAAACGTATATGCTAAATTTTTTGAGGATATTCAGAACAGTGAGAGTCAACTATATAAGAATTTCACATTTGAGGAAGAAACATATTTTTATACCCATGACAACTGTTCCAAATGATGAAGTAGTTGTTTCACTTCAGAATGAAAAATACAATTGTACCCTTACAAGGTACAAATACAGTTTATCCTGAAGTAAATACTGCTGATGAGGTAGAATCTGAAAATTCTCAATCACAAGTGCCTAGGAGATCAATTAGGGAGAGGAGATCAACCATTACAAATGACTATATAGTTTATCTCTAAGAGCGTGAGTTAACATAGGGCAAGAGGATGACCCCGCATCCTTGAATGAGGCCAAACTCAGCGTTCACTTCACTGAATTTAAATTCATGAAGGACAATGATGTTTGACATTTAGTAGAGTTGCTTAAAGGAAAGAAACCGATTGATTGTAAATGAGTATTTAAAATCAAGCAGGATTCGAAAGGCAATGTCAAAGGTATAAGACACATTTGTCACAAAGGGATTCATTAAAAGATAGGGCATTGACTATAAGGAGACTTTCTCCCCAATTTCCGTGAAGGATTCTTTTAGGATTGTTATGGCATTGGTGGCTCACTTTCACCTCGAGTTACACCAAATGGATGTTAAGACATCCTTTCTTAATGGTGACATTGAGGAAGAAATTTATATGATGCAATCAGATAGTTTTGAAGTTAAATGTTTACAACATCTAGTTTGCAAATAAAGAAATCCATTTATGGTCTAAAGCAAGCATCCCGTCAATGGTATTTGAAATTTGATCAAGTAATATCCGATTTTGGTCATAATGAGATTGTAGATGATCAATGCATTTACCATAAATTTAAAAAAGTAGACTTATATTTCTTGTGCTATATGAGGATGATATTCTACTAGCAAGTAACGATATAGTTCTTTTACTTGAGACCAAGAGTTTTCTCTCAAAAAACTTTGAGATGAAAGATCTTGGAGAAACTTCTTTTGTGATAGGCATCCAGATTCAACGTGACAGGACACGTGGAATATTAAGTTTATCATAAAAAACCTATATCGATAAGGTGCTAGATAGATGTAGCATGAAGAATTGTTTTAGGGGAGATAAGTTGAGTCTACTCAAACATCTCAAGAATCACTTACAAAAAGAGCAAATGAGAGATATTCCATATGCATTGGCGGTTGAAAGTCTGATATATGCTTAACTTTGTACCCGTCCAGACATAGCATATACCATTGAGAAACTGGGCATATACTTGATCAATCCTGAAATTAATCACTGGAAGACTGCCAAGAAGGTAATGTGATATCTATAGAAGACTACATGAAATTTGATCAGTTGCAGCTGATCGGATATACAGATTCAGATTATGCTGGGTGTATCGACAATAGGAAGTCCTCTTCAAGTTACATTTTCCTGATTGTAGGAAGATGGTGGATTTAGTCGAGAGGTCATTACAGCTACACTATGACAATAAGAGCTATAAAGCTCTACTGTAATAGTGACAATAGTCAGCAAAGTCGAAGCATATCGACATCAAGTTTTTTGTCGATAAAGTTCGGAATCACATTGTGTCTTTTAATAGTGTTATAACTATTCTTAACATTACAGATCCACTCATTAAAGGACTTTCACTTAAAGTCTTCTTAGAACATATTGCTCATATGGGGATGGCTAGTTATTATGATATCCTGGTTTAGTGGGAGTGAATTATTTTATGTAACAGGCATTATTTCTAAGTGCACTTTATGTATATTTGTTGATTCCAATAATAAAGTGATAACTACTTTATTTAAATTTTCTTATTTTAATTTGCGCATTTGAGTTTGTTAGCAGTTGGAGTCGTTGGAGTCATAAAGTTAGACTCGTTGGAGTCATAAGATTAGACTCATTGGAGTCATAAAGTGAAAACCAGTTGGAATTGTACCTTATTTGATCAGAGGACATTTTCATGTCACACGTCCACATTTGATATATGTCGTTAAGAGTTCTAAAACTTGTGATGTGGAAGGTCCTACCTCGATTATACAGAAGGTAACGACCGCCATGTTCGGTGACATGACACTTAATGGATCATATTGTTTTGAAACGTGGTTTGTTGGCGGTTAAAGTTTTGACGTTATAAAGTGATTCATAATATCTATTCAGCATGACTTGCTTGGCCCAAGTGGGAGATTGTTAGACTTATTATGTTTTAAAGTCTAATTTAATTTGGACCTAATCGAGTCAATTAGATATTTGCACCTGCCCACTTAACCTATATTGTTTGACTCAATAAAGAATTGATCAAGCCTAAATGGTTTGAGTCTAGACATGTTTTCAATTACACTCAGCCATGAGTATATTTAAATTAAAATGCGAGACTCATCTACACGTGTAAAACTCGTGTTATAAATCAAGGGTTTAGATTTATGATGAGTTGAACTAGGGTTTCTTAATGCTATATATATCATGGGTAGGGTTCCCTCTCCACCACAATGACCATCTCTCTCTTGGAAGCCTCTCATCTTCTCTAAGGATAAAGAAGAGAACTTAGTGGCTGTAGAGAAGAATTCTCTCCCTCAACTCCGGTGTCCTCGAGATTGTGCAACCTTCGGCCTCCCTTTCGTGATGGAATCAGGTATGCCTAAAACTCTCCTTCTCTTTGATCATGATAAAGAGGCTATGCGTGTATGAGATCTTGTATGGAATAAAATTAGATCTAACAATGCTTTATGGAACTCATATCTAAGGCATAATGTAAGCCAGAGAGCAAAATGGAAAGACATTGCCACAAAGTAATATCTAACAACATATTAAAATCTAAAGCTAACGTGTGAGTTTAACAAACATCCTTTTGCCCAAAATTTTCCCCATTGTTTAGTATGGTTACTTTGATTAGGTGTAGGATTGTCGAGAGGTAGGATGTAATGGAATAGAAATAGGTCAGTCCTTGTCCTATTACATATGTGTAATTCGACAGATACATATCTGATATTTATGCATTTAAAAGCATGGATGGTGCTAAACTATTTGGCATGTCCTTTTAGATACCCAAATAACTGCATATCTGATTGTACAAGAACATGCCAAAGTGTGATAGATTTAGTCTCCCATACATGTTTGTGTGTCTGTATATTTTGCTCCAAAGAGCAATTAGGGTCACAAGAGAAACAATTCATTTCCATTTCCCACATATTAATTTAATTACTCTCTCCATGAAAACAATAAATTAGTTGATGTTTTCATTTCAAACTTGAAACGGACGAGGAACCGATTCTAGTCTACAGTTCTGCCATTGACAACATGGGGACTTAAATTTTTTTTTTTTTTAGTAAAATCTACCGACGTCGGGTTCGAACTGAGGACCACTTGGGAGCAAACCTAGGGCCTGCCCAGTGGCCGACATCGGGAATGAAATGTCCGCACGAGGCAGGGTTCGAACTTGGGAGCGTGAGGAGCTTGGAGCTCTAACCGACCCCAGGCCTACCATGGGGACACCGCGGGGGACTTAGATGAAAAATATAAAAAGTACATGCGATAGTGCCTGTTTTATGCCTCATTATAGAGAATTTAGCTGCATCTAGTTGTGTTTCCATTTCATAAAGATTTTCTAAGTAGAAAATGAATGAGAAATAAATGTGGTAGAATTCATATTTTCTGCATATGATTCATAAGCGTTGCTAAGAAATAAACTCAATGTCTGATGTAATAACATAGTTGATGACTTACAAGGAATTTGAGATGAAATGAGAAACCTTTCCAAGGAAGAGGAAAAAATGATTTCTCAGAAGGAAAACAATGAATCAACATTAGAAATTCTCATTCTGGGTGGCCTTTTCTTGGTCATATGAAGTGTATTGGTGAACTCCATGGGACTAATAACCCTTTGTTCAAACCGAGATTGTATTTACTTTCGCAAGGGTAATGTAATTAATGTAATTAAACTTATTATCAATCGTTATTGGAACGAGTGTCTGATGGGGACATGTTTCACTATATATATATGTATCTATGTATGTACATACATATATGTATATGTATGTACATACATACATACATGTAGATGTGCGTGTGTGCGTGTAGTAGGATCTCAGTCCCAAACCTTGTCCTGTCTCAAAACACAAAGCACATCAGTCTGCATACCTTCAGCTTAAAGTAAAAGGGTTGAAAACTCAATCTGGGTCTTTAAAATAAGTATTATCTCATTAGTAGAGACACAATTTCTCAAGGCATTAGTCTATTTTATTTATGCATTAAGATAGATGTGTCATATATTTTGATTTGATTAAATGTTAAAAAATTATTTAAAATCTTTAACAATTGATACCAGACTGGGATGCTGATGCATAACCATAAGTTTGAATGACATTTTCAGATCCATGTTTTTAAGCAAAACATATACTTATTGAACCATGCTGGAGATATGAATTAATTTTGTGGAAATTTTGACATGCAAATAAATCACATGCATGGCATAAGTACCACTTCTATATGAGGAAAAGACATAATATTGAATTTAAAGCATAAATATGGTGATTAACCCAACAAAGCATCATATGCCATATATGCTTCAACATTAATAATTATTTACATAAGTATTCACGTTCGCATTAGCAGTTTCTTGCATTAATTAATGATGTACTTGAACAAACAAATGATGACTAACCCAAAGAAGTGATATAATGTTCGTTAAATAAAGAGATGGCTAATAAAAGGGCATCATAGCTTGAAAACACTTCCTGTCCAATTTTTATGAGCTATCCGGTGTTTTAATGCTCTTTTTAATCATGCTTTTAAAGGAATAAGCGTGAAACACTACGTCGTTATTCAGACCAGCAGAGGAAGGATAATGTGTAAGTTTTATACTAGATATTTTTGATATATTATCATGTATCCCAAATTGTTCTACTTTGGACATTCTAATTATGTGTACAGATGTGTTATTAGTATCATGATGTATGTGGACATCAGTCAAAATTAGAGCACTTTAGAATTGCATAATAATATATCAAAATATCCTAGTAAAGATACATCATTAAATAATTCATCACTGTGGGGCAGAAATAGTTTTCATGTTGCTCCTTTGGATAAAGCACCATTTGTTAGTTTCAGTGTCAAGCAAGCAAGTCATTGATACAAGAAACTGTTGGCGTGAAAGCTACAACTTTCATAAATAGATTATAAATGTAAATATTGAAACATTTGGTAACACTCAGTTTTTTTTTTTTTTTTGTCTTGTTTTTTTAGAACAAAGGCCGGATGCTTTATTCATTATATAAATAAGCTCAGTTGGGTAATCACCCATATTTGTTCTTGAACACCATCTTTTTCTCATACAAAATTGAAACTAATAGTATTTATTTATGTCATTATTGTAACTTATTCTGTGTATCTAGCTGCGTAAATTTAATTCATAGCTCTAGCCGGTGTAGTTCTGTAAATATATGTTTTTTTCTTAAATTCAGTATCTATTACTCAAAAATATGAATCTAAAATATCATTCAAAATAATTATTATGCATCAAGATCAGGGGTAGACTTTGATACTAATTGTTAAAAACTTTACAATAATCTTTAACCATTTCCAAGGTTTGAAATAAATGAACCTCTAATTAATGCATAAATAAATAAAATAATTCCTAGAGACATGATATCTTTATTGATGAGATAATACTCATTCTTAAGTAAAGTAGGGCCTTCAAGCTCCTTTCCTCTTTATGTTGACGGGAGGCTAATGTGTTTTGTAGTTCAACAGAGGAACCAAAATCCGACACTATATATAGAGAGAAAAGTGTCCTCATAAGACGCTTATTCTATTAAGGATCAATAATAGGTTCAATAATGTTTCACTTATTAAATTAACATCACTTCATTTTAATTAAATGGTTATTAATTTCATGTAGTTTATCAATATACTTTGTTTGACCAATAAAAGGCCATCTTAAATGTGAGAATATCTAATACATGGTGATTTTCCTCATTGATGTTTTTTAGTTCTGTGGACACCCTCTGCTTCACAATAGAACAATATTACTTTGGCTTTTAAACAATTGAGCTTAAAATTGTGAACTACTTTTGCAGGTAGACTTGGTAGAATGGTTAAAAACCATGGTTGGAGACAAGAAAGCTGAGGAAGTCATAGATCCTAAGATGCCCGTTAAGCCTTCTTCGAAGGCCCTTAAGCGGGCTCTTCTTCTGGCCCTTCACTGTGTTGATCCTGATTCTCAGAGGAGGCCGAAAATGGGGAATGTGATCCACATGCTTGAAATGGATGACTTGCTCCTGTCATGTATGCCAAAGTATTTCTTATGAATCATAATATGATAAAGAGGCCACTTTCTACTTCTATCAGTTTGTGTATCTTCTGCGGCTAAACCACTTCGTTTTTCTCTCTTTCAGGACCACAAATTGGGTCAAAAACCATCTAGTTCACTGTGTTGATCCTGATTCTCAGAGGAGGCCGAAAATGGGGAATGTGATCCACATGCTTGAAATGGATGACTTGCTCCTGTCATGTATGCCAAAGTATTTCTTATGAATCACAATATGATAAAGAGGCACTTTCTTTCTACTTCTATCAGTTTGTGTATCTTCTGCGGCTAAACCACTTTGTTTTTCTCTCTTTCAGGACCACAAATTGGGTCAAAAACCATCTAGTTCACACCATAGTTACTCAAAGGCCAAACAGTCTTTGGACAGATACAATAAAATTGAAGACGGTAGCTTCCACAAACGTGACATTGCTTCGAGTCTGAGATAAACTATCCAAATAACAACTGATCGTTGGAGTTTGTAAGCATTTTAGAAATTTACTTCATTCTGACCATTTTTTTCATCTAAGATTTCTAATATTGTTATAGCCTTTTCTATGTATTCTCACCTACCTGGAATCAATTCTTTTTGTACATCCATTATTTATTATTTAATATTTAAGATAAATTTTAAGGTATATTGGTTATCTTCCTACATGTTAACAAGTCAACATTATGTGATCCCATCACCAAACGCCCCCCCCACACCCCCCCCCCCCCCCCCCCCCCCCCCCACGTCCAATCATTCTCTTCTGTATAGAGTCTCTTGAAATTTAAGCTTTTCTGTTTTTTTTTTTTTGTATATTCTTTTCATTTTCCTTTGTTTCCCTTGCTTTTAGGTTTCTTTGAAGTGCTTCCTTTTTCTCATGCTTTGTTTTGCAGTTATGTCATTCTACCTGTATTCTTCCCGGTAAGCCATCCCGTATCAAAGCCTGCTGGTACTGACATATTCTCTATAAATATCCCAGATCTTCATCTCACCAATCTACAACACCAAAATATTGCAAAAATGAATCATACTGCCAATACTGTATCTGCTTGTTTCCATCTGCAAGTATGTATCCTTCCAAACGTTCAATTGTGAAGCATTTGAGCAAAGATATCTATCAATATTTGTTTGGTGCTCATCAGAACTGTTCTATAGACTTTCTTCATCAATTAGGTCAAGTGCAACCGGATTCTTTTGGAGTTTTTCTCTTCCAACAAGCATCTAAAATTGTTGTTGAAGTTACAAATTAATGGAAGAGCTAATATATTGTTGTGTTTTAAAATTTATACATAATCATTGTAATTTAGTTTCTAAAATGCATCACATGGTTCTCAAAGTTCAATGCCTTGATGTATCAAAGGGTCATACTTAGTTTTAAACAGTGTTTAATTACATTGTTTGGTGACTTGCAGTATCCCTTGTAATATTGGCTGCCCTGGCTGATTGGAGAGTATCTCCCAAGACTTGTACTGTATTGTGTTTGTTTTAGAATTCTATTGCTTCTGCTTAGTTAGAGGTGGCAATGGGCAAGGCTATACCTACTTGCTCTTACCTTTTGATCCTAATTTATAGATTAGTGTTGTGAAATTTTTATAATTAAGGAGTAATATATTTTATCTGCTTAAGGGCACGGTAAGGGTAAAGAGTTATTCCTACCCATTTTCTTGATGGTTTTTTCCTTTTTTATAATAATCATTAAGTATATACCTTGGTATGTAATTATATAATTTTGTATATAGACTACCTTGAACTAACGAATAATATATAGACTACTTCATCCCGATATGTATGGCATATTTTTCTGTAGTGGTTAAAATTTGACCCTCATCAGGATGACGACACGTGTCCTTGATACCGATAATTTTCTTCAAGAAGTCTACATTCCCCAGAGTCCAACTCGGATCCTCTGCCACATTCATTTTTCTGAAAGCAACTTCCGCCACGGTCAGCCTCTGTCACATCTGACTTTCCCGAAGTCGTCCTTCTTTCCGAAGACCCTTGCATCTCGAGGCCGCCTTTCGCCACTTTAAGGTCTTTACCTTCTCGAGATCTTTCTCACTCCAAAGCCTCCAACTTCGCGACCGAGGCTCTAGCGACCGATCACTCCTGATCTCCGTCGTGCCAATCTCATTATCTTTCACGTTTATAACGTATAACATCACTCTATGCGGGCAGTTATCGATAAAGGCATATTTTCCTGCATCAATCCCAACATCCAGTACAACTGATCGCGGCCGTTACAATGGGTCTGTTTGGTTGTCGTAACTGGCCGTAATTCGTAGTTGTAATTGGTAAAGTCTTTTACAATTGTAAATGAGTTCCATGTATGTAAATTTTACGGTGTTTGATTGGTAATATAAAATTGTAAAGTGAGAAAGTGTATTGTACTTTACGGTGTTTGGTTGTCGTAATGTATAAGTCGTAAGTGAAAAAGTTGACCACAAAATTAACTATTTTGGTGATTTTAAAAGTTTTAATACTGCAAATAAATATTAAAAAAAATAAATATTAAAAAATTTTAATATTAATATAACAAAATAATACAAATTTGTATGACCACAAAATTAACTGTAACTGGGCTGTAAGTGAGTGGAACTGAGTTGCAAGTGAGTGTTAGTTGAGTTACGTAAGTCTTTTACGAATTACGGTCCAAACAAACGCCGTAGTTGTAACTGGGCAGTAAGTCATTTACGAATTACGGAGTTTTACGCGAAACAAACGGCCCCAATGTGCAAATCGTGCGATTGCGAAAATCTTACCCGCATTCCTTTACCTCCATACACAACAGTTCAGTCAAATATAAAAGGACCTGAGCCTCTAGCATAGCGGAGGACTTTTGAAAGGGGCTCGACTTTAGATTCGAATCCTGATCCAAGAAGCTAAATCCTAATTCCAATCCATACACATTCTTATACATTGTAATTCCTATAACTTGAGAATTATAGTGAGGTTTCTCCTTCTCCCCCTGGTTTTTTTTACCAGTTAAGAGTTTTTACGTAAAATCCACTGAGTCCATTTGTGTTGTGTTTTATTTGCGGACATTTAATCTCTTTCCCATTCTTATTTGTAGTGAGGATCGGCCGTCCAATCACTTGTGGCGGAAAATCACCACCACAAACTGGTGCTTTCATGAGAGCGGACTCCACACTCAAAATCTCCCTCCAACCCAGAACCTTCCTAAAGAAACCTCCTCAAAAAGCCTCTTCCACATCGACAATGGCCCCAAGAAAGCAAACCTTCACCCTCAACGACACCACGTTAAAGGGCAAAGGGCATCAGCACCGTCGGGGGCACGTCCCCCCGCCAGTCGTCGGTCAGCCACGTACTACCGAAGATATCCCCCCGCCAGCCGTCGATCAGCCACATACTATCGAAATATTGTTCCTCCTCGCCATAGGAGGCAACCGCCAACGTCCAATCTCCCCACCGCAATTATGAAGACAACCTCTTTCGGATGGTCGCTGACATGAAAGAGTAGATGAAGGAACAACAAGCCCCCAATCTGATCGCCATCGGGAGCAGAGATTCTCGACCGCGAGAATGCCATCCGTGAGCAGGAGGCATTGAGGCAACTCAACAACTAACTCTAGGCTCAAATCACTGCCCTCCAGGACAACCAGGCATCGATGCAGTCGAAAAGTGAGCCTGAAATCGTTGGATCTCCTGTCCTCCGAGCCCTTGACGAGCTGATCCAAAGACAGATCACGGAAGCCAAACTGCAAAATCACCCAACGCTTTCAGCTGCAAATCTCTTGACTCTCCCTCTCCGAAGAAATCCTGGAGTGCGAGTTGTCGAGGAAGTTCTCAACTCCAACCTTTGACTACTACTATGGAGTGAGCTACCCCGTTCAGCACGTCAGACATTTTTGGGATAAGATGGTAATCTACTCCCGCAACGATCTGATCATGTGCCTAACTTTTTCGTCTAGCTTGAAAGGCGTAGCCTCGGATTGGTTCTACTCTGTGCCACCCTGCTCTCTCCATAACTTCGAAGAGGTAACCAAAACATTCCTCACTCAGTATGCCTCTTGCAGGGAGGCCAAGAGGAACAACTGTCACCTCTACTTCAAGATGAGGCAGAGCGATTGCCTCAAATCATACATCGTCTTTTTTTAAAGCCAACTCACCAAGATCCCCAACTGCGGTGAGGACGTCTTTGCACTCGCATTCATCAGTGGGCTACAAGTCTTCCTTCCCCTGTACAAACACCTCATAAAGTATAATGTCACTCGGATGAGCGAGGTCCTGTCACGAGTTTAGCCCTGCATCCAGCTGGAGGAGACAATGAAGACTTTCTTCAACCATACCGCTAAACATGGTGACGACGGAAGAAAGTCGAAGTCTCCGCACGAAGTCTCCGCCCATGCCTTAGATCGAAACCAAGGGCAACCTGCCTTTAAGAGACAAGCGCTCCCGATCTTCTCTCCAAGCCCACTCCGAGCCTTCCGGACGGAACAATATTCACTGCGTTGAGATCCCCATTAACGAGATCTTTAATGTCATCAAGGACCAACTTTGGATCAAGCACCCGAAGCCAATCTAATATGATCATACTCTCCTTGGAGCAAAGGAGTACTGCTCCTTCTATGATATTAAGGGACACAAGATCGTCCACTGTATAAACATACGATGATACATGGAAGAACTTATCCGCCAAGGCTTCCTCAAAGAGTACATTCTTACCCTCAGAGCAGCCTCTGGATTAGGACAACTCAATGCTCCACCTCCTATCCAACCACAACATGCGATTACTCAGTATAAAACGATTGAGTGAAGCAATTCCTCCTCCAATGATAGGGAAGTACTTTAACCAATATCGCTCCCTGTATTCCTGCAAAGTACATGTATTTTATTTTAATGAAATAAAATGCATTTTTGCTCCTAACCGTTTTCCTGCCATGCTGATTGGAATGCTCCCCATATGTCCCTAATGCTTGTATGTCCTGAAGTGGGAGTGTCTCCCACTCGGAGTCGGTAACACAAGCACCAGCCTGCAGGCTCCATTTCGATTAGCTTGCGAGCAATCGAAATCCACCACTGTAGGAGTGTCCCCCGCTTAGAATCTCTGCCATGCTGATGGGAGTGTCCCCATTATTTTCTTACGCTTGTACGTCCTGAAGTGGGAGTGTCATCCACTCAGAGTCGGCAACGCAATCACCAACCTACGGGCTCCATCTCAATTAGCTTACGAGCAATCAAAATCCTCCATTGTGGAGAGTGTCCCCCGCTCGGAGTCCCTGTCATGCTGATGGGAGTGTCCCCCACTAGTCCCTGATGCTTGTACATCCCGAAGTGAGAGTGTTCCCCACTCGGAGTCGGCAACGCAAGCACCAACCTGCAGGCTCCATCTCTATTAGCCCACGGGCAGTCGAGACCCTCTGCTGTGAGAGTATCCCTCGCTTGGAGGCCCGGATCGTCACTCTGCTGTGGGTCTTATTCTCGCTCAGAGTCGACGCATCCAATCTGTTGTTGTGTCGCACCCCCACTTTAGGCCTCTTTTTAAATTTGCAGTAAGCATTTCGGAGAGCCAAAAGCTGCATGAAACATATGGTATATACATAAGGATTTCTTTGTTTGGATTATCCTCTCGACATACTAGTTTCGTGTGATTAGAGGCTGGAGAAATCAAACACACCGGAGAGGCACATTTGCCCAGGTATTATCCGAACACCACCTTTGTGAATGTTTGCATGTATTACTTATCTCGGGATGACATGGATTGTGTATGTTTAGCCTATAACTCCACGAGACATATGATATATACACGCGGGTTTCCTTATTTGGGTTATCACATTGATGTACTAGTTTGGTGTGATTAGAAGCTAAATATACATAGTCTTGTCATTTCAGTCTGTTTAATTTACGCCTTTCATTAGCTCTTATTATGCTGCATCTAACACTTAATTTAAGTTGTTCTATTGCATGCTTGTGTGCACATCATGGGAGCGGATATTTCCACCCCAAAAAATGATGAAAGCACCCCAGTGTTGAAGGCACCCAAAAACTGATGAAGGCACCCCCCCCCAAAAAAAAAAAAATTTTTTCAAAAATGCGAAAATGCCCTCTTGATCTCTCTTCCTCCTTCTCTCCCTCTTTCACCGGCCACCCCCGGCCACCCCCTTGCCGGCGAACACCCCCTCCCCCTCCTCTTCTCCTCCTCCTCCCCTCCTTTCCCCTCCCTTCCTCCTCCCCCATTTTCGGCCTCCGCCTTCTCCCCCTCCCCCCCGGCCTCCCCCCTGGCCTCCCCCTCCTCCCTTCACGAACAGGCCAGAGCTTGTTCAGGGGGGGTCGGGAATGGGGGGAGGAGGAAAGGAGGGGGCGAGGGAGGAGGAGGAAGAAGAATGGGGTATTTTAGACTTTTCACTAAGGGTGAAAATGTCAAAAAAAATGGTAAACTTGTAATAATTTGTGGGGTGCTTTCATCTTTTTTTTTGGGGGGGGGGGGGGGTAACCGCTCCCATACATCATCCTTCATACCCTCATCCAACAGGCGTTTGTACCCCCGGTAGTTTCCCTCTACCGAGCGTGAAACACGAAGCCTAGCCTACGAGCTCCTCTCGAGCGTTTGTACCCTAAGTAGTTTCCATCTACTTGGCGCGGAACACAAACGCCAGCCTACGAGCTCTCTCCGTTGTGAGTTCCGCCCACTCAGAGCCCCCACTCTGCTGTAGGGATATCCCCTCTCAAAGTCATAAGTTCACAGGTCCACTGATGGGTTCCACTCGAAAGCGTACATGAATCCAACTCCGCTGCTGTAATTTCCTCCACTCGTGGGCCAAAAGTTTGCAGGTATCTCTGATGGGACTAGCCCTCACTTGGGAACAATACCACAAGCTTAGTAAATCACTCTCATGAGAGACCACCCATACCAAAAACAGAGATCAACACTTAGCAGAGGCGTGATCATATCAATTCCGAAAAACCAACGGCAAAGTAAGTCAGGTAAGATCTATACAAACATTTCCATTCAAAAGATATTTATATATATTTTACTCTGAAAAGTGTTTCCATTCTGAACACATTCCTTCAAATACATATTTTATTACATCTAATAAGAGCAATACAAAACTCCATTATAGTTCTATGTTTACATCTTTTTAAAAAGAAATATAGATGACCCCGATCTGATCCCTCCATCCTGCCGCTGCGTTCAACCTCACCTTCGAACTCCAAAAGCATGTCCTCCGGAGAACATCCGCCACATAGTATGGTCTCATTGCTCACGCCACTGCCTAAAAGACCTCGGAAGAAGCTCTAGGAGGTTCCTTAACAAAATATAGGTTCCTCCAGTGAAGGATCTTTTCCTCTCATCCTGGAACATGCCTCCAAGGAAGTCAGATCGGAACCGCCATCCTCCCGCACCTTAGGGAGAATGATAAGGATCCCCAAGGAGCGCTTCAAAGCAGCAGCAACACCCCAGACTTCAGACGAACTCTGGTAAGACACGCGAGGCAACGATGCCCGACCAGAATGGAACCTCCAAGACACCCAAGAAGGTGATGGTATCACATTTCCTCCAAGGTGTTCTGAGGGAAAGATCTGAGCCCCATCGTGAGATGCACTCGCCAGCACACCAGGTCGATGAGTTTCCTCTCATTTCTCGTACACGCCATCAGGAAAGAGGCTCCCATCCCCCCGATCGATCCTCACCCTCTAAAACGGACAGACAACCCGGAGCCAGATCATCCGCTCCAGTGAAAGCAGGAGCCCTCCCTACCACCTTGATGGTGGTACTGACACCTAACTCATCGTAACAGGTTCATCATGACAATTAATGCATCGCACAAACCAGACTCCCGCATGGCGAGAGCCCAACCACCAATTCCTCTACTTTCTTCTTCTCTTTCCTTCCTCCACCTGCTGAAGAAGAAAAAAGAAGACATGGCAACCCAACAAAACAGAGAAGAGAAACTTTGAAACAAGGTTTCTTCATAGAAGATAGTAAAAGTGATTTCAATCCAAGAGTTTCACCCTATTTATAGATGTAAGAGAAGGCGAACCGTCTCCAATTTAAAATTCTAATCCCCAGAAAGTCGATCCACGTCCCGAGATTTTTGGTCAACCAAATCAGTAGAAGATCAACCGTCACCGCCAAAGCTTGAAACCCTACCTCTCAGTCATTATGATCTTGGATTCGAAGAGACGCAGTTCTAACCGTTCAGAGATATAGTCGACCAATGGGACTGCTGGTAGCCAGTTGTACCACTTGCAATTAAATCTTGAAGGTCCGCATTTATGATCCTTGAAAATTAAGATGAATTTAAGGCATCGAAAGGACTCCTAGCAACTCTGCTCTTCCGACTTTTCTTCCGCAAGCTCCAACAAGCGAAAGAGCAGGGGCATCTGTAATGGTCAAAATTTGACCCTCATCAGGATGACGACACGTGTCTCTGGCACCGAGAATTTTCCCCAAGAAGTCCCCAATCCTCAGAGTCCAACTCGGATCCTCCGCCACATTCATTTTTCCGAAGGTAGCTTCCGCCATGGTCAACCTTCGCCACATCTGATTTTCCTGAGATCGCCCTTCTTTTTGCAAACCCTTTCACCCCGGAGCCCCCTCCCGACACTCCTAGGTTTTTACCTTCTCGAGATCTTTCCTGCTCCAAAAGCCTTCAACTCCGTGACCGAGGCTTCAGTGACAGATTATCCCTGATCTCTTCCATCAGTTACACAGATTCATTATCTTTCACGTTCATAATGTATGACATCACTCAATACGGGCAGTTATAGATAGATTCGGATTTCTCTGCATGCAATCCCAACAACTAGTACAACTGATCGTGGCCGTTACAACATGCAGATCATGCAATTGTGAAGATCTCGCCTACACTCACCTACCTCTATAAACAACAATTCGGTCAAATATAAAAAGAATTGAGCCTCTAATATAATGGAGGACTTTTGGAAGGGGCTCGACTTCATATTCGAATCCTGATACAAGATCCTAAATCCCAATTTCAATCCACACACATTTACTACACACTGTAATTTCATGTAGTTTGAGAATTATAGTGAAGTTCCTCCTTCTCACTGTGATTTTTTTCCAGCTAAGGGTGTCCACGTAAAATTCTCTGTGTCCTTTTGTGTTGTGTTTTATTTACGCACGTTTAATATCCATTCTCATTCTTACTTATAGTGAGAATCGACTATCCAATCACTTGTGGCAGAAAATCACCACCATATTTTTTATTACTAGAAAATATATTTGTAAATAAGCTATTTCAAGCTAACTAATGAAGTTTGCATATTATTTACATAATTATGTATAGATTTCATCTAATTATGTATAAAACCTTGGGATTTTGCATTTATATCTTTATGGTTGTTCATTTCATGGTTTATCTAATTTATGTATGCGGGGTTTGCCTTCATTTAAAGTAAATTCTCAATAGGAAATATCTAATGTTTTGCTCGTTTACCCTGGGTAAAGAGCTTTACTGATTATGATAGGGAAAATTAGTGTATGTCTTTTTCTTTCCTTTTCTCTCGAAGAATAAAGGTCTCAGATGCTTGATTTTTGATCCTAGGACATCGGTTTACTATTAAGTTGAGGGCCAACATTATATCAGATGACATTCTTGACACTTTAAGCTTCTAAAAGCCGATCTTCCTCTTCTTTTTTTCCCCTTCTTTTTGTTAATTAAAAGCAAGACTAATCAAAAGTGTGTGGACCTCCTAGTTGAAGAGTCGTTACAGATAATCTGAGCTTTCAGGCTTTTCCAAAGCAAGAAATCTACGAAAGATTCCAGAGACTGATATCGACCTGCAAATTGCTGGATTGTTCAGTTGATTCCCATCAGTTTTTTTTTTTGTTGAAGTAAAGCTGTGCGAGAAAGCTTGAGCCTCAGAAAGAAGAAACTGAGATTGATTGTTCTTTTTCTTTTTCCTTCTATTTTTCCTTTTTCAAAATTTATTTAACAGTTCAGGCTTGAATCTGAAATCTCTTGCAATACGAGACCCTCGTTTTATCACTGATTAGCCCACAGTGGTGAAGGCAAGATATTCAGGTGAATTCAGGTCGAGTAATTTTTTAATGCAAGAGCTATTCTATTACTTATAACATGTTTATTATGTTAGATTTTTTTTTAAAGTGTTTTTCAAATACAAGGTGGGTCCTTTCCAGAAAAGTACAATTTATCTTAATATGTTTGATTATGATATGTCTTGAACTTGTGACTTGCTGTGACTTGCTTGTTGCTAATCATGTCTCGTTAATTCTCTTCTCAATTTTTCTTTCTTCTTTTAATTAGTTTATCGTATGTGTAGCGTGTTGCGCTGTACATGTGCATGTGTATTTTTTTCTATTTCAGCGAATGGTGAGCAACATTCGATTTAAAGTCTACTATAATAATAACGAGATTATACCAGAAAATACCGTGAAGGCTTTTTCGTGGTTGTAGGCCTTCTTTTAAGATAGCAGAATACATGTGTAAGTTGTTATTGCCTAGGTGGTAAAGTTCTCGAGTTCATTGATGATGAGTTTTAAAAGTTTCTGTTGAGAATGAGTCTCGAATTTTGCTTGTACCAGACTATGTATTTTTTTTGTAGTCTTGAAAAGAAAGGAGAAAAGATTGATAGACAAGTGTAAATTTTTTCAGCATGTTTTTAATACGATTAAAGATCTTTGATTCAATTCATTTGCATTTTCTGAAGGAGACTTTTGATCCACTTGTAGCCAAAAAAGACTAGATTCAATTCAACAGAGACCCTTAATGACCATGTCAGTCCTATTCTGAATGATAAACAATAATAATTTCGTAATCTAGACTGCAGGTCCTACACAAGGGTGCACACTTCTATGTGGTCCTCAAATGAGTGGTTTTATTCATACCTTGGGCTACAACTGTTACACAACTGTCAAGCATGCACATCATGTATATGAATGAAGCTCAAATGAGTGAATATGTTTCATGTGAAGACAACAAGATGACTCCCAAATTACAATGGGGGCAGTGCGCTATTTACTGTTGGCTCATTAAGCAATGGAATATATATATATTTTTTTTCCCCGGGAGAAAGGCGTGCAGGCTTACATCATAACTCCAGTAGGAAAGAAGAACTCTTGCCATAGCGAGAAAAGAAACTCTCGTGAGGGAGAAAGAACCGTCCGGGTACACATTTATGAATCACAAGAAATAGCATCAAGGAAACTGTTAGCAGTCTCCATACGCCGTGAGTGATCGCCTACGAACCTGAGTGAGAGACAAAAGTTAATAGCTATGTGTATAATAGAGTCTTTGGCGATCAGTTCTGTGAAAAATGTAAAAGTTCTTCCTGAGAAGAAAATTCTACATGTTAGAAGTATCTGTTTCCTACATGTTATTTTTAAGGAGCCTATAAAAAGGTTAGAAGGATAAACTTGGCATCAAGGAATAGACCAAAATTTTCATTGATATTGTATGGACCTCTTTGAGGAGAACAGTACAAAGAAAATAACATTGAGAGATACCTAAGATATTGGAGGGAATATATGTGATTCTATCCTATTACCCAAAAAATAATGTATAATAGGAAGATTAATTAGCCATTGAGATCTGATTTAGTGGTAAGAGGGTTGAATTGGAGAATGGAAAATCCCAGGTTCGAGATCAGGCTATAACCTTTGTTTAAAAAGAAAAAGGAAAAAAGGAAAAAAAAAAAAAAAGAAAAGAAAAGGAAAAGAAAGGCTAATTAGAATTGCAAAGTAAAATTTTTTTTCTTTAGTAGAATTCTTTTTTCTTTTTCTAATGTGCATCCTTTATCTTCTCCTTTTGGATACTGCCTTTTTAATATTCTTGTTCATTAACAAAGCTCTATTTTTCTGTCCCAAATGAACACATCATGACGCGCCTGGTATATATAAAACTCCATTTAGAAATAAAGATGAGCAAAAAAAAAAAAAAAATATTTTTAGAAAAATCTTTTTAAAACTCGTTTTAAACACATTTCCATGTTTTTTTTTACATTTTTTGAGAAAAAAGATCTTTAATTGCTTATTTAGTAAAATTGTAACATCATTTTCTTTTTGATCGTGATTTAGTTATGCATCATTGTTATGAGCTTAGGTACCCATCAAGTAATTCAGAAAAAGCTAGAATAGATAAATAAACATTTTTCATTAGTTAATTTATATAACACTTGTGCTGAATGCGATATGTAAAGAAATTATGTGATCATTAATATATATAAAAGTTGAGATATATATGGTTTTTTTACCAACTATTTCATCTGCAACTATGTTATTTTAGATTGATTAGTTACGTTTTTGTTTTTATTTTCTTCTTTTATTCATATTTTGTTTTGCTAACTATGATCGTGCTCTGCTCTGTATTTATGATGTAAACCTACGGGCTTTTCGTACACTCATCTATCAATGGTCTGGGCTGACACAAAGGAACCACCTTATCACAAATGTGATAAAGTGAGAGCTTCCATTTTTAACAACACAATGTCACAATTGTCCAAGAAACTAATCATCATCATCATCTTGCACTAAGCATGACTCTTCCAATTTGAATAATTTTTTGAAAAAAGAGATCATCACAAATAAAGAATACACTTTCCTCATGAATGATGAGAGAGATGGAGGGATCATTCCATTAGGAGAGAAGAGAAGCACATTGGGCATGTGGTTTTATAATTGGTTAGAACACAAGAATCAGTACCCACATTGCCAACAATAGAAGTCGAAGACTAAAGGAAGCATTTAAAGAAAGGGGAAATGATAATAGAGACATTGCATCTAGAGACTAAGTTATTTAACCAACCAATATTGCTTGAAGAGAGAAGTTTCTAATGTAGTTCTCTATTGCTCTCTCCCAAAGCTAAGTGCTCATCATTTCAGCTTTTCAAACTCTTAAAGCTTTTAAATTACTTCCATGATTTATTAATTTGCATTGCGATGGATCCAAGCAAAAGCCCTCTCACGTCAAATGAGGTGAGTTATTTGCATCAATCAGTCAAAACAAACACTTAACACCTCTCTCTCTCTCTCTCTCTCTCTCTCTCTCTCTCTACACGCAAACCGTAGAGATCGTTATTAAACAGACAATGCAACGACCCAAAGCAATACCTTTTCTCACAAGAACTTGAGTATAGTAGAATACCTTGCTACTTTGTATTTATACAAGAGAATGCACCATCGAAACTAGTAGAATCTCAACGTCATACATGTCGCTCTACATGAAATCTAACAATAAACAAACCTCAAGTAAGATCGAGTTGGAGTTTTATAACCTATTGACAGTTCAGTGTTATGGTTGCTAGATTCAACGTAATAATAATAGTATTGAAATTCAAGTCTATTGATATTATAATGATTGTTTTAAAGGTTACTGTTATTTCAAGTAAAAAATGTGCAAACGTTGTATCTGTTTCATTAAAGAGATCGTAATGAAATTTATAAATATATTCTTTTCTGATATGACAGAAAAAATATGGATGCTATACATTGAACATAAATACACAAAGAGTGTATTATCCCCGTCAATCGATAACATTTTTGTTAAGCATAATAGAATTAATTAGAGGCATTAAGAAAAACAAGAGTGGAGTCTAATATTGGAGATATGTCCTACATTCCATCCTAATCATCTATAGTTTAGGTCTAGCCATAAATTATTATATATATCTCGATATAATTGTTTGTTTATCTCCATCAGAGTCATGTGAACTCCGTTTTAAAGGGATTTTGCAAGTCCTATTCCTTGCGTTCATTTCACGCATTTTCATACATATCAAGTTTAATGTGATTGCACTTAGAGATTCAATCATATCTATTGAGCTATTTTCTTATAGAATGGAAGAAATTTGTGTTAAAATTCATCACTGAATCAAGAAGCTTTATTGCAATAAGTACATCAAGGTAACGTCCTTTCATTTACTAAACTACTATGAATGTAATTAACTAAAGTGAGATAAATGTTCATGTAACATTCTATTCTTCAAGCCCTATATAAAAGGGACAGTGGGCATTTGCAAATAGAAAGAAATATATATACCTACAGTTTGATAGTAGGACCAAGAGGCAATTCAACTGTTTGGTGATAGAGATCGTGACTAGGCTAACTTTGCATTTGCATCCATGAAAAAAAATATATATATATGTCGTGTATCCAAATTCCTAAAAAATGTTGCAAATGGGCCCCTTTATGTCCTTATTTAGTTATTGGAAATACATATAAAATTGAATTTTATGTTTATATTTTCTTGAAATCCACCTTTTTAATCATGCTTATAAAAACATCTGCTCATGCATGCAGACAAAGTTTAGTATGATATAGAACAAGAAGTTCACTATTTTTTCGATTTGAAAAGGATACTTTTGTATGTTTTCTTATAGTCTCTATAATAGAACAGATAGGCGATCACGCCTTCTGTTTCAAAGAAAACCAAAATTCACGATTTCTTGTAATATAATAAATGTTGTTTTACTCTTCGTTTTTTTGCAAGGACAATGAGTTATAACTACTTCCATATTCACAAACAATAATAATATATATTAATTATTAATTTACGCATGCATGCTTCTATAAAAAAAAAAAAATACTAATACTAGCTAAGTACCACCAACCTTGCATATACAAATATTTGTTCTATTGTTTCTATATATGTACCATTGAAATTCACCACACACTTTGTTTTGTTCGAAACCAATCAAACATTTGAATTGAAAAAGCAAATCAAACATTTGAATTAAAAAAGCATGCACCAAACCTTGTGGCACCCCATTACACTATAATTTCTCCTGAGACTGTGGAGTGGCCCATGTGTGTGACAATAATTACATATATCATACATAAAAACTCTGAAGAAAGTTCCTCAATTGTCACATTGTTACTCTAATAAGCTTCACAAAAGGAGGCACATCAAAAAAAAGCTTGGCAAACAATAAGCGATGATGATTGATGATTATATAGGATATGGGCTCGAGCATACAGATCAGGAAGCACGGAGATTAAGTATTTGTGTTGTTCTCTTGAATTTACTTATAATTCAGTGTCTGTTTGGCTTATAGAAAGCAGATCAGTAAAAACGCAGGTGTTAGATTTTTGATATTTTTGGAATAAAATGTCTTGACAGCGCTTTTCGCATTATACATGCAATTTGCTGAGTTAGAGGTGAGGCCCACCCCCTATCAATTTTCGGAGCAAACAAACAGTTGGACACTGTGGCTCAATTATCAGGCGACAAAAAAAAACAGTTTTCCGTCACTTTTAGAGCAAATAAATCGTAACGTGTTTAATATTCTTTTGCAATTAAATTAGTGAGTCCGGATCAGACTAAAACCTTAACCGTGCCGCAGTGTTGAGCCCGGGTTTGAGCAACGATTTGAAAGACGTGAAAAGATTTGGAACCGCATTTGATTTGTTCTTTGATTCATGGAGTCATGAATGGACCCCTAAAACAAATGATTACACGCACTAATTGACCTAGATGGCATTCCATTTGATGTCATAGTGTGGTTCCCATATCTATCATCATTCCAATCATGTACGAGCATTGCCGGGTCCATGAAAAGGATCTCTCTGGCCCCACTCGATTATCTCCATTTTCATGTATAAATAATAAATTCTAAGATATTTTTTTCGATATTCAGAGTAGAAAACCGTTTGTGGGTGATACAAGGTGAGGTGACCTCCACTAAATTTAGAAAATCATAAAATGATATGATAGAGATACCAAGGGGGGAAAAATGACACAAATTTATGTTTTTCTATTTATATTCATGACGTGTGAAAAGAGGAGTAAAAGTTACCATTCGAATTGTGAGGAATACAATGATGATAAAACCCCTCGAGATGGTCATATCACCACCTCCTCAATGATCAACAATCTTCTTGCGCTTCTTCAACGGGTAACTTTTTCAATCTCTATTTCAAATGTTCAACAATGAAAGCTCAAGAAAAATGGTCTACTTATCGTCCACTCTCTTTGTAGAAGTCTTAACGGTTATCGAAATGAGACTAATTGTTTTCTATAGATTTAGACTAAATAAGCCCTATTGAAAAACAAGGTGCACGTGTGGCTCTCAAATCATGATCGTCCCTTAACGGCGGATAATCTTACCAAAAGAGGTATCAATATCACATTGGCATGTATGTTTCGTGGGGTTAATTCAGAAACCACGTCCATATCTTTCTTCATTGTCCCCTCCCTTTGAATCTTTGGGCACCAAAATGCAACCGTCTTGCTTTATCTTTTTGCCATCTTCCATTGCATCTCTTTAGGGTGATTGACAGACTTTCAATATCCCGCATAATAAGTTAATCAATAAGATTGTTTTGTCACAGCCACCATTTGGGTAATTTAATATGAACAGAACTGAAAGATATTTCAAGCAAAATCACTCATGATGCTTGGGGTCACATCTCATCTTTGATGGAGATATGACGCTCTCACTTTCCGATCCACAAATGTAGAAAGCCGCCATAGTTTGTTGTTCCACCGGCTATCTTTCAAAGTTTGATGTAATTTTTGTGATTTTGCTTTTTTTTTCATCTCCCATCCCTCCTCCTTCCTCTTCTCCTCCTAACTTCACATTCTTTATTATATTAATAATATTCCTTTGGGGCTAAGGCCTCATTTTCCCTCAAAAAATGATGAACAGTAAAGTGGCATCAGCCCACGCAAATCTTAGCTACAATCTAGTTAATTTCATAACCTGGTTCAGTGATTAAGACACATGAGAATAATCATAATTTAGTCGTATACTTATGATTGCAAGCAGTAGCAGACGCAAAATGTTTATTCAGTGTGGGTGTAAATGTAATAAGAATTTCAGTGTGGCATAAATATAATTTGACGAGAGAGAGTATAAAAAATAATATTGCATCCAACAAAAACTTGAACACTGTAACCTCCAATAACTTACATTTATGAGTTACCACTTGATTTAGAGCTTAAAAGTGTCATTATATATTATATATGCTAGCAAAAATAATCTTAAAAAAGAGAGATTTTATAATAAACGTACTATTTCATTATTTTATAAAATTCAGTGTGAACATCCGTCCCTGACTGATTATAAGTAGTAGTAGTCCACGGAACTAGAAAGCTATATGAATATATAGTGGCCCGACTATGAAGCATATAAACCATCTCTTTCTATAAACTGAATATAAATTAAGACAATATTGTCACATAATAATGACTGGGGCTCGTTGCTGTAACTTGAGAGGAGAACAGAAGTGACAAAAAATTTGTGTATTTAGAGCTGGACTCGTAGAAACTAAGATACTTCACATTAATAATGTTGCATGAGATGCGTGTGCAGAAACAACAACCCTTTAACAAAATTTTTCATCTTGTAATAAAATATAGTATATTATCTTTCTTCATTTGATAATTGTAACGAAGAAAAGGAAACTTTCATTAAAAAGAAGGAAAACTAGAGTAAATTAGAGAAAGTCTGCATGCGTGTTAGTCAAGCAGTCAGGATGCTTCTAATGTACCTCAGGTGAAGAGTGTAAATTCATTAATAAACTTTCAAATTAAGGTTAAAAATACGTGAAAAGTGTTACATCCGAATACATCAGTTGCCTGAAGACAGCAAAAGATAACTGATACCGAGTCAAAAGTGGTAATAAATTTTTTCATAGGGACTATACCACTAAAATTGAATTCGGTTCATGTGCGAGTCACACACATACAATAATAGAATCAATTTTGCGTTGACACGTGAATTTCACCTCTTATAATTCATATAATATGTGTGTAATATTATGAAAGAATCAATACACATGTCATCTTATTGTATGTGTGTGTGGCTTATACATATGAATCAAATCCACTAAAATATGTCGACAGTTTGCTTGGATAGAGTCAGGCCACGAATTTGAATACTCTAATCTCCTCCAAAAGTGAAATAATCTACTGTAAATGGAACTTAAATCGAGACTTCCAATTGTCATTCTTATTTATTACACAATGTTTAATTTACAATTCTTGAATATCAAGACTTTCACAATAAATTTTATGTGCTAACAAAGCAATATTGGTGTGATAGTTCTGACGTTAACCCAACAGACTTTGATGTAATATAAATATAATCTAAAATGAAAATGTAAAATTTCCTTTTTTTTTTTTTTAAAGTTAAATCCACTGACGTCTGTAAAGATTTTTTTCTTGATCAAACATTTCCTCGTCCGAACTCATTAATGATACAGGGGTGTTGTCACCTAAAGAATAGACAACACCACTTGTTACTTCACATTAATTTTCAAGTATGGTATAGTTGCTTCTCTTTCTTCATCTGAAACCCTGTGCCCAAAAAATGAAAAAAAAAAAAAAAAAAAAGGAGCAAGGAGAAGAAATGTAAATGACCGTTTAAGTAGGCACCGACACGTGGCATGCAAGGGTTAGTACACTTTTGCTGTGCCCTAGGAGGAAGAACACAGGCGATTCTACTCCCCTCGGGTATAATTTAATTGGCCCGCGTGCAAGCCACCAACTTTCCAAGGTTGAAAGTACGTGGAGAAATGGTAACAGTTACCTCAAACGTCACCTACGTCGTGTAGTATATAGAGACTAGAGAGCGAGCAACAAATCTAGAGAATATGAGAGAGAGAGAGAGAGAGAGAGTCCGACGCCAAGTCGCTTTAGGGTTAGATAGAAAGAGATGATAGGCCCCATCCGGTGAATTTGTCGGAGACGGCGACCACTTTGATTGCGATGTGAGAGAAAAGAATACAGAGAGCGAGCCAGAGAGAGAGAGAGAGAGAGAGAGAGAGAGAGAGCTTGCCTCCTTAAAAAGGAGAGAGAGATCTCCAACCAACAAACTGCGAAGCGAACAAAACAAAGCAGAGAGAGAGAGAGAGAGAGAGAGAGAGAGGACAGGAAGAAGATTTCGATAACATGGGGCATCATTCTTGCTGCAACCAGCAGAAGGTGAAGAGAGGGCTGTGGTCTCCAGAAGAGGATGAGAAGCTCATTAGATACATCACCACTCATGGCTATGGTTGCTGGAGTGAAGTCCCAGAGAAAGCAGGTCTTCTTCATCTTAGCTAGATTAGACTCATCAACTTGTATCTCTCTCTCACACACACAAACACACTAGAAAGTATCATGGAATTTTCATCCTTTGTTCAATAATGGAGGCAACCTAATTATGATGACCTCATTTCATTGGACATCACATGTTGCATGCTCTTCGTTCTAAGACTCATAATGAACTGCCTGCAACAGCTCTTCTTTTTCTTTCTCGTTCTCAATCTTCTGCCTTTTCAAAATCGAGACTTTCTTCACTTTCATTTAGTATTGAAATTATTTGTCCTAATGATATCCAAATAGTCATCCTAATAATCACTAAAATAAACACATGAAGGGCCCCTAAAAGGGGTGTACAAAAAAAATTGGAAGAAAAAAGGTAAAACCTCTCCCACATAGACGACTATGTACTGAAACACAAAATGTTCATCAAGATTCTAGAATGCAGAACAAATTAACTCTCATTAATTCTCATTGTGTTTGTTCTTGTTCTTTGATGTACAGGTCTCCAGAGATGCGGCAAGAGTTGCCGATTGCGATGGATCAATTATCTTAGGCCTGACATTCGACGAGGGAAATTCACGCCGGAGGAGGAGAAGCTGATCATTAGCCTCCATGCAACGGTTGGAAACAGGTTTGAGATTCCTCTCACTAACATCTACTATTTGTCCTGAAAGAATGCATCTGTGCATAAGCCTTCACATTTTCATGATACATGGCATTCAAAATTACAAATTATTACTTGATACTAAACATTTCACAATCTCTTTTCTAAATTATTATCAGTTTCATAAGCATGACCATGAAGTCAATAGGCACATTTGATACATGTTCAAGAAATTTTTGACGTAGAAAGTCACAATAATACACACTATTTTGCAACACATGTACATATAGATTCTTTGTGCAGTGTATATACCGTTAAAAGTATACCAGTTAATTTACAATATCTGAACAAACAATGACAACGATACACATCAATATTCATGACAATGATGTGATAACAATCTTGAGAGTACCTAAGCTCTCATTTGCGGTTGGAGAATAGTTTTATTCTGAAACTTGATTTTCTTGCTTGATTTCGAAGCACTATTTGTCTTAATTTGTAGTTATCGAATCCTAACATCATTTCTTTTGTAGATGGGCTCACATAGCCAGCCACTTGCCTGGGAGAACAGACAACGAGATCAAGAACTATTGGAACTCATGGATCAAGAAGAAGATCCGAAAGCCTAGCAGTACTTCTCCATCAACAAGTCCCCCTAGCATTGAGCACGTTCCACCTAGCTACAACTCCCTCAACCAACTCGTTGATCCCTTCGCAAACCAAAACCTAACGACAAGTTCGCATCAAGATGCAACCGTGTTTCCCTTTCATTGCCCCCTCTTCATGTTCGACACAGCCATTGGCACTCATCACAACGACAATCAAGAGAACAATATAGTTCAAGAGACCGGAATCGGTATAAGCTCAGAGATGTGGAACCCTAGTGGTCATCAGCACCAAGATCAGACATCACCACTGCACAGTTCTCTTCTCGCATACACAAACTGTATGGACTCAAACTATTTGCCACCGTTGGTGGATGGCATGGGGGGCATGGTGGCCATGGGAGATGACCCAAACGGAGAGTGCTTCGAGAAGCAAGAGTTGATGAGTGAGTGGGTGGAGTCTCACCAACACTACTCTGGTCTTCTCAATATTTGGGAGCAAGTGCAAGGGCAGCTAGTTGGTGACCATGAGCTCTCAAGCGCTACAGCTCAGTCCAATATGGAGGCGGCCATGGTTGGTTCATTCCCTTCTTCTCAATGAGCAGTGAAAGAGACGTGGACAAGTCTCCCACTCTTTTCTATGAAAATAAAGGGCTTGTGGAGATTTTATTTATTTATTGGTTTGTTGTTGTCCTTTTCTTGTTCTTTTTTTCTTTTGTTTCCTTCCTTTGAAGCGAGGGTTTGTGCAGTGTCATAAAGGGTGTGCAGTGTCATAAAGGGCATGAAACATGCGCGTGCATGGGATGGATGCTTATTTAAAAGGTATATATTAGATATGAGAGGAAACAAAATGTAGCAACAGGAATGAAATGAGTTTTTCAGATGGATGACTACTATTACACCATCTAATCTACATTTTCCAAAGAATACATATATCTATTACTGTATTGTAAAACTCGAGAAAATATAATACTGAGACAGAGAATTCTAGAGAGAATAGGAAAAATTATTATTGATTTCTAAAATATACATTGAAATGAATCAGAAAGAGTCTATTTATTGAAAAACTTTGGGATACTATGCGGTTATTATGCATGCTTGCGTCATCGCATCGCATAGTAAAACCATTAATACTACACAGTGAATTGGGCAGCAATCATTTCATAACTCTCCCTTGACTGTCCACCATACATGATGTCTTTATTAAAAATTTTGCTAGGAAAACCAAGTGGGATAAAATCATAGCAAAAGACAAAAGAGTACATCATCTCTGTATACGTGTTCTATCCTGTCTCGTTAAATATCTTATCAGGAAAAATCCTGTGGGACATAACTATAATAAGGGAAAAGGAGTGCAGTTACATAAGTTCCCCCTCAAGTTAGTATGAGTAGTTCTTCTTCATTAATCTCGCAGATGACGTATCTCAATGTCACGAATAAGCTTTTTGAGAATTGTAGTGGGAAGTGTCTTTGTAAAGAGCTCCGCCGCATTATCACTTGATCAAATATATTAAATATTAATTTTCTTATCCTTTTCAAACTCTTGGCTGCATGAGAAGAACTTCAGAGGTATGTACTTGGTTTGGTCGCTTTTGATGAATTCTTCCTTCGTTTGAGCGACACGTGCAACATTGTTTTAAAACAGTACTGTTGAATTTATGTTAACTGGTAATCCACCAGTTGCTTGGATGTGTTGAGTTACAGACCTTAACCATACACATTCTCGACTTACTTCATAAAGTGCTATAACTTCAGCATGATTAGAAGAAGTGACAATGAGTGTCTGCTTTTTTGAACGTCAAAAGATCGTTGTACCTCCACATGTGAACACATATCCTATTTGAGACTAACTTTGTGTGGATCTGACAATTAACCTGCATCTGCATAATCAATCATATCTTATTTTGATCATCTGGAATAAAACAAACCAAAATTAGTTGTTCCTCGATGATAATGAAATACATGTTTAATACCATTTCAATATCTCCGTAAAGGAGATGAACTAAATCTTGCTAATAGATTAGTAGCAAATGCTACATCTAGTCAGATACAATTAGCCAGATATATAAAAGTTCCAATTGTACTTAGGTATGATACTTCAGGATCAAGAATCTCTTCATTATTTTCGCGAGGGCAAAATGGATTCTTTTCCACGTTCAATGATCTAACCATTGGAGTGCTTAAAGATTTGCTTTATCCATGCTAAAACGTTTCAAGACCATTTCAGTATCATTTGATTGATGCAAAAATATTCCACTTTTAAGGTACCCAATTAAACCAATATAATATTTAGTTTCTCCAAAGTCTTTCATTTCAAATTCATTCTTTAAATACATCATGTCTTCTAGGATTTCTTTATGAGTCCCAATGATGTTTAAATCATCAACATAGACATCAATTATAATGAACCCAGATGTTGTTTTCTTTATAAAAACACATGGGCATATAGGATTATTCGCATATCCTTCTTTTAACAAATATTCACTTAAGCGATTATACCACATGTATCCTGATTGTTTTAACCCATATAACGATCTTTGTAATTTGATCGAATATAATTCTTTGGGTTTTAAGCTTGATGCTTCAGGCATCTTAAATCCTTCAAGGATTTTCATATAAATATCGTTATCAAGCAAACCATATAAATAATCTGTAAGAGCATCCATAAGATGCATTTTTAAATTTTTAGAAACTACTAAACTGATTAAATATCTAAACGTAATTGCATCCATTACTGGAGAATACGTTTCTTCATAATCAATTTAGGTCTTTGTGAAAAACCTTGAGCAACAAGTCGAGCTTTGTACCTTATAATATCGTTTTTCTCACTGTGCTTTCGCGCAAAAAACCATTTGTATCCTACTGGTCTCACGGCTTCAGGCGTGAGGACAATAGTTCCAAATACTTTACAAGCGAATTCAATTCAACCTGTATAACGTCTTTTCATTTAATCCAATAATGTCTATGTTGACATTCAGTGACGGATCTTGGTTCAGATCCTTACTTCCGTTAATAATATCACATGCTACGAATAAATAAAATATTTCAACCATATTTTTCATCTCATTTCGATTCCATAATCCTCCTGTATTGACATAATCAATAGAGATCTCATGATTTTCTATACCCTCAGGGTTTTCTATCTCTTGATTTGTCTTATTTTGTATTTCTTTTGAACACATTCTTCCATATTAGGGGGTCATCATGCTTATTTGCTCCTTTTTTTTCTTCGAGAATTTTTATCTTTGAAATCTATTGGTCTACCACGCTTCAGGCGTGTCTTAGACTCATTAGTGACTTTATTTTCAGATTATCCTTTTGGGATTTCAATTCTAGTAGGAGCATTTACAGCTGGTATGTATGATTTAGTCACTCTTTTTATATCAGTGAATACATCTTGCAATTGATTTGCTATTTCTTATAAATGCATAATCTTTTGCACTTTTGATTCACATTGTTTTGTGTGAGGATCAAGATGTAATAAAGAAGGTTCACTCCATGTACCTTCTCCAGTTGTTTCTTTTCTTCTACTATACTGAAAAAATTGTCTCATTGAAATGACAATCGGCAAATCGAGCCGTAAAAACATCACCGATTTTAGGCTCAAAATATCTTATAATAGAAAGAGATTCATAAACGAAATATATTTTCAGTCTTCTTTGAGGACCCATCTTTGTACGTTGTGGTGGAGCAATCGGTACATATACCGCACAACCAAAAATTCTAAGATGGAAAATATTTGATTCTTGACCAAATGCTAATTGTAATGGAGAGTACTCATGATATGCACTTGGTCTGATATGAATTAATGCTACAGCATGTAAATTTTCATGACCTTATATAAAAATAGAAAGATTTGTTCTCATTATTAATAGTCTAGCAATAAGTTGGAGGCAATTAATCAGTGATTCAGCCAAATCATTTTGTGTATATACATGAGCAACATGATGCTCAACAGCTATCCCAATTGACATACAATAATTATTAAAGACTTGAGACGAAAACTCATCAGTAAACTCATCAGCATTATCAAGTCTAACTTTCTTGATTGTGTAATCAGGAAATTGTGCTCGTAATCTAATTATCTGAGTAAGAAATCTCGCAAATGTCACATTGCGAGTTATAATAGACAAACGCGTGACCATCTATTAGAGACATTTATTAATATCATAAAATATCGAAATAGTCCATACAGTGACTGTATAGGCCCACATATATCACCTTGAATACGTCGAAGAAAGGTAGGTGATCCAGTTTTTATTTTAGCTGGTAATGGTCTTTTGATTAATTTTTCAAGAGAACAAGCCTCACATGAAATTTTACTGGTTTGAAGAATCTTCTAGCTCTTCAAAGTATGTTCATGTGATTTTTCAATAATTCTTCACATCAGGATGGCCTAAACGGTCATACTACAGAATTAATGTCTGTGTATCTTCTTTAACTACCATACGTGACTCAATTACATTTATATATGTGTAATGCAATCCTGAGGAAAGCTTTGATAGTTTTTCTAATATGTACTTCTTTCCTAATATATAAGTAGTAAGATACATATACTTCATATTTCTTTCAGTTGCAGACTGAGTACCATATCCATGAAGATATATATCAGTAAAACTCAATAACTTTCTTTTAGATTTTGGTGAAAATAAAGCGTCTTTTATGAAAAACTTTGTTCCATTTGACAATATGAAGCTGACTTTACCAATTCCTTCAATCAAGTCTATATGACCTGATATTGCATTGATAATTGCCTTTTTTTATTTAAATCGGAAAAATACCTTTTATGTTTGAGAATAGTGTGTGTTGTACCACTATCTGGCATGCAAATATCTCCAATTTTGGTATTGACTTCATCATTAGTATAGTCTATATCAAGCTTCATGCAAAATAAATTATTTGATGAGAATAAAATTTTAAACATATTATTATAAATAAAATATTACATTTAAAGATAATTTGACAATTACAATAGCAAAATATGGTAACACAATCATATGTCTAATTATCACCAGTATCCATAAAATCACGATGGGTTGAAAGATCAGCAAAATCATCAGTAAAGTCTGAAACATTAAGATGAGTTGAATCATCCATAAGATTATCATGTTCGGTGAAATTCACTTCCTTTTCTTTTCCTTTCAAGTATACCTTGTAAAGCTTACAAAGGTGTTCTGGTGTTTGACACACTCGAGACCAGTGTCATTTGGAGCCACATTTATAACAGGAATCTTCAGTATTCCGACGAGAACTTTCACAAACATTTTTTCCTTTATCATGTCTTTCTACATGATGCTTCTTGTGAATCGCTTATTTTGTGGAGGGTTGTAATAACCACTTCAACTGCGTTCACGATCACGGCCATGACTATAATCATATCCTCATTTATAATGTTTAAAAAATGCAGCATTTGCTTCTGAAAATGCTGCTGAACCAGTAAGACGAGACTGATGATTTTTGATCAAAAGTTCATTATTCTTCTCTACCACAAGAAGAGATGACATTAGTTCAAAATATTTCTTAAAACCACGCAACCGATGTTGTTATTGTAGTGTTATATTGATACATGAAATATGGAGTAAGTTTTCTTCAGTATTTCTTTATCTGTGATATACATCCCATAGAATTTCAATTGGGATACTATTTTGAACACTGCAGAGTTATAATCGCTGACTTTCTTGAAGTCTTAGAAGCGCAAAGCATTCCATTCATCACGTGTGCTAGAAAGCACAACTTTTTTTTAATAATCAAATCTTTCTTTGGGATTTTTCCACAAGACACTTGGGTCTCTTACTGTGAGATATTCACATTTTAAACATTCATCAAGATATCTATGGATAAAGATCGTCATTTTTGTCTTATCTTGCGACGACGTAGAGTTCATATCTTTTATAGTTTCAGTGAGATCTATTGACTCGAGATGGATTTTTATGTCAATAACCCAAGATATATAATTCCTTCCCATGATATCAAGTGGAATGATCTCAAGCTTTGTAAAGTTTAACATGGTGATAATTATAACAAAATATAAAAATAATTAGAATCACAATATTTTATTTCACAACAAAATAGTAAAATTTACATCTCAATCATAATAGCGACAAACAAAAGAAGAAAGATGAACATTAAAAGTAAAAGGTTCAGATGAAAATCACTTGGATACATATCTTCAACAAAAAGAATAATAATATTGATGATGACGACGATAATAATAAACTACTAAAATAGATTAAGCATCTTGCGAAAATTTTGATTGAAAAACTCTTTGAGATGATGAAATTTTAGAACGAAGGAGATTGAGAAGTGAGTTATGTGGTTTAGAATTCACCAATTTATAAAATAAAAAGTAACCGTTTATAGCCGTTAGAGGAGAGAGAGAAAACAATTTGAATTTAATACAATTAAATATTATAATAAATAAAATGATAAAATAAATGCATTGTACTACATATATTTATGACCTATAATATAAGCACGTTACTCTAATTGATGGATGTTTTGCAGACATAATTAATGAAGTAATAAATATTGAAATAAATATTAGCACATCACGCTACTCAGTAAACCTTTTAGTATGTGTTTTTACAGATATAAATAGCAGATCAATAAAATATATAATGTTAGTGGCTTGGGTTTATCCCATGCAAGTATCAATTGAGATATTAATAAAGATAATAATAAGAAATATTATTTTCTTATCATAATCACATCACTTTAGTATAAATAGTTGGCATAGCCTCCTTTCATATATAGTAGTAGTGTTAAATGAATATAATTAGTATAATAATATAATTTTTTGTACTCACATCACATTACTATAAATAAGTGGAAGAGCTTCCTTTTATATAGTAGTGGTGTTATACGAGTATTATAAGTAGAATAACTTATCATTTTACCTTAAGATAGTAGAGGTAGAGGGTAAGACTTGTCATAGAACTTTTCCTTTAGCTAATGGAAGTAGAGGCTCGTGACAAGACTTTTATTTTAAGCTAATGGAGGTAGAGATTTGTGACAAAATTTTTTCCCTGAGCTAGAGGTAGAAACTGGTGACAAAATTACAGCACTCGTGTTGATAACATATTGTAAAATCTGAGAAACTATCACACTGAGACAGAGAACTCTAAAGAGAGTAGAAGGAGAAATTCTTATTGATTTCTGAAATGTACATTGAAATTAATCAGGAAGAGCCTATTTATAGAAAAACTTTGGAGTACTATGCAGTCACTATGTACGCTTGCGTCATCGCTTGCGTCTTCGCATAATAAAATCATTAATATTGTACAGTGAATTGGGCAACCATCATTTCATAACACACTTTACTGTTCCCCGATTTTGAGTTAAACGGTGGGAAATAACCCATCGCTCTTCATTGATAAGAGCTTAATGAAATATAGATTGTACTCTTTCATCTAGAAATCTCTAGTAAGAAGGGGTTCATTAAGATAATGTAACATTTTTTTGTCAAAACTAAAAGAATAGAGAATTTCACCGTAAAACAATATAGAACAAAAGAGTTTGGAACAAACTTTAAACCTCAACACCATAAAAGAGTTTTATATATCTCACACACACACATACACTCACATATATATATACATACAAGAACATACTTCACAATACTTTATTTGTAATATTATTGTTATTTTGGAGAATAAATAGTACTGTGATGCAAGCGGGATTTGAATTTGAGACTTCTTGGACACCCCAATAGTTTGGTGCTTATGAGCGGACAGAACACACCAGCATGCGATCCTATTTCGACATCTAGAAACAATTTTACATTCCCAGTGGCAATTGGGAAGTGAAAAAAGATCAAAAACAAAAATTCCCGTCAAAATCGTGTGGGGCGAAATTCAACTTTGTTCACTGTGAAATTTTCAGGCCCCCACATACTTTTTTTCTCACCTTTATAGAGGCTTTATCTCACTCACCCGGAGAAGTTCCTTTCTGCTTTGTCCCCTTGTCACATACAAGTTGCAACATAGGAAAAGATGTGGTGGCCGGAGTACAGTGTTATTTGGGCAATTTGGAACCCAGGTTCTCCCCAACTTGAGATAAGCATTCTGAGCTTTTCAACAAAAGAAATTGTCATTATTATGACAGTGTGTAATGCAACTTTTGAATTCAGTACCATGCATATATGATGAGCTTTGGATAGAACTAGGATCTTCAATTTCCATCACATGTATTTCTGTGGAAAGTGATCCCAATTATTACAACTTATTGACTAAGGCGCGATCACTTTTGCTGCTGAACGGAAGAAAAGCACGATTACTTTTGCTACAGCCCAAAGAGAACTTGTGTGATAAAAGTCTTCGCCTGTAGCAAACGCTAAGAACTACAAATACAACTTGACTCTAGTTCAAAAAGACGAGTTTAGAATGTTGGCATAGCACTTGCTTAATTTTGATTGGAGAGAGGGAGAGATCATAACACGTCGTGACGCAGACGGGGAAGCGAAGAAGATGAGCGACGCGAGCTAGATCTCGTTCTAACGCTGACGAACCCTGAAGAAATTTTCAGGTAGAGAATAATCACCCGAGTTCACGAGTGAGACAACTCGAATCCACAAGCCAATAGATCAACTCAAACCACGAGCAAAGTTGAGGAAGAAAAATTCAAAATATATTAATAAAACTGTGTTTGTGTAAATACAAGAGATTTAAATGCCTTTTATAATCACCAGAGTTCACGAGTGAGACAACTCGAATCCACGAGCCAATAGATCAACTCAAACCACGAGCAAAGTTGAGGAAGAAAAACTCAAAATATATTAATAAAACTGTGTCTGTGTAAATACAAGAGATTTAAATGCCTTTTATAGCATGTGAATAAGTCATATCCTATCTATGAAAGTAAAATCAAAATATAGAAAGAAACATAAAAGAATTTAGAAACCAACATAATCCTAAACAAGGTTTGATACAGCAAATACACCGACTGAAAAGTTCTTCGTCCGCTGTTTGTTTCGGTCGACCGAGCGGTCGACCGACTGAAAGTTCTTGGCTCTTTGTTGGGGGTCGCTCGACCGATCGGTTGACCGACTGTAAGGCATCAACTCTCGATTTTGTACGGTCGACCGAGTCGATCGATGTTTTGGCAAAGAAATTCGGTCGACCGAGCGGTCGACCGATATTTTGACTAAGAAATTCGGTCGACCGTTCGATCGACCGAACCCTGCTGTTTCAGCTGCCATGAGCCTGTTGTTGCCTTGATCTCCTGCATCAGTCTCTCCCTCTTTAAAAGAACTCGCCATCGAGTTATCATCAGGATATAGCTGTTCGATTGGATGACAACTGTAGAGATCTGTAACATTGAATGTCTTCGACATGGTCATATCGCTTGGAAGATCCACAACATAGGCGTTATCATTGATCTTCTTCATGATTTTAAATAGACCATATTTTTTTGGCTTCAATTTGCTATATAATCCCATACGGATTTTTTCCTTTCTCAGGTATACCATCACCATATCTCCTTCTTCAAAGACTTTTCTCTCCTCCTTTTATCAGCTGCGGCCTTATACCTTGCATTGAATTTCTCCAGCCTTTCCCAAACCCCCTTTTGAACATCTAGTTTTTATTCCGTCATGACACTAGCTGCATTACTAAACTTCTCACTAATGGTTAACTTTGCTAAATCTAAGAGATGATGAGTTACCTTTTGATGCACAATAGAGACATGTGACATATCAGTAGAGCTGTTGATAGCATTATTGTAAGCAAATTTTACTTGAGGCAACGTCTGACCCCATGCTTTTGGTCTGTTCCCACACATACTCCTCAATAAATTGCCTAGAGTGCGGTTGACAACTTCTGTTTGGCCATCAATTTATGAGTGTACCATACTACTGTATTTCAAAGATGTGCCAAATTTCCTCCATAGGGTAGTCTAGAATGTCGCCAAGAACTCACTGTCTCGATCCGAAACAATGAAACTTGATATGCCATATAGTCTCACAATCTCTTGAAAGACCAATTTAGCCACATGAGGTGCATGGAATGTCTCCGGCATGGAATAAAATGCGCCGTGTTAGAGAATCGATCAACTATTACGAAGATGGAATTCACTCCTTTTTGTGTGTAGGGCCAACACAAAATCCATGATTAAGTCTTCCCAAATATCTTTTAGAACGGGCAAATGTGTATGCAAACCTGTATTTTGAGCTTGGCCTTTAGCAACTTGACAATCTGGACAACTCTTTACAATTGTAGTCACATCTTTTCCCAATTGGGGCCAATAATATCTTTCCACAAGATTTTTCACTGTTTTGTCCCTTCCAAAATGTCCTGCAAGTCCGCCTCCATGGAAGTCTTTAATAACTTTCTCCCTCAATGAAGTTCGTGGCAAACATAACCTGCTTCCTTTTAGAAGAAATTCGTCTTTGATATGAAAGTCTTGTCTGAGTTGTCGTGACGAGCACTGCTCTCAAATTCCATCAAAGTCTTCATCATCTTGATTTAGCTCCTTCAAGCACTCGAACCAAATAATTTCGCTTTGCAATGAGACCAACAACAATACTCTTCGACTCAATGCATTGGAAATCTAGTTATCTGCTCCAAATTTGTGACAGATCACAAAAGTGAATTGCTCAAAGTAGGATGCCACCTTGCATGTATTTTGTTGATGTGCTTTTGGTTCTTGAAGAGTTGGAGTGAATGATGATCCGAGAACGGTATGAAATCACTAGCTATAATATAGCTCTCCCATGTCTTCAATGAACGGTACACTGCATATAATTCCTGCTCATAGGTGAACCATTTTTGTCGTGCCTCATTTAACTTTTCACTGAGAAAGGCAATGAGTTTCTTAAATTGTGATAGTACTGCTCCAATGCCTACTCCACAAGCATCACACTCTAACTCGAATACCTTTTCGAAATTTGAAAAAGCTAATACAAGGGTGTTTGTAAGATTTTCTTTTATGAGAACAAAAGTTCTTCCGGCTTCTTCAATCCAAACAAAAAGACTCCTTTTTCAAGCAATCTGTCATAGGGGCGACCAAGCTACTAAAATTGTGGATGAAACGCTGGTAAAAAGTAGCTAGGCCATAAAAACTTCTTACTTCAGTAGCCCTCTTGGGGGTGGGCCAATCTCAGATTGCCCTCTTTCTCCTCGTCTACATTGATTCCTTCAGAACTGACAACAAAGCCTAAGAATATCAGGCTCGAAGTCATAAAGCCGCACTTTTTTCAGATTGATATACAATTCGTTGGCTTGGAGCACTCTGAAGACTTTCCGTAGATATCGTAAATGCTCATTCTCACTAGCACTGTAGATGAGGATGTCATCAAAGTAGACAACCACAAATTTACCCAAAAAAGGCTCCAATACTTGATTCATGAACCTCATGAGAATGCTTGGTATGTTAGCCCAAAGGGCATGACCAACCATTCATACAATCCTTCCGGAGTCTTGAATGTTGTCATCCATTCATCTCCCAGTCTAACGCGGATTTGGTGATAACCGCTCCTCAGGTCGATCTTCGAAAGCAGACATGATCCTCCTAATCGATTCAACATATCATCGAGACGGGGTATTGAAAATCGATACCTGATGGTAAACTTGTTAATGGCCCGACTGTCTACACACATGCACCAACTTCCATCTTTCTTTGGCGTCAGAAGGGCTAGTACCACACATGGACTCATGATTTCTTTTATGTGCCCCTTTTGGATCAACTCTTCAACTTTTTCACTTAAGATTTCACTCTTTTGGGATTCATCTTGTAGTGTGGAAGGTTAGGTAGACTTGCTCCAGGGCTAAGGTCAATGTGGTATTGGATATCCCTTAGGGGCGGCAACTCATCCAGGAGTTCATCATGAACTATTCTTTGAAACTCCTCCAATATTGGCTTCATCTTCTCGGAGACTTCAACTGATGGTTCGACCTCATCTTTGACTATCAAGGCAAACCTTTGTTTCATCTCTTTGGATTCTACCAAGAATTCACCTCGGTTGCATATGGAGATGAACTTTTGTTTCTCTTCCTTGGTCGCCTTTGGCGCAGGTGAGATGGGTTTCATGGCGATCCTCTTGCCCTCTCACATGAACATGCAGATGTTCCTTTTGCCTTGATGGGTAGCATCGACATCATGTTACCATGGTCTCCCCAGAAGTATGTGGCATGCATCCATGTCGACAACATCACAACAGAATCTTGATAAAATTTGCTAATTGATATAGGAACATGACAAAATTTTGTTATCTTGATGCAAGGGCTCTTCTTTGTCCACTTGATGGTGTATGGGTGCGGATGCGGCTCCGTTGTTAGCTCCAAATAGTCCACCAATGTTCTAAAGATAATATTCTTACAACGGCTGTTGTCAATGATGAGATTGCTTACCTTGCCTTGACTGAACATCTTGAGTAGAAGATTTGATGTTGTTGTGCAGTGTCGAGGTTCTTTTGGTTGCAAAGCAACCGTTGAACCACGCAGGTGGCCGATTCTCCATATTCTTCGGCGAAGTCGGAATCTTTCGGTTCAGTCACGATCTCCACTTTGTCTTCTTCCTCATAGTCTGTCATATTGACTTGTCTTCTCTTTGGGCACTCATTGAACTTGTGTCCAGGTTCACCATATTTGTAACACTTGCCAACGTCGGGCTTGGCGTAAGGATTCTCATTGGCCTTGGTAGTAAGGGCGGTTGTTGTAGCCGGGGTTGTCGGTGCCGCATCAACGGCCTTCCGGGCGGGAGATTGCTAACTTGATGTAGACCCTTATTGATTTTTTGTGCCACTGGATGTTCTTTATGTTGTATTCTTGAAGGATAATGTCTTATTCTGCAACCTCTCAACCTTCATCGCCTTGTTTTGGGCTTCATCGACAGAGTACACATCTTGGAGGGTCACGCGCTTCTGGATGAGGTATTTTAACTCGTGATGTACTTTGCAGTCTGCTGCTCCTCCGTTAGAGACAAATCACATCGCGATGCGATGCGATAGAGCTTTGTGTATGCTATCACAGTTCTCATACATTGCCTGCATTATTCAAATTGATTGTAGAGGATCTGTTGATAATCAGGTGGAAGGAATCTTCCTTGTAAGAGTTGCTTCATGCGCCTCCATATCATCTAGGAATCTTCCTTGTAAGAGTTGCTTCATACGCCTCTATGTCACAACAAGTTGCTTTCCTTGACGCCTTCGTGAGACTTGCAATTGGTCCCACCATGCGGCCGCTTCTCCCTTGAGCTTGTACGCCACAAATTTGACTTGTTTCTCCAGGGCAACATAAGTCATGTCAAAGAATTTATCCACCTTAAAGATCCAATCCAAAAAGTATTCAATATCTAGATCGCCGCTGAAAGAGGGGATGTCAACCTTCATCCGATATTCATGAGGATTTAGGTACCCTCCTTCCCTACCATCGTTATGAAAAGGGACTCTAGCCTTCATGTTGGGGTTAGGAATCCGTCTCCCCTATTTGGATTAGGATTAGCGAACCTCCCATGCCTTCCATAGACGGGGTCGTCATCTCCAAAATCATCATATTGATAAGCAGGGTTGTTGTACTCCTCGTTGGAGAAGTCGTCAATGGAGGGGTGTCGTAGAGGGTAGTTTGGTAATGGAGGGTATTGATATGAGTGGTATGGAGGTGGTTGATTTGGTTATGGTGGATATGATGATGGTTGATAGGAGGATGACAGTAGCGGAGGTCGTTGAATTGGTGGAGGTTGAATTGGAGGTAGTTGGTTTAGCGGTAGGGGTTATGGACGAGATTTGTTTGAGAGAGGTGGAAGTGGTGGAAGAGGGTTACCTGATGAAGGTGGAGGTAGTGGTGGAGGGTTATTTGTTGGACGATCCAACCAGCTTCGATGTGTACCATCAGCTAGGCTGCGATCATCAAGTCGGAGGGAGATCTTCTTGAGTTCCTAAACTACAATGTTCATGGTGGATTCAAGAGTGTTGAGCATCCTTCAAATGTATCCATCCTTATGGACAGATTTAGTTGCTCGTCATCGTTTTCGGCCATCGTCGGAGCGTTTATCGAAACTTTGATACCACTTGACGCAGACGGGGATGCGAAGAAAACGAGCGACGCGGGCTAGATCTCGTTCTAACGCTGATGAATCCTAAAAAAATCTTCAGGTAGGAAATAATCACCTGAATCCACGAGTGAGACGACTCGAATCCACGAGCCAAGAGATCAACTCGAATCCACGAGCAAATTGAGGAAGAAAAGCTCAAAATATATTAATAAAATTGTGTCTATGTAAATACAAGAGATTTAAAGGCTTTTTATAGCCTATGAGTAAGTCATATCCTATCTATGAAAGTAAAATCAAAATATAGAAAGAAAACGAAAAGAATTTAGAAACCAACATAATCCTAAACAAGGTCTAATACAACAGATACGCGCAGGTCAGTCGACCGACTGTAAAGTCCTTTGTCCGTTGTTTGTTACGGTCGACTAAGCGATCGATCGACTGAAAGTTCTTGGTTCTCTGTTGGGGGTTGATCGACCGGTCGATTGACTGACTGTAAGGCATCAACTCTCAGTTTTGTATGATCGACCGTTCGGTCGACCGATGTTTTGGCTAAGAAATTTGGTCAACTAATCGATCGACCGAAACCTGTTGTTTCAGTTGTCATGAGCCTGTTGTTGTCTTGATCTCCTGCACGTAGATTCAAGAGAAGTAGCTGGTGTGTGTGTGTGTGTGTGTGTGTGTGTGTGTGTCCACAGGAAATTTCCCCCCGTCCAGACATAAGAGAAGGTGGAAGTTACTCCATCTTGTATATTGAACAGAAACATTAAAAAGCTAATGGAATATTCTTCAATGATTCTAGCCCCTATTTCTCAAATTTAATTTACACCAAGAAAATTTTGTTTTCTGAGATTAAGGCATGACCTGGAGAAATTTGTCACATTGAAATCAATTTTGATCCTTGATTTCAATTAGATACATACAATCAATTCAAAAGAGAGTACCTCCTAAAGAATACATAGAAACTGCAGAGGCGCGCTACTGTTTATATCTAGAAGTTGCGAACTATGCGAAAATGATTCAATTCATTTGAATTCCCAGTAGGAAAAAGTGTAGTAGTAAACCCAATTACGAGTCACAAGACATGGTACAACTCCTAGTAATGGTGCACACGCTTGAAGGGCAGCTGAAAGGCACCAAATGCTTCTTTGCCCATGCACACATTTTACACTACAAGCATACTCATTAAGTTTGCATGATTTACATTGTTTAGCACAACAATCCGTTTGTTTCGGCTTTTAGATGAAGTATTTTGCTCACCTGGTACCATAGCACTAGGTTTTAAGAGATCCGAAGTTCAAACCTCGTTTAGATATATTTGATTAGCTTAGCCTCATTTATTCCGTCTTTCCAGCAAATAATGTTAGAAGTCTTTTCCATGTGGCCCAAAGGCCTCACATGAAGAAAAACATTAAGTATCTAAGTTTTAATATTTAAATTTACTTCATATACATTGTTAGTTATCAATGCATTAGCTTAAGCTTTTAGATAAATTGGTTTTCTGATAAATCTTCAGTAGCCAGATAGTGTGAGAACATATGTTGATCGAAAAACTCGAGTAAAGCAAGATCATCAGAACAGATTGAATAAGACTATTAGGCTTACTGGAAAATTTATCCTAATAGGGCTCAATAGATTGACAAATTTCTGACAATTCAGGGGCCTCTGCTAGAGGACCATATGCTTCTTGGTACTCACTATGATCTTTATTCACAATTAACTGCAGATGCGAGAGAAAAAGACGAAAAGGAAAAGGAAACTTGAGGATTGATGCCCGAATACATTTGATTAATTATATATTTAGACATACCCTTCACAAGTTTCCTAGATAATTTAATGCTTTGATATAAATATGGGTGTCTTCCTTGCACAATGTTCACATCACAGCTGATCTCAGTGACAAAAAAACCTGGTGAAATTGTAGTTCCCAGAAATTACCAGCATATTTTGTGTGTTACGCGCCCGACCCCAAACATACAAAAATTTCCTTTTTTCCTCAGAATCTTGACTACTCTCTTTATCTATAATTGAAGGCTTTTAACGTGCGTGTGTGTGTGTGTCCGCACGTGCTTGTGCACGCTATGGACAGATTTTATATAAGAAATATCAAACAAGATGTTCTGGTCACAAGTCGAATTCCTTCACTTAAAATTGTGGGCATAACCAATCAAACAGCCTTCATGTCCCTCTCACTTGCAGTAGAAATTGTATCAAGTTGCTGCTTAGTCTTGCTAGTACAATACTGAGCCAGTTTTTTCTCACATTTTTTTTCCTCCTAGAAGCTTTCCCACTTTAGACCTTCATCTCTTTACCTCAATGGTAGGTGCAACAGGCTGCATCCCAACCTCTAAAATTCCCAGGGTCAATAACTTGGTTCCCCATCCATGACTTCCTTCAGTCATTAGTAATCTAATGCGGCACATAAGTCAGAACGAATACATTTTATATCCATAATTCAAACAGACTTGCACGCATTATAGATTCAATCAACTCCTAACTAGCGTCCTAGAGTCTGAAACATTTATCACAAGCTTTCCTTTGCACATAAAAGGTATTTTTATTCTATATGATGAAACGTCAATCCTAGCAGGATTGAAATCTGCAATATTCATTCTCCTTATCAACCTTTCGATCAATCCCACTATAGACATCTAATCACTACTAGAAGATACAGATAACCACTTACATCAACAGTTAACAAGTCTGCTCAATTTGACACCAATTACCTCTCTGCAGCCTACACAACCCACATTGTAAGACTTATATCACACCTGATCTTAATACCAGCTAATACTAATGATGTGGGAGTTTGAAACTTTAGTGAAAAAGAAAAGGATGATTAATGACAAGGAAATGCACAGAGACTTGATTGGGAGAGCATTAGTGGAAAAGGAGGTAAACATTTCTCATGTGTTTTTGTAACCTATTTGAAGTCTAATTAAGAAAGCTACTTTTTTCAAATATCAAATACACTGAAGTAGAAGCTAAACCATACTTTTAAGTCAAGTGAGTTGCAATATATGAAACAAGGAATCAAAAAATAGAGATATTTAAATTAGCCACGGCACCCCACATGTAAAGAATGTGCTACTCATGAAACATACTTGTCATGAATAAGAATGCACATATGATAGAAGATTTTATGAGTGATGTGATTAAAAACAAATTAAGAAAGATTGATGTTCAGATCAGCCAATTAGAGAGGAAATTGGACAGCCTAAGCAAGGTAAATGTTTGACAGTTTTGGACTCCATTTGAAATATCATGGTTCTGATGCGGAATGGTCTTGAATAGCACATCAAGGCAACAAACATGAAACTTGCGATATGGTACAGTCTAAGATTTATGCCAAAGTCGATGATTTTAAAATCTTATACGGAGAAAAATCATGCCAAAAACATAAGATAGAATGATAATTTTCTGGGCCATTTATGTGTATGAAAAATGCATATAAACCTTAACAGGAGTTCATGAAGGACAGACATGAATTCAAGGCCACTTGAAGAGGCAGAACAGAGTATAACAAGAATGGATCAATCAACAACGGGTTTCTTCTAGTATATATTTAGTTGGCATTGGCTCCTACATAGATGATCGGAAGCCAATCCTTTATATTTAAATCCGAAAAGGAACAATTCAAGCCTGTTCCCTTCCATCCTCATCTCCAATATCTAGAATGTCCAAAAACTATAATGGATAAGGGATCTGCATGTGGAAATATGGATGGGAGTGGAAGTTCATTGCCTGTGCGGGTTGCAACACCGAACAGAGAGCAGTGTGTTCGCTCGTTGTGGGTGTAGTAAACAAAGGGTTATGCCACTGAATCATGGGAGAAACTGTGTGATATCTGTTTGTCATTGTTGTGGCCAACAGCAGATTATAACACTGAACTGACAAAGAAGTGGTTTGGTCATCGATAGTCAGTGCAGCCAAGGACGGTTATGATAACAAGTCAAGAGGAATGTTGAAGCCAACGTGGAATATATATCTGATTAATTCCTTATTTTTATCATCTTATCAACCAAGTTGGCATCAAGTGATTCTGCATTAATTCAAGAGCTGAATTTGCAAGACAAATTAATGAATGTTCATATGTGGACAATTCAGAGCAACAATTCAACTCCTCTATTTTGTCCTTGCCTTTAGATGTGTGTACTTATTTTATCTTAGATATATAAATTACCGTGACACCCCAAGTAAGAGCTTTGTAGAGGATCATCCATTCTAAAACTGCTTTCACTTAACTATACAATTTATCCATGATTTTCCCTCCCCCTCCCACCCAAATAATGGTAATCATGATTAATTATTAAGATCATAAGAATTATTATTACATGTCTCAGAACCTTACAGATCGTATTAAATGTGAGAGTAGTCATTTAGGGCATAACATACTATCATGTTTAAAATATGATGTCCTTGCCTCGCCATAAAAGATGAGATTTACTAAAGCTGACTCCTGCAAATTCAAGAGCTGACGTTCTCACCATAGCAACACTTCCCCGGATAGGATGAGATTTTCTAAAATGGCTCTCGTACATTCCAAAGACCACTCCCACAGATTCAAGAGATGACCTCTTGAATTTTGGAGATGCTCCCAAACATTCAAGAAATGGCTTTGTTGCAGACATCCAGCCCTGGCACATGCACCAGAGAAGAAGAGTTTCACATCGCTATGGTTCAAGTAGTTTGCGTTGTTATGTATTTTTTAGCTTTATTTTATTTTTGAATTTATTTTGTAGTTGTTTTTTCTTTTATTTTGAAGTTTAGTACCACAACAGTTGTGATTTGAAAATTAGGCTTTATAAAGCCTATTTAAAAACTCCTCTATTATAAATAAAATTAATGCAGAATTTTGATGAAAATTATTATGAAAGATTAAATTTTTTTTAGGAGTAAGTCATATTTATCCCTTTTATTAAAACCTTAACCCTAATTTTTTCTCTCATCTTTTCCCCCCTTGCAGCTGACTTCTCTCTCTCTCTCTTGTGCTCTCCTCCAACTGAGTCCGCCAATAGTCACCGCCACCGTCACCTCACCTTCCCTTCCCCTGGCTTTGCTGCCGCGCCGCCTGCATCATCAGCATCCTTCCCGCGCGCCGCCACCTTCGCCCTCTCTTCCCTTCTTCCTCTATTGCTTGTTCCCGTCGTAGCCTCTCCTCTCCTCTTGGCTGCAACTCTGCCGCCGACCAATGAGACTCCCTCTCCTCCCTCAGCCTCCTCGTGGACTTCATCTCTTGTGCCTCCACCTCCTCCTCTGTCATCACCAACGCCATCCATTCAGATTGTATGTAGATGAAATGCTTGTTGTCAGATCAAGTATGAAAGAGATTGTGAATCTCAAGGCCAAGTTGGCGAAAGAATTCTCAATGGACTTGAGTCCCAAGAAAAAAATTATTGGAATGAGAATCAGCAGAGAGAAAAAAAAGGCTGTTGAAGATATCACAAGCCGAGTACGTGGAGAAGCAGAGAGAGAGGAGGTGTTGAAGATATCACAAGATGAGTACATGGGAAGGTGCTAAAGAGGTTTAATATGTCATATGCTAAACATGTAAACGTCCCACTCGGAAGTCACTTCAACCTCTCAACAAAGGCACAGACTCCAATGACGGAAGATAAGAAGGCTCTCATGTCAGAGGTGTCATATGCATCAGCTATGGGCATCTAGATGTCTGCTATGATCTTACGAGGTCAGATATTGCTCAAACAGTGAGTTGTCAGCAAGTATATGCAAGTATATGAGCAATCCCGGAAAAGAGCATTGAAGAGCAGTCTTGAGATATCTGAAAGAAAGTTCATATATGACACTGTGCTATGATGGCGCAGATATTTGCGGGTGATATAGACAGTCGGAAGAGTACCACTGGTTATATTTTTACTTTGGAAAGTGAAGCAGTGAGCTGGGTGTTGAGATTGTAAAAGGTAGTCGCCTTGTTTCCGACGGAGCTGAATATGTTCCAGCAACAAAAGCTTGTAAAGAGTTGATATGGCTAAAAGATTTTATGAAAGAGCTTGATAAGGAGCAGGTGATTCCGTCACTGCACAGTGATAACCAGAGTGTTATAGATCTTACCAACAATCCAGTCTATCATGACAGAACCAAACACATTGATGTGCAATACCACGAAATCCGCATTCTTTTGAAGGGCGATGTGTTATCACTGGTGAAGATATACACGAGTCGAAATCTCGCAGACATGCTGACAAAGGGGATCACGACAGAGAAGTTGAAGACCTGCCAGCCTATGTGAGTCTTCTAGGGTGAAAATCTAGAGTTGAGTCACAACAAATATTACTGTTGTGACAATAATCAGTCTTCAAGTGAAAGATTCTTAAGTTATGAAGCCAGATTATTATCTTGATGGAGTGTTGTCATGATGACCCCAAAGCGACGACGGATCTTTCGGGTTTTGGCATTGGACGAGTTCGGAGTTTCAAGTTGATGGTAAGGACGGAGCGATAGTCTCCCGGAGTGGTAGAGTCTCCGAGCGAAAGATCACTCCGAAGCACCTAGTCAGAGGACACTGCATTATGAACCTGAGGTACTTAGCGGAAGTGACCCAGTCCAATGTAGAAGCGGTCCACTCCAAAAGCTTCTTTGCCAGTGAAACTTGGGGAACATGTCAAGAGCAGTTTAGGAATTCACAACTTATAACCCTAATTTTTTTATAAAAGGAGATGTGTCGTCATTAGGGTTAAGTGTGATAAAGCATCAATAGACTATGCTATTGTGAGTACCATTATACAGAGCGGCTGTGAGATTCTCTTCTCTCTTGTAATCTCTCTGATAAATAGTGGATTTGTGTGTGGCTCCGTGATTTTTTCCGATTTAGATTTTCCAAGTAATTTCTAGTGTCTTTGATATATCTGTGATTTCTTCTCTTTTTTTCTTTCACATTGTTGTCGATTCCAACAAAACAGAACAATTGTGCACAAACTCTCAAGAATAAATAGTGATTGCAGCAGAACCATTTGAAGTCCGAACAAATCAACAAAACGAAACCAGAAGAAGATAGGCAAGTTGCCAAGTTGAAACATACTAGATCCAGATACCAAGGTTTATATATTTGAAACATACAAACAAGTTGGCTGGCAATGTTATGGAGGACATGTTTTATAATAGATAGAGAAGACTCAAATAAAGAATTTACAGGTTACAGATAGAATTTACAACTTGAAAATTGGATACAGAATTCGAATATGTGTGAAATATATACCTGGATGTTTGAGCTTTGTACAATAGTAGTTGGCAGACAATGGTTTCAGCTGGACAAACCAAACACAGCACCTGGAGCTGTTGATTGTTTAGCCAACGTATAGGCTGATAGAAGAAATAAAGGAGCCATTCAGAAAAAATGACATATTAATTACAGAAGGAGTACAATGATCTGCAGACAATATCTTGCTTACAAATAAGATATCAAAGATCATATTCTTATGAGATTTAATAGGGACATTAAACTACAAAATAAACAATGAAATAAAGATGAACTAATAGAAAAACAGTATACCAACACGCATGAGATGAATAAATTTGGCATGCCATGAACAACAATAGAACTCCTTCAAATCTCTTCAACATGAATAACATAAGGCATTTTCATGCTTATGCAGAACATATATAGTTTCTCAGGAACTTACTTAGATAGCATAGCTCTCTGCATATGGAAGTGAGATAACACTCTGAAACTGTAATGAGATAGAAGAGTAATGTCTCCCTCTTCAACAGTGCTCATAGAAAATTGTAACCATGCTCTGATCTTCATGAAAAATTTGAGAATTTGATTCTCCCTTGACAAAGATCAGGTAGCCTCAGGGCATCAAGCAGTGCAGTGGCTGAAAGAAAGACGAGAATCCTGCGGTCATCATGTCCTATAGAAAATATTATTATGTGAGAAAGCACACTACACCATTTAAAATATTTTAACAACACAACATTCTTACTTTATATGAGTTACCTAAAACTTGAAACTACATGACTAAAACTGACATCGATCAAATATGAGGATTAACAACAAAGATGAGTTCATTCTCATATAAATTAAAATTGCAAAACACTCAAGGATAATATGCACTGTCACCCAAACACTCTGACAAAACATTTAAGAAAGGTGACAAACAGGTCCCTAAATTTTAGGATCAACTAAGATTCAGAAGTTACTGTGATGGCTGCCCCCTTACCTGAATTGACCATGATGTAATACGGGATAACAATCACCTTCAATTCAAAGAAAAGGAAAAGCTGAGTTTTGAGAAAAGAGGAATTAAGATTTAAGAAAAGAACCAGATAAATTTGGGCTTTGCACCCCTTACACCACGGGCTTCACACCCCTTACGCCACGCACTTCACACCCCAATACTCAAGAGCACCCTCAAGAGAATTTAACCGGAAAGTTTTCAATTAATCATTGTCTACCTTATTCATTGAGTTGAGTCTCTTTAAATAGGCTTCTACAAAGTTAAATTCCCCATTATAACCGATGTGAGACTAAATTTCATAATAAAATAAAATAACTAAACTCAAAATAACTAAGACATGAAAATAATTAACAACTGAGCGTGATGTCCTCATCATTTCCTGGGGTGGGAGAAACTCGACCTTATCGAGTGAGGATACCCCTCTTGAAGCATCTCAATCGGGCCATGAAAGTGGTCGTAGCAGCAACACAAGCACATCAAAACCAAGGTGGTGAAAGTGGAACTGGTTTTCGTGACAAATAAGCGACCGTCGATGGAAGCTCGAGCAAGATACATGCAACGTAATAAGTCAACTCAACTCCATTGAAAACTGACCCACATATCAAGGCACTAATCTCCTATGAACCAGTCTCTTGTAAGAAGATCTGCAATGGGTCGCACACATCAGACGTTCTCAAAAAAAAGCTGCTAGCTCCAAGGTGGGCTGTGCTGAAAGATCTATAAGGGTCTCAATAAGCACCTCTACAACTTTTGTGGACCGTGAGAAAATCTGTTCTTGCAGTGACACCAACTCAGTAATAACTTCTAGATCTGGCTCGAGTTCTGAATCTTCAACAACCTTTGCCGCCTTGTTTTCTACCTTCTTCATCATGCCAGTGAGAAGCTCCTTACATTCAGCAATTAAATCATTGAATTGTGACCCCTCGAGGTGTGGAGCATACCGAACACGAAGAAGCTCTTGTAAGATAAGGCAATCTCGACAGTCGATATGATTATTTTTTCACTGCCAATAAGCTTCTTCAGTCAGCTTCAATTGGGCATAGTGACACTTCTGTGTAGGTGTCAAGGAGAAATACCTGAAAAAATTCTTAAGATGATTTTTCAACTTTTCATACCCATCCTGATGATTAGAACCCCAAAAATACGGGAGAGTTGTAAATATGTCCCTTTCAATCTCCTTCTCATCACTATTAGTATATATGTATTTCCACAAAAGTAAACCCATGAATAAAACTCAGTGTATAAAGATCAGAGGTTACTTAAGAAATCTCAATGGCTCGAACTGAACTCAAATTGGGCTGAAAATGTGTCCTGGAACACTGAGGGATAGTACCGGAACCAAATATGAGCTCGTGGAGGTCGGATCTGCTGCTCAAGTGCTACGAATTCTCTTTAGTGGCTCTGGGGTTCAGTCATAAACCCTAGACTTCGAACAAAGCTCAAAACAGGCTCTGAACCGGCGAGTTTTGAGTAGAGAGAAGACGAACAGTAATCGGGGGTGATTACTGTTCACCGAACAGTAATCGCCCTGATTACATGGAAGAGTAATCGGGGTGATTACTATTCACAGAACAATAATCAGAATAGTAACCCTTTTTTGTAGTAAATCTAGGTTTGGGTTTAAATCTGAAAAGTTAAAGAAGTTAGGGTTTGAAAAAAAGATCTTTTTTAAGGGGATAGGAACCAAAAGCTCTAATACTAAACTGATGTAATACGGGATCGCAATCACCTTCAATTCAAAGAAAAAGAAAAAAAATAGGGTTTTGAGAAAAGAGGAATTAGAGTTTGAAAAAAAAACCAGATAAGTTTGGGCTTCACACCCCTTGCACCACGAGCTTCACACCCCTTACGTCACGAGCTTTACACCCAATACTCAAGAGCATCCTCAAGAGAATTTAACTGAATTTTTTTAATTAATCATTGTCTATCTTATCCATTGAGTTGAGCCTTTTTAAATAGGCTCCTACAAAGCGAACTTCCCCATCACAACCGATGGGGAGTAAATTTCATAATAAAATAAAACAACTAAACTCAAAATAACTAAAGCATGAAAATAACTAGCAACTGAGCGTGATGTCCTCATCAGACCATCTCATGTCTGCTTAAATATCAATTTAATCTTTTAGGATCCATAAGTGCATATCAACCCATATCCATCACAACCATGAGTATCGCAATAATTAGGCTGTAATTGATATGGGCATTGAAGACATGTTATAACAAATGTATACCGAGAAGCAACAAGAACACTGCAAAACAGAAACTTATCACATGAAGACACGGAAAACACACTCTAGGACACAATGCAGATAACATGTACTAATGGCAGTCGACTCCCTCGACATTGCTTCTTAGACGACAGTGAATTAAATAAAGTGAATAGCAGCAATCAAGAATCACCACCAAACTAATGCAGAAAGCCTAACAAATTAGGAGAGTCCCATAACTGGAAATAATCCGGACGCTATCAGGTGATCTTTTCTGTCTGGCCATGCTGCAGGGAGTGCTGCCATGCTGCACAAGCAGCACAACAGATCTCACCACATTCTGACGTTTAACTGACAACCACAACAGAAATCAAACACACACAAGATCTAAGCACTAATCCACATTCACCAGCATATCATAACAAATAACAGATAGCAGGAGACAAAATATGTTTAATGCCGCATTAGAGAATACAGAAAACAACCGCTTTATCGATTTGAAAAAAAAGAAAAAAAAAACTAACGTTTACCACGTAAGCAACTTAACCAAATGTTTCTGAATCTCAAGGTCGTCACAAAAATTTTCTACATGCCTAGACATTGACATTCAAATTCATTGAAACAGAACAAAGGACACCGCAGAAAGGACTCAAGACAGATAAGACTCACAACAAGAAACTGGACTTCTGGACAGACTTGTCACCTATTTGCAGGAACACTAGTCAAGTATTGATACCTCAGTCAACTTCTTCCATCTTGCTCTCCTCATTGCTATCTTCCTCCAAGGCAGGCATGTCAGTGTCATCACCAGCAACATCATCCTCGTCAATGCTGATCAAGCTTCCGCATTCCGTGAACCCTTCCAGCAAAAGTATTAGGATCCTCCAAACTGAACCCAGATGTCAGCAGCGCAGTCTCAAAGAGGAGCAGCACAAGATCTTTCACTGACTTGTCATTCTTATTAGGCTCCGCCCTCTTCCTGAGCTCTTCCATAATTCCATTCTCAGGGTTGATCTCCATGGTCTTCTTGCTAAACACGTAGAACTCATGGTGCTGTCCCGTAATGCCTGAGCCTTCATAACCCTCTCCATATTTGCTGTCCAGCCATACTCGCCAGTCCCCAAACAGCAAGAAGAGTCCACAATACTATCAGATACCCCCACCTTCTCAACTTTATCACCCAAAATCTCTTTCGTGGTTTTGCACAAGCTCTCAAATGCAGCCTTCTTTTCCTCCTTTTTCTTCTTCTCTTCCTCGGTGTCCTCAAGCTTGAGACCTTCCTTGGTTGCTAAGACAAGCTTCTTGCCTTCATACTCTTTCAGCTGTCCAACAGCATACACATCAATGCATCCACCATGAACAGCACTTCGTAACCCTTCTTCTTAAGCTTCTCCAAGAAGGAAGAGTTCTCGACAGCCTTCTTGCTCTCTCCAGTGATGTAATATATATATATATATATATATATATATATATATATATATATATATATATATATATATATATAATATGGCCCTCCTTCATTCTGGTTACATAATCCTTCAGGCTGGTCAGCTCATCTCCACTCTCCGTAGAGTGATACCGCAGGAGATCAGCAAGCTTTGCCCTGTTCTGACCTATGTTGCACATGTAGGAAGAGAGGGAGGAAGTCGAGGAAGTCGACAACAAGGCGCCAAAGAGGAATCAGCAGCAACAGGGAATCAGCAGCAGCAGCAGCAGCAAGGTCGACCGTTGTGCACCAACGTGCACAGGCTGTAGCGGTCGACCGCCCGGTCGACCGACTGACATTGCCTAACTCTCTGTTAGGCACGATCGACCGGCACGGTCGACCGGTGCTTGGGTCGGTCGACCGACAGACGGGTTTGGGCTGTTTCGGGAAATTTGCTGAATTGAAAATCAGCCCAAATTAGAAACTGATTCCTAGGGTTTCCTTGGGTATATGAGAGAGGCAGAGCTCTCTTCATAATGAAATGCTTGTAACACTGTGCAAAAGTGTATTGATTATCAAATCTATAGAAATCTCTCTTCCTTGCCCCGAGGACGTAGGCGAAATAGGCCGAACCTCGTTAAATCTGGTGTTTGTGTTCTTCTCATTGTTTAATTGTTCTTTACTGTTGGTGGTACTTCTATATTGCATCTTGGCTCAAGGGTTTCCTCTACGTGATTATTGTATCTGCGCACAACAAGTGGTATCAGAGTATCCCAGGTTCGTCGTGGGATCATCTGGCGATTCGAAGGGCATCTGTTGCTGATTTGGTGGAGATCGTGTGTCGATCTCAGATCAACGTTGGGACTGTTTGTGGGATCGTGTGTCGATCTCAGAACAGCGCATGAAGTGCTCAAGGAATCATTTGAGGAGTAGATCTATTCAGAAACTCATCTAGGGTTTCGAGAGGAGGTAAAGATCTGATCTTTATCAAAGTTGTTTATCTAACTCCGTTGGTTTTCCGCATTACATAGAGGATCTAGTCAAAGAGATGGCAGAAGAAAGTACATCTGTAAGAACCATGAATCTTCATCCGAGGATTGATGTGGTGAAATTCAATAGCACTAACAATTTTGGCATGTGGAGGTGCGAGGTGATGGATGCGCTGAATGCATCTAACCTCGAAGATACTCTACGCCTGGAGAAGAAGCGAAGCACAACCATTGAAGAAGAGTGGGAGAAGATGAACCGATCAGCGTGTGGCTTAATCAGATCGTGTCTAACACAAGACATCAAATATCTTGTGTTACACGAAACATCTGCGAGGCAGTTGTGGGAGATCCTTGAAAGAAAGTATCTGACCAAGAGTATTGAATCCAGATTACAGCTGAAGAGTAAGCTGTACGGCTTTCAGATGAAGAAAGGATGCTCCGTGAATGAACATCTGAATCGCTACACGAAACTTCTTACGGATTTGGTTAATGTGGATGTCGAGGTAGATGAAGAAGATAAAGCGGTAATTCTCTTGAACTCTCTTCCTGCAGAGGAGTAAGAGACTTTTACCTTAACCTTCATAAATGGTAGACAGTCCCTTGACTATCATGAAGTGTCGTCTGCTTTGGCTAATTATGAGACAAGGAGAAAGGAAAGGCAGTCTTCTCAGGCAAGCTCATCAGCAGAGGCGCTAGCAGTAAGAGGTAGGGGTTCACATAGGAAGGGCAAAGATGATCGAGGGAGATCGAAGTCCAGGCCAGGTTATCGAGATCTGAAGAAGAACCAGTGTGCCTTCTGCAGAGAATTAGGGTACTGAAAAGTTGACTGTCCAAAAGCCAAAGGGAAGGAGTCTAAGACTGGGGCAAATCTTGCAAAGGTGGTCAGTATTCAAAGCAGTACCTCACAGGCAGGTGGATCAGACTCAGACTCGTCAGTTTTCTCATTCTCTGTCACTACTCCTATAGTTGGCTACTCAGGTGATACTGAGTGGATTTTGGATACTGGTGCTACATACCATGTGTGCCCGAATAGGGATGATTTTCTAGCTTTGAGAAGCTGGAGGGATGTTCAGTCGTTATAGGCGATGATCATCCATGTAACATGGAGGTGTAGGAACAATCCAGATCAAGATGTTTGATGGGATGATAAGAGAACTGAAGGAAGTGAGGTATGTACCTCAACTAAAGAGAAACCTTATCTCTGTTGGAGCTTTGGAGACATGAGTGGATTTTGGATACTGGTGCTACATACCATGTGTGCCCGAATCTAACTTTGAGAAGCTGGAGGGATGTTCAGTCGTTATAGGCGATGATCATCCATGTAACATGGAGGTGTAGGAACAATCCAGATCAAGATGTTTGATGGGATGATAAGAGAACTGAAGGAAGTGAGGTATGTACCTCAACTAAAGAGAAACCTTATCTCTGTTGGAGCTTGGAGACATTGGGTCTTGTGGTGTCAATAAAGGAAGGAGTCCTTAACATGACCAAAGGCTCGATGTGGTATTGAAGGCCGTTCGCCGGAACAATCTTTACTACTTGAAGGGTAGTACTGTGACAAGGCAAGTGGCGGCTTCTACTAATTCAGATGAAGACTCAACCAAGCTATGGCATATGAGGCTGGGACACGCAAGAGAAAAGTCTTTGCAAACTCTTGCAAGACAAGGAGTATTGAAAGGTGCCGGAACCTGCAAGTTGGAATTTTGTGAACATTGTATCATTGGAAAGAAGACCAAGGTGAAGTTCGGCACAGCAACTCATTGCACCAAGGGGATTCTAGATTATGTTCACACTAACGTTTGGGGACCTACCAAGGCTGCATCAATTGGAGGTAACCATTACTTTGTGTCGTTTATTGATGATTATTCTAGGCGTTGTTGGGTATATACCATGAGACACAAAGGGGAAGTCCTAGAAGTATTTGTGAAGTGGAAGAAGAATTTGGAGAGAAGTACGGGAAGGAAAATCAAGGTCCTCCGTTCAGATAATGGAGGAGAATATAAGTCTGATCCTTTCCTTCAGCTATGTCTTGATGAAGGCATAGAGAGGCACTTCACAGTGAGGGAAACACCGCAACAGAACGGAGTAGCAGAAAGGATGAACAGGACTTTGCTAGAGAAGGTCCGGTGTATGTTGTCCAATGCCAGTTTATCAAAGAACTTCTGGGCTGAGGCTTTGGCATACGCTTGCTATCTTGTTAACAGGTTACCTTCGTCTGCGATAGAAGGAAAAACTCCTCTCGAGGTTTGGTCGGAAAAAACAGCTACTGATTATGATTTGCTATGGGTGTTTGGTTGTCCAGCCTATTATCATATTAAAGATGATAAGTTAGACCCAAGAGCAAAGAAGGGCTTGTTCGTCAGTTTCAAGAAGGGAATCAAAGGATTCAAGATCTGGGATCCAACTGACAGGAAGTTTCTTTTCAGTAGGGATGTCACATTTGATGAGGCTTCTATGTTGAAGCCTAAGGTCTCTCAGCATGTGGAGACTAGCAAGACTAAAGATGTATCGCAGCAGGTGGAGAATGATGCTAATCCACTATCTCTAGAAAGTTCAGCATCGGTGAGGATCATACCTAAGGTGACACAAGGTAATGATCAAGTAGATGAGATAGATGCTGATGATGAAAAGAGTCAAGAACAGTTCATGGGTGATGTTCCTGACTCTACTGCAGTTAGAAGACCAAGGAGAACTACACGGAAATCAGGTTGGCTCACTACAGATTTGGTCGTGGCTTATGCACTTCCGGTCGTTGAGGAGGCTATCCGTCCACCTTCAGAGAAGCTGAAATCAGTTCAGGATCGAAGATGTGGAAAGCAGCCATGGAAGAAGAGATAAGTCTCTTTACAAGAACGACACTTGGGAACTCACTAGGTTGCCCAAAGGGAAGAAGGCGATAGGCTGTAAGTGGGTGTATGCAAAGAAGCAAGGATCTCTTAAAGAAAACATGATGCGCTACAAGGCCAGATTGGTAACAAAAGGCTATGTTCAAAGGAAAGGAATTGACTACAATAAGGTATTTTCTCCTGTTGTAAAGCATTCGTCAATTCGCATCTTATTGGCTCTGGTGGCACAGTACGAGTTGGACCTTGATCAACTCGATGTAAAGACCGCCTTTCTCCATGACGATCTGGATGAAGAGATCTACATGTCTCAGCCGACAGGGTTCAAGACTGCAGGGAAAGAAGATATGGTGTGCAAGCTGAAGAAGTCGTTGTATGGGTTAAAACAGTCTCCTAGACAGTGGTACAAGCGGTTCGACAGCTTCATCGGAGGAAAGAGTTATACACGTAGCCACTATGACCCATGTGTGTATTACAACAAGCTACCGACATGGGAGTATATCTATTTACTATTGTATGTAGATGATATGCTTATTGCTTCAAAGTCTAAATCTGCAATTGATACACTGAAGAGGGACTTATCTTCTGAGTTTGAGATGAAGGACTTGGTGAAGCAAAGAAGGTGCTAGGCATGGAAATCACACGAGACCAAAGGAGTGGCAGGGTGAGCTTAACACAGAAGGGGTATTTGCAAAAGGTACTTCAGAGGTTCAACATCGGCAATGATGCGAAATCTGTAAGTACACCACTGGCTCCTCATTTCAAGTTATCTGTCACTATGTCTCCAAAGACTGTTGAAAAACGTGAGTACATGACTCACGTCCCATATGCTAGCGCAGTTGGTAGTCTTATGTATGCTATGGTGTGTACAAGACCAGATCTGTCACAAGCTGTCTCTATGGTCAGTAGGTATATGCATGATCCGGGACAGGTCATTGGGAGGCAGTGAAGTGGATTCTGCGGTACATTAAAGGTACTATTGATGTTCATCTGGTATTCGAGAAGGACTCCACAGGGAAGCAGGATTGTATCGGGTATGTTGATTTCGATTATGCTGGTGAACTTGACAAACGCCGGTCCACAACGGGGTATGTCTTTACATTATCTCTAGCACCGGTTAGTTGGCGCTCTATTTTACATCTACCGTCGCATTGTCTACTACAGAGGCCGAGTATATGGCCATGACGGAGGCTATGAAGGAGGCAATTTGGCTTCAAGGCTTGCTTGATGACTTGGGGTTTGATCAGGATCTACTGAAGATCAACTGTGACAGTATGAGTGCTATTTATTTATCCAAGAACCAGGTATATCAAGAACGGACGAAGCACATCGATGTCAGGTTCCATTTTATTCGGGAGATTCTAGATGAGGGTGATATTGAGTTGTTGAAGATTCACACAATGGAGAATCCCGCCGATATGCTTACCAAGGTGGTGTCAGGAGTCAAGTTTGCACATTGTAAAACTTTGCTCCATGTCCTTCATATAGCATGAGCTTGTTGAAGCTCCTTTGGATGAACTACGGATGGCTTGATCCCTTGGGCAGGGTACGTATGCAACCACACTGGTGCAGCCACTTTTGAGTCGACGGTTCGTATGTTTCAGTTCGGCTCAGATTTGAGAAATCTTCACCGAGGTGGAGAATTGTAGGAAGAGAGGGAGGAAGTTGAGGAAGTCGACAACAAGGAGCCAAAGAGGAATCATCAGCAACAGGAATCAGCAGCAGCAGCACGGTCGACCGGACCGGTCGACCGTTGTGCACCAACGTGCACAGGCTGTAGCGGTCGACCGCAGAAGGAGAGCGGTCGACCGCCCGGTCAACCGACTGACATTGCCTAACTCTCGGTTAGGCACGGTCGACCGGCATGGTCGACCGGTACTTGGGTCGGTCCGGTCGACCGACAGACGGGTTTGGGCTGTTTCAGGGAATTTGCTGAATTGGAAATCAGCCCAAATTGGAAACTGATTCTTAGGGTTTCATTGGGTATATGAGAGAGGCAGAGCTCTCTTCATAATGAAATGCTTGTAACACATGCAAAAGTGTATTGATTATCAAATCAATATAAATCTCTCTTCCTTGCCTCGAGGACGTAGGCGAAATTGGCCGAACCTCGTTAAATCTGGTGTTTGTGTTCTTCTCATTGTTTAATTGTTCTTTGCTGTTGGTGGTACTTCTATATACATCTTGGCTCAAGGGTTTCCTCTACATGGTTGTTGTATCTGCGCACAACAGCACAGACACGATAACATGGAAATGGATACAACATGTGGACACGAGGTAAATTCTTAGAAATACACACGACAGGCGTGTTCGTCACGCGTGTTGGACACATTTCGGACACACGGCTCCATAATTGAAGTGTCCATGCTACATAGGTTCTCCTCGTGGATGCCCAACTTCAGATTCTTTGAGAACGCCTCATAGAACTTGTTGTAGTCCTCTTTATTCTCGGCAATCTCTGAGAACATCTCAATGGACTTCTTCACCAGGTTTTTCCTTATCACCTTGAGGATCTTGTTCTGCTGCAGCATTTCCCGGGAGATGTTCAGAGGAAGATCATCAAAGTTGACAACTTTGACGAACGCAAGGTATTCCGGAATGAGCTCATCGCAGTTGTCCATGATGAAGACCCTCCTGACATAGAGCTTGATGTTGCTCATTTTCTTCCTAGAGTCGAAGAGATCAAATGGTGCCCTCTTGGGAACAAAGAGGATAGCCTTGAATTCAAGCTCTGCTTGACAGCAAGGTGGTCCTCCCAGTCATTCGTGAGGCTCTTGTAGACGGAAGCATACTCCTCTTTAGTGATCTCTTCAGGCTTCCTCGGCCAAATAGGCTTTTGCTTGTTGATTAGAGCCCACTCATGAGAGACCTCCTTCACCTTCTTCTTGGATTTGGTCTCCTTCTCCTCGTCAACCTCTTCCACATCACCTTCCTCCTCTTTCTTGGTGTCCTCATCCTCATCATCACTTGTCTCCTTCTTGGTTGTCTTCTCAGTCAGAGGTAGATGGGGCAGCTGATGAACTCAGAGTGCTTCTTTACCAAATCCTTCAGTCTCCTCTCCTCCAGATGCTCCAGCTGCAAATAAGTTTAAGATTACATAAGAAAATGTTGGTTTCTGGGATCAATCTGACAACTAATCAATATCACTGAAATATCAACAATCTAATTGACCAGATCAGTAAATATCAGGTGGGAGGTTTTTCGTTCAATAGAACGTTCCTTAATTTAAGAACCACCTTTCAATTTTCTTCCTTGGTTAAACACCAATTAGACTGATATAAATCAGTCTCAATATACTAATATCAGTATATCCCCTGTATAAAGAAATTAATTCACTTATACAGTACTTGGAGTGAGGTACGCTTAAAGCGAATCTCCTTAAGACAATTACGTCCCCCGCACTGGTGCTAACGGGTTACTGGACGCTGGTCTCCCAAGATACAACACTCCTTCACGGTATTTGGATAGCACTACCAAATCACCGTACGGTCGAACCGTAATTAACCAGTACCTTCATAGGATTATTGAAGCAGCGGGACAAAGACAAATTTCGGGAGAATATTTGCCTTTACTTTAGAGGAGCACCCACTGTAGAGGAAGAAGGAAAGTTGAAGAATATTCTTCTTCAGAAGTCCCAGATTCAGACAACAATTCTATTAAAGAATCTGTTGAATTTTCTGAGCCCTCTTTTAGAACGAATTTTTGCAGAATCTCTTTTGGAAGCCGCTTCGGAAACCGAATTACTGATTTCCCACTTCCTGTTTGGAAGTCACTTCAAGACTGAGAGAGGATCTCCTTCAGATTTCTTGCTGTTGGTGTGTTGTGTTTTTTTCAATTGAGAATTCGGAGCGCTATTTATAGCGCTCCGGGAGGGGCCAACTGGTCCGAACCCAACGAATAGTTGCAACGGTTCGGTCTGAACCGTTGCAACGGTTCGACCCAACCACCGCAACCGTTGGCCGTCCAACTGCCGCGACAGCCGTTGGCGGAGCGTTTCGGATCCGGATAGCGGAGCGGGTCCGTTGGCGGGACGGTTCGGATCCGGATAGCGGAGCGGGTATGCTTCGCGTAACCCATACCCGTGAGACCCAGTTCAAAAAGAACCAGGCCGGGTAGGGAACCCGAACCCAGACCCGGTCCCGGCCCGAGCCCGAGCCCGGCCCGGCACCGGCGTCGGCACTGGCGCCGGCCGGCCCGCAGGCCCGCCGCCGCCGCCAGTGGCGGCGCGCGCGCATGTGCGGGCATGGTTTTCTCTCAATCGCGCGCGAATACTCCAAGTACCCAAAGGGCACACGCCCTTTGTTCTCAATTTTCTCTATTAAACACTACAAACTTCCTTCCCATGGCCAATGTGGGACTAAATGCTTTTAGCTACCTTTAGTCTCATTTTGGCTTTGAATTAGGCAATCTTTAGACTTGAATATCTCATTCATTCGAAGTCGGAATTGAACATGTGAATATACCACGTTCATCCCCAATGGAAGGAGAACACACTCCAACCATCATCCAATTGATTCGATCAACGGATCTCGCCATAATTCAACTCGAAGATTCGCATTTATATTCTTCAATTCCAACAATCCCCCACAATGAATGGAGATTCAAGGAAATGACACACAAAGAGACTGACTCTATTGTGAAAAGTACTTGAGAAAAGAAACTGCATAAGGATAGGTGAACTAGGTCTTGAACCTTCCATAGCGAAAGCTTTATCGGACTTACTGGCTAATCAGTGAACAAGGTCTTGAACTGTTAGCCGTTAGTGTAAGCCAAGTCAACAAGCTTCACACAGTGACTTTCCAAATCAACTTTGGTTCTCGGTTGTGTCCGTTTTGGCCCTGGACATTCTTGGTTTCAGAGAGTATCTTTAGGGAATAACAGCCTCCATAGAAATTCCCAAAGAGCTGACCCAACTCTATACTCACATAGGTGATCGTCCTATTAAGAGTAGTCTACTCTACTCCACTTGTTTAGTAACAAGATATAGGCATCATTAAAAGCGTTAAGCTTATCCTTAATCCACTTGTAGAAAAGCATTTATGTGCGCCTTAGGAATGGATTGGAGTCAAGCTCCCAAGTGCTTACTTGCTGAGTCAATCATAACCAGTTTTTCCTCTTGAACTTAGTGTAGGAAGAGAGTGGAAGTCGACGAGGATCAGATTAGCACAGCAGCCAGCAAATCAGCAGAACGGTCGACCGTCCGTAGCAGTAGCAGATCGGTCGACCGGTCCTGTCGACCGACGTGCACAACATGCACAAAGGAGTAGCGGTCGACCGGTCCGATCGACCACAGAAGGAGAGTGGTCGACCGCACGGTCGACCGACTGAAAGTGCCTAACTCTCGGTTAGGCACGGTCGACCGGCCCGGTCGACCGGTGCATATGGTCGGTCAACCGACAGTCGGGTCGGGCTGTTTCGGAAAAGGCTGAATTAGAAATCTATTTAGGTTAAGTGCGGATTTCTAGGGTTTTTTGAGAAGTGAATGAAAGAGGCAGAATTCTATTCATTACCATTGCTGAAAACATTGTATTGATTCACAAAAAATCAATAGAAACCTCTCTTTCTTGCCCCGAGGACATAGGCGAAAGGCCGAACCTCGTTAAATCTGATTTGTGCTCTTTCTCTGGGATTGTGTGTTATTTGCTGTTGGTGAATTGTTCTTTTGCATTTGAGATCTAGGGTTTCCTCTATTTGGTTGTTGTTCGGCGCGCAACAAGTAGTATCAGAGCTTCCCAGGTTCTTCGTGGGATTTTCTGGCGATTCGGAGAGCATCGGGTGCTGATTTGGTGGAGATCGTGTGTCGATCTCAGATCAGCGGTGATTTTGTTCGTGGGATCGTGTGTCGATCTCAGAACAACGCGAGGAGTGCTCAAGGAATCACTGGAGGGGTAGATCTGGACAGAAACTCATTCAGGGTTTCGTGAGAAGGTAAAAAAAATCTGATTTTTTATCACATTTGCTTATCTATCTCCGTTTGGTATTCCGCATAAATAGAGGATCCAGTTAGAGAGATGGCAGAAGAAAGTACATCAGTTAGGACCATGAATCCTCATCCGAGGATTGACGTGGTGAAGTTTAACGGCACTAACAATTTTGGGATGTGGAGGTGCGAGGTGATGGATGCCCTAAATGCATCGAACCTCGAGGATACTCTACTTCTGGAGAAGAAACGAAGCATAACCACTGAAGAAGAGTGGGAGAAGATGAACCGATCTGCGTGTGGCTTGATTAGATCGTGTCTAACACAAGACATCAAATATCTTATGTTACACGAGACATCTGTGAAGCAGTTGTGGGAGATCCTTGAAAGGAAATATCTGACCAAGAGTATTGAATCGAGATTGCAGCTGAAGAGCAAGCTGTACGGGTTTCAGATGAAGAAGGGATGCTCTGTGAATGAACATCTAAATCGCTACACGAAGCTTCTTACGGATTTGGTCAATGTGGATGTCAAGATAGATGAAGAAGACAAGGCGGTAATCCTCTTGAACTCTCTCCCTGCGGAAGAGTATGAGACATTCACCTTAACCTTCAATAATGGAAGACAGATCTTGACTATCATGAAGTGTCGTCTGCTTTGACAAATTATGAGACGAGGAGAAAAGAGAGACAGCCTTCTCAGTCAAGCTCGTCAGCAGAGGCGCTAGCAGTAAGAGGCAGGGGTTCATATAGGAAGGGCAAAGATGATAGAGGGAGATCGAAGTCCAGGCCAGGTTTTCGAGATCTGAAGAAGAACCAGTGTGCCTTCTGTAGAGAATTAAGGCACTGGAAGGTTGACTGTCCAAAGTTCAAAGGGAAGAAGAAGGAATCGAAGACTGAGGCAAATCTTGCAAAGGTGGTTAGTACTCATAGCAGTAACTCACAGGCAGGTGGATCAGACTCAGACTCGTCGGTTTTCTCATTTTCAGTCACTACTCCCATCGTTGGCTACTCAGGAGAAAATGAGTGGATTCTGGATACTGGCGCTACATACCATGTGTGTCCTAATAGGGAATGGTTTTCTAGCTTTGAGAAGCTGGAGGGGTGTTCAGTCGTTATGAGCGATGATCATCCATGTATCATGGAGGGTGTAGGAACAATCCAGATAAAGATGTTTGATGGGATGGTAAGGGAACTGAAGGAAGTGAGGTATGTACCTCAATTGAAGAGAAATCTAATCTCTGTTGGAGCTTTGGAGTCATTAGGCCTTGTGGTGTCAATTAAGGAAGGAGTCCTGAAGATGACCAAAGGCTCGATGGTGGTATTGAAGGCCGATCGCAGGAACAATCTTTACTACTTGAATGGTAGTACTGTTACAGGACAAGTGGCGGCTTCTACCTGTTCAGATGAAGACTCAACCAGGCTGTGGTACATGAGGCTGGGACATGCAGGAGAAAAGTCGTTGCAAACTCTTGCAAGGCAAGGTTATTGAAGGGTGCCGGAACCTGCAAGATGGAATTCTGTGAACACTGTATCATCGGGAAGAAGACCAAGGTGAAGTTCGGCACAGCAACACATTGCACCAAGGGGATTCTAGACTATGTTCACACTGACGTTTGGGGACCTACCAAGACTGCATCAATTGGAGGTAACCATTACTTTGTGTCGTTTATTGATGACTATTCTAGGCGTTGCTGGGTATATACCATGAGACACAAAGGGGAAGTTCTAAAACTGTTTGTGAAGTGAAAGAAGAACTTGGAGAGAAGTACGGGAAGGAAAATCAAGGTCCTCCGTTCAGATAATGGAGGAGAATACAAGTCTGATCCTTTCCTTCAGCTATGTCTTGATGAGGGCATAGAGAGACACTTCACAGTGAGGGAGACACCGCAACAGAATGGGGTAGCAGAGAGGATGAACAGGACTTTGCTAGAGAAGGTCCAGTGTATGTTGTCCAATGCTGGTTTATCGAAAAACTTCTGGGCTGAGGCTTTGGCATATGCATGCTACCTTGTGAACAGGTTGCCGTCATCTGCGATAGGGGGAAAACTCCTCTCGAGGTTTGGTCGGGAAAAACAACTGCTGACTATGATTTGCTAAGGGTGTTTGGTTGTCCAGCCTATTATCATGTCAAAGATGATAAGTTAGACTCAAGAGCAAAGAAGGGTGTGTTCGTCGGTTTCAAGAGGGGAATCAAAGGGTTCAAGATCTGGGATCCAACGCACAAGAAGTTTCTTCTCAGCAGGGATGTCACTTTTGATGAGGCTTCTATGTTGAAGCCTAAGGTCTCTCAGTAGGTGGAGACTAGCAAAACCAAGGAGGTATCGCAGCAGGTGGAGAATGATGCAAATCTACCATCTCTAGAAAGTTCAGCATCGGTGAGGATCATACCTAGGGTGACACAAGGTAATGATCAAGCAGTTGAAGAAGATGCTGATGATGAAGAAGGTCAAGAACAGGTCATGGGTAATGTTCCTGACTCTACTGCAGTTGAAAGACCAAGAAGAAATACAAGGAAACCAGGTTGGCTCACTACAGATATGATCGTAGCGTATGCACTTCCGGTCGTTGAGAAGGCTATCCTGTCCACCTTCAGAGAAGCTGAAATCAGTTCGGAGTCGAAGATGTGAAAAAAAATCATAGAAGAAGAGATGAAGTCTCTCTACAAGAACGACACTTGGGAACTCACTAGGTTGCCCAAAGGGAAGAAAGCGATAGGTTGTAAGTGGGTGTATGCCAAGAAGCAAGGATCTCATCATGAAGATATGGTGCACTACAAGGCCAGATTGGTAGCAAAAGGCTATGCTCAGAGGGAAGGAATTGACTACAATGAGGTATTTTCACCTGTTGTAAAGCATTCGTCAATTCGTATCTTATTGACTTTGGTGGCACAGTACGAGTTGGACCTTGATCAACTCGATGTAAAGACCGCCTTTCTCCACGGCGATCTAGATGAAGAGATTTACATGACTCAGCCAACAGGGTTCAAGACTGCAGGGAAGGAAGAAATGGTGTGTAAGCTGAAGAAGTCGCTGTATGGACTAAAGCAGTCTCCAAGACAGTGGTACAAGCGGTTCGACAGCTTCATCAGAGGGAAGAAGTACACACGCAGCCACTATGACCCATGTGTGTACTACAACAAGCTACTGACAGGGGAGTATATCTATTTACTTCTGTATGTAGATGATATGCTTATTGCTTCAAAGTCTAGATCTGCGATTGATGCACTGAAGAGGGATCTATCTTTGGAGTTTGAGATGAAGAATCTTGGTGAAGCAAGGAAGGTGCTAGGCATGGAAATCACAAGAGACCGAAAGGTTGGCGGGGTGAGCTTGACACAGAAGGGATATTTGCAAAAGGTACTTCAGAGGTTCAACATCGGTAAGGATGCGAAATATGTAAGTACACCACTGGCTCCTCATTTCAAGTTATCTGCTAAGATGTCTCCAAAGAATGTTGAAGAACGTGAGTACATGACTCACGCCCCATATGCTAGCGTAGTCGGTAATCTTATGTACACTATGGTGTGTACGAGACCAGATCTGTCACAAGCTGTCTCTATGGTCAGTAGATATACGCATGATCCGGGACAGGGTCATTGGGAGGCAGTGAAGTGGATTCTGAGGTACATCAAAGGTACCATTGATGTTGGTATGGTATTTGAGAAGGACTCCACAGGGAAGCAGGATTGTATCGGATATGTAGATTCCGATTATGCTGGTGACCTTGACAAGCGCCGGTCTACAACAGGGTATGTCTTTACATTCTCTCAAGCACCGGTGAGTTGGCGCTCCACACTACAGTCTACCGTCGCATTGTCTACCACAGAGGCCGAGTATATGGCCATGACGGAGGCTATGAAGGAGGCAATTTGGCTTCAAGGCTTACTTGATGACTTGGGGGTGGATCAGGATCTTCTAAAGATTAACTATGACAGTATGAGTGCTATTTATTTAGCCAAGAACCAGGTATATCATGCACGGACGAAGCACATCGACGTCAGGTTCCATTTTGTTCGAGAGATTCTAGATGAGGGCGATATTGAGCTGCTGAAGATTCACACATCGGAGAATCCCGCCGACATGCTTACCAAGGTAGTGTCAGGAGTCAAGTTTGCACATTGCAAGGCTTTGCTCCAAGTCCTTCATGTAGCTTGTTGAAGCTCCTTTTTGGATGAACTACGGATGGCTTGATCCCTTGGGCAGGGTACGTAGGCAACCACACTGGTGCAACCACTTTCGAGTCGATGGTTAGTATGTCAGTTCGGCTCAGATTTGGAGGAATCTTCACCGAGGTGGAGAATTGTAGGAAGAGAGAGGAAGTCGACGAGGATCAGCACAAGTTGACGAGGATCAGATCAGCACAGCAGCCAGCAAATCAGCAGGAGAACGGTCGACCGGTCCGGTCGACCGTCCGCAACAGCAGCAGATCGGTCGACCGGTCCGGTCGACCGACGTGCACAACATGCACAAAGGAGTAGCGGTCAACCGGTCCGGTCGACCGCAGAAGGAGAGCGGTCGACCGCCCGATCGACCGACTGAAAGTGCCTAACTCTCGGTTAGGCACGGTCGACCGCCCGGTCGACCGGTGCATATGGTCGGTCGACCGACCGGTCGACCGACAGCCGGGTCGGGCTGTTTCGGAAAAGTGCTGAATTAAAAATCTGTTTAGGTTAAGTGCGAATTTCTAGGGTTTTTTGAGAAGTGAATGAAAGAGGCAGAACTATATTCATTACCATTGCTGAAAACATTGTATTGATTCACAAAAAATCAATAGAAACCTCTCTCTTTCTTGCCCCGAGGACGTAGGCGAAAAGGCCGAACCTCGTTAAATCTGATTTGTGCTCTTTCTCTGGGATTGTGTGTTATTTGCTGTTGGTGAATTGTTTTTTTGCATTTGAGATCTAGGGTTTCCTCTATTTGGTTGTTGTTCGGCGCTCAACACTTAGTCCGTGGGATCTCCAGTCGCTAAGTAAGGTTTCCATTAAGCTGACTCGGTAAGGTTAGGCTTTTAGACCTATTCCCCTCGATGCGCAATTTATACGCTCTCCACTTAAACCTTTAGTAAGCGGATTTATCTTTTGACGAGACAAAGTCAATAGAGATAATTCTATTTGAGAGCAACTGCTTAACAGTATTATGTCTACGACGAATATGTCTAGACTTACCGTTACATATAACATTTTGTGCCCTAGATATAGCTGCTTGATTATCGCAGTGTATAAATATAGCGGGCACTGGCTTTTGCCATAATGGTATATCTTCCAAAAATTGTCGAAGCCATTCGATTCTTCTCCGGCCTTATCTAAGGTTATGAATTCCGATTCCATAGTGGAATAGGCAATACATGTTTGCTTAAAAGATTTCCAAGATACCGCTGCTCCTCCTAGAGTAAATACGTATCCGCTAGTTGATTTGATTCCTTAGAATCTGCAATCCAATTAGCATCACTGTATCCTTCAAGTACAGGTGGATACTGTCAATATCTCAAGGCATATTCCATGGTATGTGATACGTAACCCAATACTCGTAGTAGAGCAGTCCAATGTTGATCACTAGGCTTACTAATGTATCTGCTTAACTTGCTTACAGCGTAAGCAATATCGGGTCTAGTGTGTTTTCCATAGATTTGCAAAGGGAAAAACTTACAATAAAAAGAGTTGAGGAGCTAAATTACAAGTATTCTAAAAGATTACAAGTAGATCTCCTCAGAGATTCTGGAGAAGTGTGCCGATAGAGTCTGGTCAGCACGCGACCACTTTGTCCCTTTAACGATGCGAGCGATGAGATTCCCTTCTCGCCTGGTTCGGGGAATCAGAGAACAGAAGGTTGGTAGAACCCTCTTGTTACTTCTCAAAACCGCCTTCAATTAGGAATTCCTTCTCGCCTGGTTCCGGAGATTCCTTGAGAAGAAGGTATTAAGGTATCAGCACCCTGATTAGAGAAGTAATTCTCTAAAAGTCTCTGAATTCTTGTGTGCACGATGCGTTGTGAAGAAGTCTCTGCTTGTGGAGTCCTCTCTCTCTCTTTCAGAAGTCGTCCTCTCTTGCGCCTGTGCGTGGTCTCTACTTCTGGAGATCCTGCCTCTCCTTATGCCCCTGGTGGGCTATTTATAGGGAGAGCAGGGGTATAATTGTTCCTTGAAAATATGGAAACATATTGAATCAAATCTGTTTAAATCTGGAAAGTAGCCTTGCTGCGAGGCTAGGATCAGCTTCTGCGAAGCTAGAAATGGCAGGTCGGTTGATCCTCTTGATCTGTTTTGATCCATTCCATATCGTTGGAGGATTTTCCCTGATCTTCTTACTCGTTTTAGAAGAGTCAAGAGATTGTGGCAATCAACTGCCAAATTTGATCTCAGATTTGATTTGATCTCAATCTTGATTAGATTTGATCTCATCTGGAGATTTAATTGGTCAAAGGTTGACCATATCAGACCCGCAGCGGCGCTGCCCGCTTTGAACTCACAGTGGTGCTGGAGGCAGTATCTGGCGAAGTCAGAGGAAGGCTTCTTCGGTGGAGCTACCGCATACCCATCTGCGCAGTTGCGTGTGGCTTCAGGCGGAGCTAACTCTCTCTGCGAAGTTGCGCTTCAGCAGTTCAGGCGAAGCTATAAGTTAGCTTCCTGGCGGAGCTTTGAATGGCTTCAAGCCGAAGTTGGATGATCTTAGCCTCTCAGGCGAGGCTATCCCTTTGGGCTCATGTAATGCTAAGTGCTAGCATCTTAGACCTGCTGAGGTCTGTTTAGAGGCAATCCGGCCTTACTGTCTGCTTGATGGATCAGTAGAGTCCAGGTTGCTTCCTTATCCCTCGGAGATGGGTGAAAACTGGTTGTCAGCTTGTCTGTCACTTGTCTTTTGTAAATGTCAACAAGTTTAGACATTGTTCGGGCCAGTAAGAAACTTGTCTTTTTTAAGTATCAACAAGACCCCCTTCAAAGTTTTCGAAAGTCTGCGATGGCTCAGACTTCGAAATACTTTGAACTGCTTTGATCGGTGGTATGTGAAGTACGAACGTCGCCATAATGGTTGAGTTCAGCTTCGCTTTTAATCCTGCTTTGGGATAATGTAACGCCCCGATCCTAAAGATACGGAGTCGTTATGGCGACGTATATACGCGTGGATAATACCCCACGTATATACGCTAAGCCTAAGTTGTAACCCGAACAAGCTATGAATCGGAAGCATAATGATCAAAGAACACTGCAATAATACATATAAGACTACACCTGATAGCAATGAATAACAAGAAGAAAATGACAGCTGAATAGAAATCAAAGGTGATATACAGGAATCAAAGAATAATAACAAGAATGAAATGCAAGTATACCAGAATCAAGGGGAGAGGACCCAAGCTCATCGCCAGGCGTACCGTCTCATCGAACACCTGCACATTAGAACAACCGTCCAATAGCTGGACGTGCAAATCCAGGGTCGTCAGAATGCGACCATAATGAGTGTGTGTAAAGGGGAAACAGCTCGTGCAGAAGAAACCATGTGCATATATAATAATAAGGACAACTGCAGATAGAAAGACTAAATAACACAATAAATAACTGAACAGTAACACATATGATGAAAACATGAATACAGATAGCAGTCAAATGGCACAACTGTAAATATGCAATCAATGTCAAGGCGTGTAATCTATCACATGTCACTAGGTTGGCATACAATCCAGTCATGGTTATAGGTCTGGTCCTGGTTATGGTCATATGTCTATCACAGTGATATATGTACAGTCAAGTGATACAGTCAGTCACGATATGCTATAACAATTTATTAACATTTATTATGTCAGCGAACACAAATTGCCACCTGTAATAGACGCATCCCATACTACGCCTACTACATATGTCAATCAGGGTCCTAAGTTATTGAAATTAGTGGAAGAGACTTTGTCCATGCTTTAGGTGGGTTCCGTACATACCCGGAACCACGGCCCAATCACCTGGCGCTGAACCAGGTCCTACCGCTAGGTAGTCAATAACAATAACAATAACAATGTGTCAATACAATGACAATATGAACAATACTGGATGTCAGTCATCCCCGGAACCCTGCAGTGGAACCGTATCTCGGCTGCGCAACCTGTATCCTAGGTCCACCCAAAATACAGACGCTGTCTCCTCCATCAATTTCCCCAATCCCAGTGTAAGTTGTCAATTTATATTATTATTATTCAATTCAGTTAAATCCGTCAATGTATATTATTATTTATAACAATCAATATCCATGTCATGTCAATTACTGGGACGATACAGTAACAGTAACAATATCAATGTGACAATAACAATGTGAACAATAATACCGTGTAAACGGTAGAACAATATAACAATGAATGTGTTACGGTCCGACAATATGTTCCCAGTAACTTTCAATAACATGGATTTGTACAATAACAGAACTAGATAATACTCAATAGCCAGACTCATCTGGAACCAGTCAATATCTCATATGCCTGTACTGCATATAACAATAGCCGATCTCAATAGTCATCATGAACCTGCCCTCAATAGTCATCCTGACCGTCAAATATCAATCTATGTCAAAGTAATCCAGTACAGTAATCCACAAGTTTAATAAATCAATAACCTGTTCTCTCATTATATCAGTCTAATCTGATCTTTACGTCATCAGTATATTCACATCTCAATAACCGAAACAGTCAATGCTCATAAATCAACTTGATTAAATAAAAATACTCAATAAATAAAAATAAATACTTGAAGAAAATAAAATACAGTAGTTTAGATTAGGGATATTACATTCTACCCACCTTAATAAAAATTTCGTCCTCGAAATTTCAATAAAGCGGGGAATGATAAAATCAAATTAGGAAGAAGATGAAACTTCCACACACTTCTCACTACATCAAGACTTCACCACGCTTCCACTGCGCGCTCTGATCTCTACTACCAGCTTCAACGTGAAGTAACCCATCTCAAGAGATAGAATCAGGAAGGAAGGATGAAATCAAGATGGACATCCAAATCACTCTAATTGAAGTGTTGGAATCATGAATATCAACAGATCAAGAACGGAATTCCAAAGGGAGGACGATCAATTCCAAATGGAGTCAATATTATCACGTGAATAGTATATGTATATTGCAGTGTCAACATAACTGTCTCAGGTTACAGGTAGGAACTAGGTTCTCTTTTATGTCGAACCTAGGCTCTGATACCACTCTGTAACGCCCCGATCCTAAAGATACGGAGTCGTTATGGCGACGTATATACGCGTGGATAATACCCCACGTATATACGCTAAGCCTAAGTTGTAACCCGAACAAGCTATGAATCGGAAGCATAATGATCAAAGAACACTGCAATAATACATATAAGACTACACCTGATAGCAATGAATAACAAGAAGAAAATGACAGCTGAATAGAAATCAAAGGTGATATACAGGAATCAAAGAATAATAACAAGAATGAAATGCAAGTATACCAGAATCAAGGGGAGAGGACCCAAGCTCATCGCCAGGCGTACCGTCTCATCGAACACCTGCACATTAGAACAACCGTCCAATAGCTGGACGTGCAAATCCAGGGTCGTCAGAATGCGACCATAATGAGTGTGTGTGTAAAGGGGAAACAGCTCGTGCAGAAGAAACCATGTGCATATATAATAATAAGGACAACTGCAGATAGAAAGACTAAATAACACAATAAATAACTGAACAGTAACACATATGATGAAAACATGAATACAGATAGCAGTCAAATGGCACAACTGTAAATATGCAATCAATGTCAAGGCGTGTAATCTATCACATGTCACTAGGTTGGCATACAATCCAGTCATGGTTATAGGTCTGGTCCTGGTTATGGTCATATGTCTATCACAGTGATATATGTACAGTCAAGTGATACAGTCAGTCACGATATGCTATAACAATTTATTAACATTTATTATGTCAGCGAACACCAATTGCCACCTGTAATAGACGCATCCCATACTACGCCTACTACATATGTCAATCAGGGTCCTAAGTTATTGAAATTAGTGGAAGAGACTTTGTCCATGCTTTAGGTGGGTTCCGTACATACCCGGAACCACGGCCCAATCACCTGCGCTGAAACAGGTCCTACCGCTAGGTAGTCAATAACAATAACAATAACAATGTGTCAATACAATGACAATATAAACAATACTGGATGTCAGTCATCCCCCGGAACCCTGCAGTGGAACCGTATCTCGGCTGCGCAACCTGTATCCTAGGTCCACCCAAAATACAGACGCTGTCTCCTCCATCAATTCCCCAATCCCAGTGTAAGTTGTCAATTTATATTATTATTATTCAATTCAGTTAAATCCGTCAATGTATATTATTATTTATAACAATCAATATCCATGTCATGTCAATTACTGGGACGATACAGTAACAGTAACAATATCAATGTGACAATAACAATGTGAACAATAATACCGTGTAAACGGTAGAACAATATAACAATGAATGTGTTACGGTCCGACAATATGTTCCCAGTAACTTTCAATAACATGGATTTGTACAATAACAGAACTAGATAATACTCAATAGCCAGACTCATCTGGAACCAGTCAATATCTCATATGCCTGTACTGCATATAACAATAGCCGATCTCAATAGTCATCATGAACCTGCCCTCAATAGTCATCCTGACCGTCAAATATCAATCTATGTCAAAGTAATCCAGTACAGTAATCCACAAGTTTAATAAATCAATAACCTGTTCTCTCATTATATCAGTCTAATCTGATCTTTACGTCATCAGTATATTCACATCTCAATAACCGAAACAGTCAATGCTCATAAATCAACTTGATTAAATAAAAATACTCAATAAATAAAAATAAATACTTGAAGAAAATAAAATACAGTAGTTTAGATTAGGGATATTACAGATAAGTTCGCTGGAGAATCATGTAGATTCGCGTCTGGGTAGCTTCGCATCGGGGTAGCTCCGCGTCTGGGGGCTCCGCGTCCGAGCCTCCCGGAATAAGTTCGCTTTGGAATGCTGTTCCTTTCCGAGGCCAACTGCTGTGGGTCAATCACGAGAAGGATTACTCCTTTTTCGAGGTCAAAATGACTTCTCTCGCATTGATCGAAGGAGATATTCTTCCCTTGTGCGTTTCCGAGGGAGGATATTCCCTTTCTTCAAGGCACAATAAATGCCTTTATGAGGGAGAGCGTTTCTTCCTTTGCACGGTTCCAAGGAAAACCGTCCCTTTTCTCAAGGCGCAATAAATGTCTTAAATGCGCTCGTGCTTCCACGCTTGAGGCGGCAGCGCTCAGGCCATGAGGCCTATAAATAGGATACTTGAGGTCCTCTGAAGAGAAGTGATCTGCTCTTCTTCTCTTGTCTTGGTTGAGAGAGATACTCAGATCTCTGAACTAGTGGGGATGCCCACTCTGGTTATTACCCGGCCAAGGACCGGTAAGTCTCGATCATTCAGAGACCTTACCAATGATCTTTTAGGGAGTTCATCTCCCTTAGTTTAACTTTAGCTTTAATCAGCTGCTTCAGGGATTAATTTCCCTTTGTTCTTCATTTTACAATTAACTGATCTGCAGAGAAGGATTTCAGCATAGCTTCCCAGCGAAGCTTATCAATTTGACTTGATCAAAGAAAGATCACTGCATGCGTGTTAAGTCCGCTACACAGGCAAAACTTGGGACTTAGTCTCTTCAAAGCTGAGCCAGTCTTGCCATATAGGTAGGGTCAAGACTGCGTCCCTCTGGATCAGTCTGCTTAGCCATATAGGCGAGGCTAGGACTCGGCATTTGCTGAGCTAGCCCATCATCACTGTGCAAGCGAGGCTATCCTCTACTTTAACTGAAATCAATACTTGACTGAATGTGATTGCTTCGTCCCAAAGAATTTGACTTAGTGCTTTTGCAGCTTCTCCTGTGTTTAACTGCTAATTTGTTCCGGTTTACATTGCAGTGAGCTATGTTCGTCAATCTTGTGACTTGATGAAAGAAACCAGGAAATTTCCTCTTGCTTTTCCAGTTGAGACTTTACCCTTAAGCAGGAGGAACAAACTGGAGCAGCCGCTGTGCGTCCCAGCGGAGGTTGGCAGTCGCTTATCCGAGATGATCCACTTTGAGGCGAGGTTGGTAGTCGCTTATCCGAGATGATCCACTTCGGGAAAGCGGACGTCACCTGTAAGGTCGCGGATCTTCTCATTGCCAATTTTCATCAAAGAAGATCCAACCTGCTGGTGGCGATCAGTCCTTTGCCAATTTTATTTAAGGAAGATCCAGCTTTCTGATGGCAAAACCTGTCATTATGCGAAGGATCACGGCCTTGTCCTGGTGGCACCATCTGTCCTGGTGGCACCATCTGTCATTATGTGAAGAATTACGGCCTTGTGCAGGAGGAAGGCCTTTTGTGTCCAGTTGGTTTCACTTGAAAGTAGATAAGACCACTTGTATGCCTCTTGAGCAAATGATTCTGTTGTATGAAACACAACCTTGATGTAGTATCAATGTACCTTCCCTTTTAAATCAATGAAAGTTCATTTTCTGCTCATTTGATTTTTGCTTTGCCTTCATCTTGAATTCGGCTAGCGGAGCTAAACTTCATACGAGGTTAAAGATAGGATTCCATCTGAAACAGGAACGAGCTTCCAGCGAAGCTAGCATATCTGCGAAGTTCGGCCTATGCCCTCAGCGAAGCTAAGGTAATCCTTCTGGCGAAGTCATTGATGTATTGTGCGAAGTCCGCATTTGACTCGTGGCGAAGTTAGCCCTTAGCGGGGCTAAATCAGCGCTTCTCAGGAAGGCGCTTTAGGCGCCGTTTCAAATTAATTTGAAACGGCAGCCTGTGCTATTTTACGAGGCGTCGTTTCAGGCACTTATTGGCCTATAAAAGTCCCATCAGGCTGAGAGAGAAGGTCATCACTTCTCTTTAAATTTTCCAGAGCACTTGACTCTTCTTCTTCTTTCTTCTTCATTCAAGAGTTTAAGAACTTCCACAGTTCTTCAATGGCGCCCAAGAGACGAGCGGGAAAAGAAGTGGCAACTTCTGCAGCGGAGGGTCCTTCTCCTCCTCCGGTCATCGAACGACCAATCGCCAGTAGGGAACTTTCCCCTTTGATTTAGAGACTGTCGTCTCTCTTTTATAGCGATGTCTGGCTGTCTTTGGATGAACCCAAAAATGATCAATTAAGATCTGTTGTCTTTATAGAATTCAATTCCCTGAATTTCCCTTGCATTTTTAATCGGGAACCCAAGAACTGAAGAGTTCTTCTTTAAGCTTCCAGGGGAAGCTATCACTTGGGCTGTTTTCATCCTGTTGAATAACAGGATGCACAGCTGTCCTTTCAAACATGACTGAAAAGGACCTTAATGCCCTTGAAGTGATTTTTGACCCTAGTGTCCTTCTGACGAAGTTAGTTCTCAGGGCTATACCGCTTTCTGCTTAAGCTTCTAAAGCGAAGCTAACACTTGAATATTTATTGCGAAGTGCGGAATTAACCGCAACTGCGAAGCTAAGCTTTGGCGAAGCTGTCACCTTGTTAGCTTCGTTCAGAGAGCGAGGCTATGCCTTGGTGGAAATTGTGTTTTTGTTTAGGCCTCCGCCTGGCTGATGAACTAATCATAGTTTCTCTTTGTTCCTGCAGTGCACTACACTCCTGGTCCTTTGAATAATCTATTTGGGATGACCAGGGGATTGGACGGCGATGTCAGCCTGTAATTCCAAGGGCAGGCTTCTCTGTTTAGTGAGCGGAGTTCTCTCGTTCGAGACACGCTTATTATGGTGGGGATCAACGCACCATGAGGAGCATTCTGACTACGGCTCCCCTTGAAGATTTTGACCGTCGACCTATAGGAAGCCCGACTTCATGTTCGGGGATGCCGCGCCAGATCCTAATCGCCAGCTGCTGGCCGGGGAGGGGCAATGGACTTTTCAGTTGGATGGCGAGAAATTCTATCTTCCGTCTAACAAGCGGCATTTTTCTTTGTCTTCCTTCCAATGCGTGACGCAGGCTCGGAAGATGTCGTGGGAAGTGAGCCGGAGTACTGACTCCGTCCATGTAGGGAAATTGATGCTTCAGTCTCATGGTTATGCAAGAGCGGGGCCTCCTCGTTGCATAATGGGTCTACATCCTGGGAATGTATCGCGAGAGATCCCAGTGGGAGAAAATCATGCGGTGGCGTTGACCTTTGGCAATCAATTCTTTAAAGTTAATGGGAACTATTCGGCCACTGATTTCAGAACTCCAGGCTGGATTCACCCTCCGAAGGCATGGTGGAGGGATTTAACTGTATACATCCTCGCTCAATTCGAGGAGGATCTGGAGAGGCTGAACCTTCATGTGGCCGTCAGGGCGACCTGCTACGGCATTCAGATGAGCGTGGCGTGCTTCTACGCCATCTTCGAGTTGTACTGCCCGGCTACAGGGACTTTCTTCACCCCTGTTGGCGAACTGGGTATAGCTCTACATGATATGTGGGAAGTCTCTGCTCTGCCCTTGGGATCTTTCCCATATAAAGAATACTTCCCGTGTGAGGCGGAATTGGCACTTCTGGAGAAGCAGGAGCCCGCCTTGTTTGAGACCTACCGGGAGTTGATGTGCCATTTGTACATTTGCTTCAGCATGCACGGAAATAGTAAGGGAACTTCCTGTAGCTTGAAGAGCTAGGGAGATTATTTTTTCCCAGATATGGAGAACACTCCTGAAGTGGCTCACTGTGGAGTCGCTGTCGAAGACATCTTTAGCCGGATGCAAAAGCATTCCCAAGGGGATCTAATTGTGGAAGAAGATGACGGTCCCTATGAAAAAGGCGATGTTCTTCGGAGTTTCCATCACCAGGCTCGTCGGCCGATGTCCCAGAAGGCACTGCTGGCTGGCTTCTTGACAGTCTGGCTGAAGAGGTGCGTGGTGCCGTCTTCGTCGGGTGACGTCATTCATCCGAATGTCCTGCTGCCTGCTGTTCGTCTAGTCCACGGTCGTTCTTTGGGACTTCTTCCTGCCATGGTGTGCTGTATTCAGAGAGGCCTTCGCGCACTGACGGAGGCTTTCTGTAGGCCACCAACGACGAAACGTAGAAAGGGGACTGTTTTACCCCGCAACGGACCCAACCCCAGGATAGGTCTGCCGTACACTTATTTAATGGCGTGGTTCGCCCTGCACTGTCCCTCTTCGATTGAAGCTGGAGAAGACCCTCTTGAAGGTGTTCGAATGACGCTTCTCCGCCGACTCGAAGGATGTTCCTGGCAAAAGACTTACGTGGCTGAGGCCCGTAAATTGGTGCGTCGCTATGACGTCTATAGTCTTTTCCGCTGCTTCCCCCATATTCGGGATGCAGGCTATGATGAGGAGTTCAAAGACGCGGGGAAGGGTAGTCATCCCTGAGCCGGGGAATTTTTGAGTGGCTGGTCAGCATTCGGCCCTCACATTTATTATACAGAAGCAGGGATACCTGCTACTTGGAGCTTATGTTCCAAGTCGGTTTGCTCGACAGTTTGGATATGACCAACTGTATGTGGGCAACCCAAATCTCAATCTGGCTTTCATGGAGAGCCTTATTGATAGAGCCCGTGCTTGGCGATTTTTTATTGCGGGCTGTATCGAGGCGCGGCTGCGTATGCCGTTGAGGACTCCTAGCCTTCTAATGACCCTGAGCTTCTGCCAGTGGTATGCGACTTCCAACTCCACACCCCTTGGATTCAATGCTAACAGTTCTGGTGTGAAGTTAATTCTCAGCGGCTAAAGCGGAAGGTCTCTGAGAGAAGGGAAGGTAAGAGGGTTCGCGTCCCGGGCATAGAAGAATTCGTTGTTGTCGATGACAGCGAAGCCTCGGATGCGGAAAGTCCTCGCTTCGAAGCGGAGACAGGTGGCGAGACTCTTGCAGCTGGTTCAGGCGTGATGGGGACAGCTCCCCCAAGACATGTAGAAGAAGCAGAGGAGGAGGATCCCGGCGTTCCTCTTAAGCGCAAACGGACAGGTGGGTCTCGTAAGAAGCAGTTGGTGAAAAAGCCTCGTCGCCAAGCTCCTACGGTTGTTGTAAAGGGCGAACCATCTGCAGTGCTTCCTTCTCTTGCCCCGTTAGTAGTTGAATCGTCGGTTCCCGAACTGACTACTGGCGAAGTCGCTCCGGACCTGGGTAAGATCAACTCTGTCCTTATAATATACCTTATATGTGTTTTAGACAGCTCATCATTTGCTTTGTGATGTAGGAACTGAGGCGGTGAGAAGCCCGAGAGCTGGGGCCGTCGAAGAACAAGGGGAACATTATGATCCCCCTTTCATTTATAAAGAGGGTGATGAGGCTGGCTATTTCGCGGTCTCAGAAGGGTCCGGAGGTGATGCAGCTGATGTTGGTCCTTCGGGTATCGGGACTTCGAGGAGAAATTTCGATACTTCTAGCTCCCTTGGGTGGACAACGGAGGGTTCGGCGAGCGAAAGCGGGCCGGCCATTCGTATTGGCTCCGCTAAGGATTTTCCAATGGAGCCTGTAGAGACTGATGTGGCCGCCAAGACGATTGAGGCGACATCATCTTTTGGTATTGCTTTGGCTTTTTGACTTTTACCATTTGTTGTGTCCTGCCTAAACACAACTTTGTTGCAGGTGTTCCGCCTCTGGGTGCGTCAACTTCAAGGGAGCCAACCGATCTTCCCGAGGGGTCCAGGGGTGACATGAGCACTTCGACCGCGGCGATGCTGCTGTGTTGGATGCTTTGTATGGTGACATGCCCCCTTATCGGCCTGAGCCAGCCAGACGAACAGAGGTTAAAGGGACGGTAGTCACGGAGGCAACTTCACTCCCAACTATATCAACGAGTGAGGTGCCATCAGTTTTGCCAGGTGCGGAGCTGAGGGTGATTACAAGTCCTTCCCCAACGCTGGTGGTTGAGCCTGTTGTCCAGGAAATAGTCACTAATCCGACCTCGGTTGTGGCTAGTGTACTGGTTTCAATGAGGACTCCGTCAAGATCACTGATGACCTGCCATGCTGCTACAGCCAGTGTTCCCATTGTTGCTTCCACGGTAATATTAACAAGGCCGGTGGAATCTTCTGAGGCTGCCCGTCTGCCAGGAGTGGTTGAGGCTGAAAATGAATTTGTAGCTGAAATAGTCGACAGCTTTTATAAAGGCCTGAAGCGATCCATTGATCTGGTCTTGAAAGGCTCGACTATGCCATTTTCTAGTTTAAAGTGGTCCTCTCCCGAAGTATTGAGAATATCCGGGACTTTGGAGGGGATAAGCAGGCCGCTGCATTAGAGCTTCTGGTAGACCAATTTGAGAGGGACGTAGAAGAATGGCGCTGTCTCAGCCATTCGAACTTGGAGTCTTCGGTTGATGAGCAGCTTGCGCACCTTGTCGCTCAAATGCATGAAGCCCATCTTGCCGCTCAGGAAGCCGCTAAGGCCATTTCTTCGGACTTGAAATCCTTGGAGACAAGAAAGATAAAGCTCAGGGACGCCATAGATGCTTCTAGCAGTGCTCTTCTTGACGCTGAAGATAAAATTGAAAAGGCCAAGGAGATGATCAGGAAGGCAAATCTTCTCTTATCCAAGGCTAAACCAGTGCGTCTTGAAGAGACTGCGCGGCTTGAGCAGCTTAAGGCTCAGAGTGACGAATTCTCGCGGCAAGAGTCAGCTCAGAGGGCAACCTTGGTTGAAGTTGAAGCTCGCTTGGCCCAGACGGCGAGTTTTAATGAAGCTGAGCTAAGGTCGCAGGCGCTTGTCAGGGCTGTCGATGATAGGGAGGCAAGGCTGGCCTTTCTTGAGGGACGGATCAAATCTTATGACGCACCCCTATAGCTTGTAATATATGTGCCTCCATGTATCTCGTCCTGGAATTAATAAAAGTAATTTTGTTTTGACTCCCTGTTGAATCTCCACTTGTTTTATCTGCTGAATTGTCGTTTCCAAGTTGTATTGCAGCCACTTGAGAACATAGTCCTTGCTGGATTGAATAATGAGACTTGACTATCTGCCGGTTCAGAGGTCGTAATGACGTAACCGATTGAGAAGCCACCAAGCTCAAGATTAGCCCTCATGGGACTAAAAGGGTAATACTTGTCTTTTGTAGATGTCAACAAATACGGGTGAGACCTGTCTTTTGTAAATGTCAACAGGCTCAAGGTTGAGACTTGGCTGTCTGCTGGTTCAGAGGTCGCAATGACATAACCGAATGAGACGCCACCAAGCTCAAGGTTGGTGATACTTGTCTTTTGTAAATGTCAACAAGTATCGAGACCTGTCTTTTGTAAATGTCAACAGGCTCGAAATTGAGACTTGGCTGTCTGCTGGTTCAGAGGTCGCAATTACATAACCGAATGAGACGCTACCAAGCTCAAGGTTGGTGATACTTGTCTTTTGTAAATGTCAACAAGTATCGAGACCTGTCTTTTGTAAATGTCAACAGGCTCGAAATTGAGACTTGTCTTTTGTAAATGTCAACAAGCTTAAGGTTGGTGATACTTGTCTTTTGTAAATGTCAACAAGTATCGAGACCTGTCTTTTGTAAATGTCAACAGGCTCGAAATTGAGACTTGTCTTTTGTAAATGTCAACAAGCTCAAGGTTGAGACTTGGCTATCTGCCAGTTCAGAGGTCGCGATGACATAACTGGTTGAGAAACCACCAAGCTCGAAGTTGGTGATACTTGTCTTTTGTAAATGTCAACAAGTATCGAGACCTGTCTTTTGTAAATGTCAACATGCTCAAGGTTGTAATGGAACTTGGGAAAAGGTCTCGTTTTCACGGGGAGAAAAGAGGAAATCACTGTCATAGGTTTAGTGTTAACGTAACAGCGAAATGTATATGTGGTCTTACCATTCTATGGATGAGAATTGGTAAGTGATTTTGGAGGTCTCGTTTTCGCGGGGAGAAACGAGGGAATCACTGTCATAGGTTTAATGTTAATGTAACAACGAAATGCATATGTGGTCTTACCATTCTATGGATGAGAATTGGTAAGTGATTTGGAGAGCTCGTTTTCACGGGGAGAAACGAGGGAATCACTGTCATAGGTTTAATGTTAACGTAACAGCGAAATGTATATGTGGTCTTACCATTCTATGGATAAGAATTGGTAAGTGATTTTGGAGAGGGAATCAAATGGGAACAGGTCCCTTAGGATTTTTAGCAAATCCCCAGCTGTCACGGGTTTGATATGCCTATACCAACTACCGTTTGAGTCGAGCTAGCCATGCTATTTCCCTCAGCATGATGAGTTGTCGAGGACTTATATTGGACTTAAAGGCCAACATTTTCCTCTATCCGTAATCGTTAAGGATATTGGATCATCTGGTTAGCGTATGTGTAACCTTGATTCTCCTTTGAGAGAACCAGTATATGGCCAGGTTCCTACTGGTTTATGGTTATATGATCTCGCTTGGAGGAAGAGAAAGGCTCTCTTTGCATGTACCTTGGACATAAAGTCTTGATCAGAGGTGTAATGTTAACTTGATCATGAGAAGGATCCTTAATCAAGGATAATACTTCTTTAGGAACTTGCCATTGATCGGCATCATAAGTAAATCGCCATCTGAAGTCATAAGACGGTATGCTCCGTTTGAATAGACTGTTTCTATTACAAACGGTCCTTCCCATTTAGGCTGAAATTTGTCTTTGGTCTTGTGCGTCATAATCATCGGTCGTCTGACGGCTAAAACCAAGTCTCCTTTCTGGAAGACTCTTTGTTTAACCTTCTTATTGAAGGCTTTTGAGATTCGAGCCTGATACAGCTCGATGTGCTGCTGAGCTTGTAGTCGCTTCTCATCTAGGGCTTCGAGCTCTTGGAGGCGCAACCGATCATTGTCCTCTGATGTGATCTTAGTCATTAAAGCGACTCGCAATGACGACATCTGGATTTCCAACGGGATGACTGCTTCACACCCGTACACCAGGGAAAAAGGTGTATTGCCTGTCGGTGTCCGAACCGTGGTTCGGTAGGTCCAAAGACATTCACCAAGCTTTTCGTCCCAATCTCGCTTATTCGAGGAGACGAACTTCTTGAGTAGCTTGATGATCGTTTTGTTGAATGCTTCCGCCAAGCCATTAGCGGCGGGATTATAGGGAGTCGAAGCCACATTCTGAATTCGGTATTTATCGCAGAACCGATAGAATACCTGGCTTATGAATTGGGGACCATTATCATGGATGATCCGCCTAGGGACACCAAAGCAATGAATGACATGGTGTTTGATGAAATTCACCACATTAGAGGTTTTGACTTCAACCAATGGTATAGCTTCCGCCCACTTTGAAAATTAGTCGGTTATTGCCAAGATAAACCGGTGACCTCTTGTCGAAGAGGAGCTAATCGGCCCTACGACGTCTATTCCCCGTGCTTCAAATGGCCATGAAGCAACAGTCGTGTGAAGCAACTCCGAAGGTTAGTGTATGAAGTCCGCATGAATCTGGCATGCTTTACACCTTCGTGTGTATTGGATGGCATCGGCTATCATGGTTGGCCAATAGTATCCAAGTCTATGCAACCTGTCTTTGAGCTTTGGACCTGACTGATGAGCTCTGCAAATGTCGTCATGTGCTTCTTTAAGCACTTCTTATGCCTCTGAATTAGAAAGGCAACGGAGGATGATGCTGTCATATGAACGACGGTAAAGTGTCTTCAGAGTTGAATCGTAGTAGAAACGGAGAGACCTTCGTCTGATAGATGCCGATTCTTTAGGATCGTCTGGCAGCAGACCATGTAAAGCGTAGTCGATGAGAGGAAATCGCCAATCTTTCGGCTCAAGATCCGTGGAGACATTATAGACTTCTTGGGTTCTTAACATACTTCTTGGGTTCTTAACATATGCTTAGAGCATACAAGATGTCGAGTTGCCACTGTGAGGTGATACTTAGTGTCGGCTGGGAGGGCTAGTGTTGTTGCTAATGCAGTAAGAGCGTCTGCCCTGATATTCTGAGATCGAGACACGTGCCCGATGTAGAAACCTTCAAATAGGTTAGCCAATTCGATGGCTGTGTGGTAATAAGGCACCAAATCCTCGTGGCGAACTTCATATTCGCCTTTAACCTGATTGATAATCAGTTTTGAATCACCGTAGGCTTCAAGGTAGCGTACCCCCATTCCATGGGCGAGCTGAAGACCAATGAGCAGAGCATTATATTCTGCTACGTTGTTGGAGCATGACTCTGTCAGGGAGAATGCTCTGGGAAGGACATGATTCTGTGGGGAGATGAACACAACCCCCACTCCGGCAATAATCTTGCATTTAGGGCCTATTTGTGATGCCCCATCGAAGAACATCTGCCACACTTCCTCTTCTGAGATTGCGTTAGACTCGAAGACTTCATCTGGAATATCTTCGTGAAGTTTTGAGTGTTCCGGAACTGGATGAGCGGCCAAGAACTCTGCAAGGGCCTGGCCTTTAACCGCCTTCTGTGGGGTAAAGATCATGTCGTATTGAGACAAAAGAAGCGCCTATTTAGCTAATCTTGAGTTTAATGATCCTGGCTTCGTCATGAGAAAGCGCAAAAGATTCACTCTGGAGATGACATGTATGGTTTGGCCAACCAAATAATGTCGTGTCTTCTGAACGGCAAAGACAAGAGCTAAACACTCTTTCTCGATAGGATTATAATGAGATTCCGCCCCTATCAGAGTCCTGCTCAGATAATAAATGGCCTGCTCGTGACCATTGTCGTCCTTTTGAGCGAGGAGGGCACCAAGAGAATGGTCCAGAGCTTTCGCATAAAGCAAGAATGGCTTCCCTGATGTAGGGCCACTAAGACTGGAGGCTTCGTGAGGTATCTCTTGAAGTCTTCATAAGCTTCTTGACAAGCTTGATCCCATACGAAGGAAGCACCCTTTTTCATGAGTCGGGTGAACGGCTGACAACGGCCTGAAAGGTTTGCGATGAACCTTCTGATATACGCCAATCTTCCTTGCAGGCCTCTAAGCTCTTTGAGATTCCTCGGTGGATGCATGCTTTGAATGGCCTTGACTTTGTCTGGGTCAAGATGAATCCCTTTTGACGTAACAATGAACCCAATGAACTTGCCACTTGACACTCCCAAGAAGGATTTTGTCGGATTCATTTTCAGTTGATGAGCCCGCATTATGTCGAACATCGTTCTCAGATCGCGAAGATGGTCATCCTTATTGCGGCTTTTGACAGCAATGTCGTCGACATAGCATTCCACCGTTTTTCGAAGATGGTCGCGGAAGATTGTACTCATTGCCCGCTGATAGGTTGCTCCGGCGTTCTTCAGCCCGAAGGGCATTACGGTGTAGCAGTATACCCCCAAGGGTGTTCGGAACGAAGTATGCTTCTCATCGTCGGGGTACATTTTAATCTGATTGTACCCTGAAAAGCCGTCCATGAAAGACATTCTTTCGAATCCACAGGTATTGTCAATCATGACTTCTGTGATGGGCAGTGGGATTTTCGTCTTTAAGACAGGCTGTATTGAGATCACGATAGTCGATGTAGATCCGTATCTTCCCGTTCTTCTTGAGGACAGGAACGATATTAGCAACCCAATCTGGATGTTGTTCCTCCCGAATGAAGCCACATGCAATGAGCTTATGGACTTCGGCCTCAATAGCTTCCATAATGTTTGGGCGAAACCGACGTTGTTGCTGCTTGACTGGCTTGGCATCGGGCTTGATGTTCAGACGGTGCATGGCGACTTGTGGATCGAGTTCGGGCATGTCTTCGTAGCTCCATGCGAAGACGTCTATATACTCCTTTACGAGTATTATCAATTCTTCCTTTTCTGTAAGTGATAAGCTTTCACTTATGAAGATGGGCTTAGGGTGATCGTGACTACCCAAGTTGACCTGCATCATCTTGTCTTCTGTAGGTGGTTCGCATAGTTCGAATCGCTTTTCCCATTGGAGGTCGAATTGTTGGGCCCATGATTCCTCATCAGTAGCTTCTGCAGGCTCCAATTGACTGCTTGAAGTCATATTAACGGTGAGGTTTTCGAACATCATTCCCACACTAACATCTGAGTCCCACTCGGAGGATGAGGCTGAATGTGATGGAATTGGTTCATCGTCTGTGAATTGAACCGTTGCTGACGATGTGGGTGTAACGTATCCCAACCCCCTGCGTGTACTATCATAGTAATTTGCAGGCTTCCCTTTTGGCACAAAGTTATGCAGCAAGCTACGCCTTCCTTTTCCGAAATTCAGGCCTTCTCCATGCTTTAGGTCGTATCCCATTTTCTTCATAATATGGCGCGCTGGTCGCACGTAATGGAAGAATTGTGGAGTGTCTGAGTCCGAACTTGAATCTGCGGTTATGGGTCCCCGTGGTTGGGTTCTACCGAAAATTATCGGTAACTGACCTTCTTTGGACGGAGGGATCACTAGCGTGGCCCCTTCTATACCTTCCATGGGTGTACTGGACGCACTTGGTTTATGCAAAGGCATGTACAGAGAGCTATCCGTAATGGCTTCAAACAGCCCAACACTCGCAGGATAATCGAAAGAAATATTATCATTAATTACCCATTCACCTTCATCTTCAGAAGAAGTATTACATTTGGGATTAAAGACATGCTATAATTGGTTCACCAATTAAAATAGTTGGCATGCCTGCTTCGGATTCTGAATCCGCCTCATTGCCACTTCCATCATCATCTGGCAATGGTTCTTTGGGTGTTTCACCGCCTCTTGATACAGGAGAGCATCAGTGAAGTAATTTTTCACCCCTTTGAATGGTTACTTTTCAGCAAAGACAGTTCGTACTGTCGTGTCATCTTCGACATATTTGAAGCACTGATGCAGAGTGGAGGGAACGATCCAGTTGGCGTGGATCCACGGTCGTCCTAGCAGCAGGTTATATGATGTGTCGGCGTCAATGACATAGCATGTCACTTCTGACTTCAGGCTCCCGATTCGGCAACGGAGTCAAATCTTTCCAAGTGGATGACTACTCCCGGCATTGAAACCGTATATTGTAGTGGTGGTTGCGGACAACCTATACAGCGGTATACCGAGGAAGTAAAGTAACCTTTTGGGGATGATGCTGAGTGCGGACCCCGGGTCGACTTGTACTCTTTCAATGCATGTTGAACCGATATATCCGGTGTAGTACAGAGGTCGATCGTGCTTGTTATCTTTGAGAAGCATATCTTCCGCTGTGAAGGTAATAGCGAGGACCTTTGATTGTACATGATGACATTCTGGGCAAAAGACTGAGCGTCATCGTTAGGGACCTCTGGCATGCATGTTAGGAATGATTCTGAATTAGCCAGCGCATCCCTAAGTGCTTCTCTTGTCCCTTTTGAGAGACGAAGGAGCTCGTGTATTGTAATACGAGCCGGGATATTAGCCAGCTGAGCCAATATGTCAAAACGAAAGGGCATGTCAAGCCCTGGGCCTGAAGGTTTCTTCAGGGCATGGTCGAACCGGACTTCCTTAGGCTTCTCCTTTCCCTTGGTTGAAACTGGAGCGGATGCTGGTATTTGTACTGACGTTGTTTGCTGTTGTATCTCGTCAATAGACTTCTCATACTGCCTTAAGTATGATTTTCCAGACCGGGTGCCCGTCGGCTGAGATACGTCGGCCAGCGTTGTGCAAGCATGCTTTTCTTCTTCTGAATCACTGAGGGAAGCTGACGTAAGATTGCCGTCATCTGGCAGGATGGAGATGACATTGCAAAATTTGCCCTTTGACTTGGGCCTCTTTAAATCCCACTGCATGTCTTGAACGAGGTCTGGGTGTATCCACATGACTTCCTCTGTCTCCAATGTTAAGGGAACAAGACCCTCATTATCTTGAGTTTTAGCTGGAGGATGCTTGACTTCCAACCGTGGTGCAGGTACTGGATAAGTCCCGTCAGGAACTGTGACCTTTGGGGTTTTGCCGAACTCGAGGGTCACCATATTGGCAGTGACTTTCTTCTGCTCTGACTTTAGTGTCAGACTCCGGCGTCGACCAAGGCTTGAATTCTATCTTTGAGGACATAGCACTTATCGGTAGGATGGTGAATCATCCTGTGATAGAGACAGTATTTGGGGTCGTTTGTGCGTCCTATCTCATTGGGACGCCGAGCATTTGGCATCTTCATTTTATTCCCTTTGTGAAGCAAATGGAATATCGTGACCACCTGATCGTCTCTGAAGGAGTACTGTTTTGGAGGGAACTTAGACTCCAGATTATTGAAGCCGCTCTTCTTGGCTTTCGACTGCACGTCCCCGGACAATTCTACGGACATAGTCTATTTCCCTTTGGCTTGAGAAGACTGCGCCATGTCGCTACGTCCTTTATTGTTCATACCCCATTTGCCTTTGGGGGCGGATGGTTCGAACTTTTTAGCTGACTTTTCGGCTATCTCAGCTTGTTCGACCAATTCCTTCCAGGTGTGGGCTTTGACAGCCCCCATGCGAACTTCTACCTGGTCCAAGAAGTTGTGCCTGCATGTCTGTAAGAGCATGGGTAATGGCATCCCTGCTGGGCACATCAAAGACAGATTTCTGAACCGCTCAATGTAGTCACGGACAGATTCGCCTTTCTTTTGCACGGTGGAGAGGAGCTTGTCCATGGTCACCTCGGTATCGTCCTCATAGAAACGGGAGAGGAATCGGGTTTCCAGGTCGATCCAGGAATTGACAGAGCCTGGAGGAAGACTTCGGAACCAGTCAAATGCCACCTCCTTTAAAGTGCCAATGAACAACCTAGCCATGATGGCGTCGTTGCCTATAACATTACCAGTCTGAGACCGAAAATAGTAGATGTGCTGATTTGGTGAACTTTTACCATCATACGTATGCAACGTTGGTGGTTTGAACTTCGGTGGGTATGGCACTGAATCCCACTCCAATGGGTAAGGACGGACTGCCCCTACTTTCTTTAATTCATCCCTCTGAGGTAGGGATGCAATTTGAGCTTGGAGACCCTTAAGAACTTCAGCGTCTAAAGAAGAACCCTCCTTGGATTTCTCCGTCTTAGGCTGATCATTGCTAAAATGCTCCTCCTCATCATGATTGCTCCCGGCATCATTGTCATTCCGATTACTGAGGAGTTGAGCAAGCATCTGTTGAATGTTGTCCAGAGCTTCTTGCTGGGTCTTGTAAGTTTGCTCCTGAGCTTCCAAACGCCGACGGAGGTCGTCGTTAGCATTATTAGCCATATTGACTGATGCTCTGTCTGTTCGCACTGAGCTAACTGTTGCTGAAGAGGCGTACCCACTGTCTTCATCTTCTTCATCCGATGGTTGGAGTGATCTCCTGGGCTCCGGCGAGGCTAGGGTCGTTGAGAAGGAAGGCTGTTCATAACTGTAGGGTATCACCACCCTAGATCTGGTGTTTCGGAAAACACCTTCTTCATGTACCAAGACTTCGCCTAAGCCTGGGCTGTAATCTGAATCTGGGGAGCTGTAGGGGGTGTCGTCAGATGCTTGTCTTCCCCTGCGTAACTCTCGTCCTCTTCCGGTCATGTTGACGGATGCAGAGGGTGAATCCCGCGAGACGCTCCTTTTGCGATGCTTCATCGGGGCTTGTACCGACAGCCGATCAAAAACTGATCGTCGGCCTGGAGAAGTGGCGAGGCTTGGTCCTAGCCGGCAATGGACCGAGTGGACTGTCACCAACTGACATCCCACTTGTTGACAACAGGAGGAAGAGGTTTGTTTATTTGTCAACAATTCCCGCAAATCAGACCCGCTTGGGCCTAAACAATCCAGCGCAGAGGCTCTTTTGGATCGTACATAGGACAATATCCTGCTCCTTTTATCCCCGCAGAAGGGATTAGCACTGAATAGTGCTTCAGTTCTAGCTTCGCCACAAAGTGCGAGCTTAGCGCCTGACGAACTGGAGAGCGGAGCACGCTGTGGTGCTTTATCCGCTATGCTGCTGCGAAGGCGATTAGCCTTGGATAGTACTTTGGCTCTAGCTTCGCGGCCATGAACCATGCGCGTACGCTGTGGTACAGTAGCTTCGCTCATGAGAACGAGGCCGGCGCAAGGCGTTGCTGCTCTTGAATTGGGCGACGGTATGATTATCGTCGTGACTTCGCGGCTGGCAGCATTGTTGGAGCAGACAGGCATCTTGCCTTTTTCTTCGAGAGAGACACGGTTTTGGCGTAACTACGCCTGAGGCTTTGCCCAGAGACTTCTGTTTAGGCCTCCACATCCGCTTTGGCAGAGGATACTTAGGTTCGCAAGGAACCTGATTAGCCACACGCGAGGCTGAATAGTGTTGGCAGAATTCTGCTTCTGGTTTCTGTTCTGAAACCTTAGCCGTGAAGATCTTCCTATGCTTTCGTGCTCAAAGCATTAGACCACCCCCGGAGAGGACTTCTTCAAATCTTCCTTGGTCGAATTGAACGACCAGGTTATCGAAAGTGAAGGACTTGGACTGCGGGCGTGCTTCCTTGTTGCACCAGAGAACCGCAATAGGTTCGCAGAGAACCTTCTCCGCAGAGACTTTCGTTGAAGATTTAGCCAGAGAGGCTCTGGCTGCACCGGCTTTTCTGAATTCAGAGTTAGACCCGAAGGTCTGTTCGTCGCATTGCGACACTTGATTCTCGGCAGTGGAGAACTAAATCCCCAGCGGAGTCGCCATCTTGTTTTCCATAGATTTGCAAGGGGGAAAACTTACAATAAAAAGAGTTGAGGAGCTAAATTACAAGTATTCTAAAAGATTACAAGTAAATCTCCTCAGAGATTCTGGAGAAGTGTGCCGATAGGAGTCTGGTCAGCGCGCGACCACTTTGTCCCTTTGACGATGCGAGCGATGAGATTCCCTTCTCACCTGGTTCGGGGAATCAGAGAACAGAAGGTTGGTAGAACCCTCTTGTTACTTCTCAAAACCGCCTTCAATTAGGAATTCCTTCTCGCCTGGTTCTGGAGATTCCTTGAGAAGAAGGTATTAGGGTATCAGCACCCTGATTAGAGAAGTAATTATCTAAAAGTCTCTGAATTCTTGTGCGCACGGTGCGTTGTGAAGAAGTCTCTGTTTGTGGAGTCCTCTCTCTCTCTTTCAGAAGTCGTCCTCTCTTGCGCCAGTGCGTGGTCTCTACTTCTGGAGATCCTGCCTCTCCTTGTGCCCCTGGTGGGCTATTTATAGGGAGAGCAGGGGTATAATTGTCCCTTGAAAATATGAAAACATATTGAATCAAATCTGTTTAAATCTGGAAAGTAGCCTTGCTGCGAGGCTAGGATCAGCTTCTGCGAAGCTAGAAATGGCAGGTCGGTTGATCCTCTTGATCTGTTTTGATCCTTTCCATATCGTTGGAGGATTTTCCCTATCTTCTTACTCGTTTTAGAAGAGTCAAGAGATTGTGACAATCAACTGTCAAATTTGATCTTGATTGGATTTGATCTCAATCTTGATTTGACTTGATCTCATCTGGAGATTTAATTGGTCAAAGGTTGACCATATCAGACCCGCAGCGGCGCTGCCCGCTTTGAACTCACAGCGGTGCTGGAGGCAGTATCTGACGAAGTCAGAGGAAGGCTTCTTCGGCGGAGCTACTGCATACCCATCTGCGCAGTTGCGTGTGGCTTCAGGAGGAGCTAACTCTCTCTGCGGAGTTGCGCTTCAGCAGTTCAGGCGAAGCTATAAGTTAGCTTCCTGGCGGAGCTTTGAATGGCTTCAAGGCGAAGTTGGATGATCTTAGCCTCTCAGGCGAGGCTATCCCTTTGGGCTCATGTAATGCTAAGTGCTAGCATCTTAGACCTGCTGAGGTCTGTTTAGAGGCAATCCGGACTTACTGTCTGCTTGATGGATCAGTGGAGTCCAGGTTACTTCCTTGTCCCTCGGAGATGGGTGAAAACTGGTTGTCAGCTTGTCTGTCACTTGTCTTTTGTAAATGTCAACAAGTTTAGACATTGTTCGGGCCAGTAAGAAACTTGTCTTTTTTAAGTATCAACAAGACCCCCTTCAAAGTTTTCGAAAGTCTGCGATGGCTCAGACTTCGAAATACTTTGAACTGCTTTGATCGGTGGTATGTGAAGTACGAACGTCGCCATAGTGGTTGAGTTCAGCTTCGCTTTTAATCCTGCTTTGGGATAAGTTCGCTGGAGAATCATGTAGATTCGCGTCTGGGTAGCTTCGCATCCGGGTAGCTCCGCGTCTGGGTGGCTCCGCGTCCGAGCCTCCCGGAATAAGTTCGCTTTGGAATGATGTTCCTTTCCGAGGCCAACTGCTGTGGGTCAATCACGAGAAGGACTACTCCTTTTTCGAGGTCAAAATGACTTCTCTCGCATTGATCGAAGGAGATATTCTTCCCTTGTGCGTTTCTGAGGGAGGATATTCCCTTTCTTCAAGGCGCAATAAGTGCCTTTATGAGGGTGAGCGTTTCTTCCTTTGCACGGTTCCAAGAGAAACCGTCCCTTTTCTCAAGGCGCAATAAATGCCTTAAATGCGCTCGTGCTTCCACGCTTGAGGCGGCAGCGCTCAGGCCATGAGGCCTATAAATAGGACACTTGAGGTCCTCTGAAGAGAAGTAATCTGCTCTTCTTCTCTTCTCTTGGTTGAGAGAGATACTCAGATCTCTGAACTAGTGGGGATGCCCACTCTGGTTATTACCCGGCCAAGGACCGGTAAGTCTCGATCATTTAGAGACCTTACCAATGATCTTTTAGGGAGTTCATCTCCCTTAGTTTAGCTTTAGCTTTAATCAGCTGCTTTAGGGATTAATTTCCCTTTGTTCTTCATTTTACAATTGACTGATCTGCAGAGAAGGATTTCAGCATAGCTTCCCAGCGAAGCTTATCAATTTGACTTGATCAAAGAAAGATCACTGCATGCGTGTTAAGTCCGCTACATAGGCAAAACTTGGGACTTAGTCTCTTCAAAGTTGAGTCAGTCTTGCCATATAGGTGGGGTGAAGACTGCGTCCCTCTGGATCAATCTGGCTTAGCCATATAGGCGAGGCTAGGACTCGGCATTTGCTAAGCTAGCACATCATCATTGTGCAAGCGAGGTTATCCTCTGCTTTAACTGAAATCAATACTTGACTGAATGGATTGCTTCGCCCCAAAGAATTTGACTTAGTGCTTTTGCAGCTTCTCCTGTGTTTAACTGCTAATTTGTTCCGGTTTACATTGCAGTGAGCTATGTTCGCCAATCTTGTGACTTGATGAAAGAAACCAGGAAATTTTCTCTTGCTTTTCCAGTTGAGACTTTACCCTTAAGCAGGAGGAACAAACTGGGGTAGCCGCTGTGCGTCCCAGCGGAGGTTGGCAGTCGCTTATCCGAGATGATCCACTTCGAGGCGAGGCTGGTAGTCGCTTATCCGAGATGATCCACTTCGGGAAAGCGGACGTCACCTGTAAGGTCGCGAATCTTCCCATTGCCAATTTTCATCAAAGAAGATCCAACCTGCTGGTGGCGATCAGTCCTTTGCCAATTTTATTTAAGGAAGATCCAGCTTTCTGATGGCAAAACCTGTCATTATGCGAAGGATCACGGTCCTGGTGGCACCATCTGTCCTGGTGGCACCATCTATCATTATGTGAAGGATTACGGCCTTGTGCAGGAGGAAGGCCTTTTGTGTCCAGTTGGTTTCGCTTGGAAGTAGATAAGACCACTTGTATGTCTCTTGAGCAAATGATTTTGTTGTATGAAACACAACCTTGATGTAGTATCAATGTACCTTTCCTTTTAAATCAATGAAAGTTCATTTTCTGCTCATTTGATTTTTGCTTTGCCTTCATCTTGAATTCGGCTAGCGGAGCTAAACTTCATACGAGGTTAAAGATAGGATTCCATCTGAAACAAGAACGAGCTTCCAGCGAAGCTAGCATATCTGCGAAGTTCGGCCTATGCCTTCTGCGAAGCTAAGGCAATCCTTCTGGCGAAGTCATTGATGTATTGTGCGAAGTTCGCATTTGACTCGTGGCGAAGTTAGCCCTTAGCGGGGCTGAATCAGCGCTTCTCGGGAAGGCGCTTTAGGCGCCGTTTCAAATTAATTTGAAACGGCAGCCTGTGCTTTTTTACGATGCGTCGTTTCAGGCACTTATTGGCCTATAAAAGTCCCATCAGGCTGAGAGAGAAGGTCATCACTTCTCTTTAAATTTTCCAGAGCACTTGACTCTTCTTCTTCTTTCTTCTTCATTCAAGAGTTTAAGAACTTTCACAGTTCTTCAATGGCGCCCAAGAGACGAGCGGGAAAAGAAGTGGCAACTTCTGCAGCGGAGGGTCCTTCTCCTCCTCCGGTCATCGAACGACCAATCGCCGGTAGGAAACTTTCCCTTTTGATTTAGAGACTGCCGTCTCTCTTTTAAAGCCGATGTCTGGCTGTCTTTGGATGAACCCAAAAATGATCAATTAAGATCTGTTGTCTTTATGGAATTCAATTCCCTGAATTTCCCTTGCTTTTTTAATCGGGAACCCAAGAACTGAAGGGTTCTTCTTTAAGCTTCCAGGGGAAGCTATCACTTGGGCTATTTTCATCCTGTTGAATAACAGGATGCACAGCTGTCCTTTCAAACATGACTGAAAAGGACCTAATGCCCTTGAAGTGATTTTTGACCCTAGTGTCCTTCTGACGAAGTTAGTTCTCAGGGCTGTACCGCCTTCTGCTTAAGCTTCTAAAGCGAAGCTAACACTTGAATATTTATTTAACAGCATCTCTAGATTCGATAATCATGTTTACATGAATATCTGGTATTTCTGATTTATGAACCAGAAATCTGTAGGCACTACTATTCAAGGCATAGCCTATGAATATGCAGTCCATAGTTTTTACTCCCAACTTAGTCTTTTTAGGTAATGGTGCTAGTACCTTTGCAAGGCACCCCCACATTTTGAGGTAATGGTAGGAAGGTGTCCTTCCATGCCATAACTCAAATGGTATAAGACCAAGTTTCTTGTGGGGTACTCTATTTAGAATATAATTTGCAGTTAACAGAGCTTTCCCCCACAAGTTCTGCGAGCTCCAGAACTTACGAGCATGGAATTGAGCATCTCCTTCAAAGTTCTTTTTTTTCCGTTCAGCAATTCCATTTTGCTGAGGAGTATATGGTGCTGTTGTTTGATGGATTATACCAAATTTAGCACATAACTCACTAAAATTATTTGATTCATATTCTCCGCCTCTATCGGATTTTAGAATCTTGATATTCTTTTTGAGTTGATTCTCAACTTCGGCTTTATATGTTATAAACATATTTATTGCCTCATCTTTACTGTTTAAAAGATACACATAACAGTATCTTGTACAGTTATCAATAAAAATAATAAAATACTTTTTACCGCCTCTAGTTGGCATAAACTTCAAGTCACACAGATCGCTATGAATTAACCCTAAAGGTTTTGTATTTCGATTAATTGAGTGAAATGAATTTTTCGCCAACTTGGCCTCAACACAAATCTCACACTTGCGAATTTCTTCCAAGTTGAGTTTAGGAATATATCCTAGATTAGACAAGTTTTTTAATGACTTGTAATTTACATGCCATAATCTAGCATGCCATAAACTAGGAGACTCAAGCAAATAAACAGAAGTTTTTCTTTTATTTATAAGCTTTGGGTACAAATACACAGACTTTTTTATCTACCACTGCAACATTGGCTTTAAAAAGTCCATCAACAAGATAACCCTTTCCCACATACATCCCACCCTTAGTAAGTACAAATTTATCTGATTCAAAAACCATTCTAAATCCTTTCTTACTAAGTATTGATCCAGAGATCAAATTCTTGCGGATATCTGGAACATGTAGCACATCGTTCAGAGTAAGCTCTTTTTCAGATGTTCACTTCAGGATGACCTTGCCTTTTCCTTCAACCTTTGAGACGGCTGAGTTTCTCATGAATAGTTGCTCATCTTGCTCTAGTTTTTGATATTCAGAGAATAATAATTTCTCAGAGCAGATGTGCCGAGTAGCCCCAGTGTCTACCCACCAATCCTTATTGTTGGTTGTCAGATTCACCTCTGACACCACAGCTAAAGGCTTGGCGACGCATGGTCGGTCAAGTTTGCCTGTGGATGGCTTTTCTTGTTCTTTTGAGACGGCTGCGACATTCATTCGCCTTATACCCTTCTTTGTTGCAGATGTAGCAGGTTCCTTTGAAGCGCATGTTCTTGCCTTCTTGGACCTTGCCTTTGTACTCCTGGGAAGTCTTCTTCCGCTTTAAGCCTTTGGAAGTAGACGCTTTCCCCTTTGAGTCTTCGATCACATTGGCTTTTCCTTCATAGGAGTTCTTACTGCTCCTTTTCTCGGACTTTCGGTTGTCCTCCTCGGTTCGAAACCTCACAATGAGATCTTTCAACTTCAGCTCCTTTTGCTTGTGCTTCAGGTAGTTCTTGAAATCTCTCCACGCAGGTGGGAGTTTCTCCACGATAGTAGCAACCTGAAAGGTTTCAGGTAGAATCATACCTTCGGCTTCTATCTCGTGCAAGATAAGTTGGAACTCTTGCACCTGACTGATTACAGTCTTGCTGTCCACCATTTTGTACTTCAGAAATCGTCCTACGACGAACTTCTTGGTACCAGCATCCTCAGTCTTGTACTTCTTGTCAAGACTGGCCCATAACTTCTTTGCCGTTGTGATAGGACTGTAGACATTGTAAAGAGAGTCATCCAGTCCATTTAAAATATAATTTCAGCAAAGAAAGTCACATTGAGTCCATGCATCAGTTCCGGGCTCTGGTGGATCTTCTTGCAGGAATCTGGCCAGATGAAGAGTGGTCAAGTAGAAGAGCATCTTCTGTTGCCACCTCTTGAATTCTGTGCCGTTAAATTTTCCTGACTTCTCTAGCTTCGGGTTAGGAAGTGGAGTAGGCATCAAAGCTTGTAGCTGCATGTTTGGTGCCTTACTAGAGCTATCTTGATTAGTCTCAGACATTTTCTGCAAATTCAAGCAGAACAGAAGTAAGAAACGTCAATCTTAATTGTCTTAAGATTGTTGGTTTCTGGGATCAATCTGACAACTAATCAATATCACTGAAATATCAACAATCTAATTGGCCAAATCGGTAAATATCAGGTGGGAGGTTTTCCGTTCAATAGAACGTTCCTTAATTTAAGAACCACCTTTCAATTTCCTTCCTTGGTTAAACACCAATTAGACTGAATCTAACTCAGTCTCAATATACTGAATATCAGTATATCCCCTGTATAAAGAAATTAATTCACTTATACAATACTTGGAGTGAGGTACGCTTAAAGCGATCTCCTTAAGACAATTACGTCCCCCGCACTGGTGCTAACGGGTTACTGGACGCTGGTCTCCCAAGATACAACACTCCTTCACGGTATTTGGATAGCACTACCAAATCACCGTACGGTCGAACCGTAGTTAACCAGTACCTTCACAGGATTATTGAAGCAGCGGGACAAAGATAAATTTTGGGAGAATATTTACCTTTACTTTGGAGGAGCACCCACTGTAGAGGAAGAAGAAAGGCTGAAGAATATTCTTCTTCAGAAGTCCCAGATTCAGACAACAATTCTATTAAAGAATCTGTTGAATTTTTTGAGCCCTCTTTCAGAACGAATTTTTGCCCACTTCCTGTTTGGAAGTCACTTCAAGACTGAGAGAGAGAGAGAGGATCTCCTTCAGATTTCTTGTTGTTGGTGTGTTGTGTTTTTTTCAATTGAGAATTCGGAGCGGTATTTATAGCGCTCCCTTCAAGACTGAGAGAGAGAGGATCTCCTTCAGATTTCTTATTGTTGGTGTGTTGTGTTTTTTTCAATTGAGAATTCGGAGCGGTATTTATAGCGGTATTTATAGCGCTCCGGGAGGGGCCAACTGATCTGAACCAAACGAATAGTTGCAACGGTTCGGTCTAAACCGTTGCAACGGTTCGACCCAACCACCGCAACCGTTGGCCGTCCAACTGCCGCGACAGCCGTTGGCGGAGCGGTTCGGATCCGGATAGCGGAGCGGGTCCGTTGGCGGGGCGGTTCGGATCCGGATAGCAGAGCGGGTATGCTTCGCGTAACCCATACCCGTGAGACCCAGTTCAAAAAGAACCAGGCCGGGTAGGGAACCCGAACCCAGACCCGGTCCCGGTCCCGAGCCCGAGCCCGGCCCGGCGCCGGCGCCGGCCGGCCCGCCGCCGCCGCCAGTGGCGGTGCGCGCGCATGTGCGGGCATGGTTTCCTCCCAATCGTGCGCGAAAACTCCAAGTACCCAAAGGGCACGCCCTTTGTTCTCAATTTTCTCTATTTAAACACTACAAACTTCCATCTCATGGCCAATGTGGGACTAAATGCTTTTAGCTACCTTTAGTCTCATTTTGACTTTGAATTAGGCAATCTTTAGACTTGAATATCTCATTCATTCGAAGTCGGAATTGAACATGTGAATATACCACGTTCATCCCCAATGGAAGGAGAACACACTCCAACCATCATCCAATTGATTCGATCAACGGATCTCGTCATAATTCAATTCAAAGATTCACATATATATTCTTCATATTCCAACAGAAAATGCCTAACATCATAAAGTTAAATAATTTTACAGAACAATCTACACAAGTGTGTACCTGATCTTCTTTAAGGTGAAGGGTAATCTTGGTTCCCCTTCCAAGCTGCTCGCCACTCACATCCCTGGTTACAGTGAAGGAGCCACCAGCCTGGGACTCCCAAATGTATTGTTCATCATCATTGTGCTTGGTTGTCACGATCACTTTCTCAGCAACAAGGTAGGCTAAGTAGAACCCAACACCAAACTGGCCAATCATGCTCACATCGGCCCCGGCCTGTAATGCTTCCATGAACTCCTTAGTTCCTGATCTAGCGATTTCACAAGTTGTTCACCACATCTGATAAAAGAAACAATGAGAAATTAGAGAACTTCACATCCCAGACTACAGCTTTCGAATATCACAGGATAAAAAAAATGTATTAAATGGTTGTACAAAATCTAGACAACCAAATGGTACAAGCCTCAGTCCATCACTGACTGATAACATCTATCTACGACTAAATACAAGCAGAATACTTATTTCACAACTTAAGGTCATAAATTAAAAACAACATGGAACACCTGACACGTGAAGGTTTATAGAGAGATGATGATTTATAGCTTATACTTCAGGGAACAATTAATTCGTTTTCAACTAATTGCAATACTTTCCCCTTTTTAATAGAAGCTAACTGTGCTACTTAAAATATCAGATAATAATAGGTATATCTATTAATAAAAAACAAATTAAGATTTAGTGTTAACAATCAACTAAGATTGATGCCCAAGTTTTACATTGCCTAGACAGTAAAAAATTAAGGTATATGGACACAGAAAACAAAATGACAGAAAATCAAAGCATTGAAAAAATCAACACTATATGATTTTAGATGTCAATATAAACAAAAATTATTAAAGTAATTTTTAACAGACCACAAATAAGGGAAATGTATTCAGGTAACAAACAGAAATTTTTACTTAGTTCCTTCAACTTTATTCCTACACTCTCCAAATATAACGTTCCCTTAATTCCTGGGGCAGCTTGACTTTTTTTGAAAAAGCAGTTTATATATTTTGCAATTTGCATATACATATAACCCCTCGAAAATCAGCACAATTTCACCCAAATTTAAAATGTAAGTGCAAGCTGTGCATTTTTGTTTTCACACTCCCATTACACTCCGTACTCTAGTATTATTAACAGAGATTGGGCGGAGAGCCTAATTCATTTAATACCAAAAATTTGCTAGACTGTTTTCCTGATATGATTATACGCATAATGAAAGCACAGTATGCCATTTTTCATTATGTTTTATCAAATATTTATATTCTTCACACTTAAAAGTTAACATACAAACACAGTGTCCACCTTATTTCAAATAGACATAACACTCAAAAAATATCAGGTAAATGAAAATCTTCTCCTAAGAACCATAAAGCAAAAAACTGAGTATTCTCCGAACCGAAGTAACAAAATGTCTTGATTCTTTGCACATTTCCCAGTCCAATAGTTCTCCTAAATTACCATCTTCAATACTATAGTAAGGAGATAAAAAGTTACAAAATTTCAGGCAGAACTTAAAAGACATAAATATATATAACAATATTGAGAAGTTTTCAAAAATATCTGTAAATCGATTGCATCAAGAAAAAAAATCTGTAAAATTTCAATCAACAAAACATGTCTCAATTATTCATGGCTCATCTTTATAACGTAGTGCAAATCCTAATCTACAGCTAATTTGCAATTAGTACTCTGATCATTGCGAGATTTTCTGCATAATTTCTAATCCTACAGTAAACTAAATGCTATGCTAAAAAGAATCATAGGTTCCATTTCTTTCAAATCGGTGATATGTGTTGGAGGAGAGAGTATAGTAGGGGAGTTGATGTCATGCCAGGTGCTGTTGAAGATTGCCAAAGAGTCTACGACGAAAGGCAAAGGGACAGCGGGCAGGAAATTAGAAGCAGCAGCAGAAGACAGGCGAGTCGGTCGACCGGTCCGGTCGACCGACGTGCACAGCATGCACAGGGATTTGAGCGGTCGACCGGCCCGGTCGACCGAAGTGCTCTGACTGCAGGAACCCAATTCTCGGGTTTTCTGGGTCGACCGGCCGGTCGACCGGAATACAGGGTCTGTGCTCTCGGGTTTCTTCGGTCGACCGTCCGGTCGACCGATGGTCGGGTCTGGGCGGAAAACTGCTGTTTCGGGAAACTGTGTATTTAAGCCCTAAGTGTAATTTTCTAGGGTTTAGTGCCTTGAAAGAGAAAAATTGTGGATACTCTTGCATTTAGAGAGATCTACAGCGATTGTAATCATCTTCCTAAATTGAAAACTCTCTCCATTGATTGCCCCGAGGACGTAGGCATTGAGGCCGAACCTCGTTAGATCTGTTGTTTGGGATTGTGTGTTCTTTGTGTGATTTGGGCTGTTCTTTGTGCTGAAGATTGTGTGATTCTCTGTTGGTTGTTGTCGGTGCGCACAACAAGTGGTATCAGAGCCTCCAGGTTACGCTTGGGATTCTGAGGATTCGAAGGGTTCCAGATCTGATCAGGTGGAGATCGTGTGTCGATCTCAGGTCAGAAGTATTGGTGTTCGAGGAGATCGTGTGTCGATCTCAGGAGGACGCAAGGAGGGCTCGTTGAATCTGTGTTTGAAGTAGATCCGGTGAGAAACTCGATCTAGGGTTTCAAGAGGCAGGTAAAAATCCCATTTTTATCTGAGTAGAGATTTATTCCAATTTGGTTATTCTTCCGCATAAATAGAGAATCAAAAGAAGATCTCAATGGCAGAAGAAACTGCATCTGTTAAGACAATGAACAATCACCCACGGATTGAAGTTGTTAAGTTTAATGGGACTAACAATTTCGGTATGTGGAGATGTGAGGTTATGCATGCACTGAATGCATCAAACCTCGAGGACACTCTCCTATTGGAGAGGAAGAAGAACACTACCACTGATGAAGAATGGGCGAAGATGAACAGATCGGCATGTGGCTTGATACGTTCATGCTTGTCACAAGACATAAAATACCTTGTGCAACATGAGAAGTCAGCGAAGAAACTGTGGCAAACCCTTGAAAAGAAGTACCTGAAGAAGAGTGTAGAGTCCAGGTTGCAGCTTAAGAATAAGCTGTATCAGTTCAGGATGCAGAAGGGGAGCACAGTCAATGAGCACATCAACCGATATACGAAGCTTCTTACAGATCTGCTGAATTTGGATGTCAAGCTAGAAGAGGAAGATAAGGCGGTTATCTTTCTGAATTCACTACCTGCAGAGGAGTACGAGACATTCACACTGACCTTCATTAATGGAAGGCAGAGCTTGGATTATGATGAGGTGTCATCTTCATTGATTAGTTATGAAACAAGGAAGAATGAAAGATATCCCTCTCAGACAAGTTCATCAGCAGAGGCATTGGAAGTAAGAGGTAGAGGTTCATCAAGGAAGGGAAAGGAGATTAGGGGAAGATCAAAGTCCAGGCCGGGCTTCAGGGATCTCAAGAAAAATCAGTGCGCATTCTGCAAAGAGATTGGGCACTGGAAAGTAGACTGTCCAAAATTCAAGGGAAAGAAGAAAGAGTCAAAATCTGAAGCAAATCTCGCAAAAGTGGTAAAAACTGCAAGCAGCAAATCACAGGCAGATGGATCAGATTCGGATTCTTCAGTGTTCTCGTTTTCAGTCACCACTCCTGTCATTGGTTACTCGGGGGAGAACGAGTGGATCTTGGACACAGGTGCAACATATCATGTATGCCCTAATCGAGACTGGTTTACCAGTTTTGAGAAGTTGGAGGGGTGTTCGGTCGTCATGGGCGACGATCACCCATGCATCATGGAGGGTGTTGGCACTATTCCAATCAGGATGTTTGATGGGATGGTGAGGGAACTGAAAGAAGTGAGATATGTTCCTCAGCTAAAGAGGAACTTGATCTCTGTAGGAGTTTTGGAATCACTGGGGCTCGGAGTGTCAATTAAGGATGGAGTTCTTAAAATGACAAAGGGCTCGATGGTGGTGTTGAAGGTCGATCGCCGTAACAACTTGTATTACTTGAAGGGTAGTACAGTGACAGGGCAGGTGGCAGCTTCAACCAGTCAGAAGGAAGATTCAACCCGGCCGTGGCACATGAGGCTGGGACATGCAGGGGAGAAATCAATGCAAACTCTTGTGAAGAAAGGGTTGCTGAAGGGTGCTGAGACCTGCAAGCTGGATCTATGTGAACATTGCATCATCGGCAAGAAGACCAAGGTGAAGTTTGGCACAGCTTCGCACTGCACGGAGGGTATTCTTGACTATGTTCACACGGATGTATGGGACCTACCAAGACTGCATCGATTGGAGGTAATCACTATTTTGTGTCGTTCATTGATGACTACTCTAGGCGCTGTTGGGTGTACACTATGCGACACAAAGGTGAAGTCCTAGAGCTGTTTGTGAAGTGGAAGGCTAATCTGGAGAGAAGCACAGGAAGGAAGATCAAGGTTCTCCGTTCTGACAATGGAGGGGAGTACAAATCCGATCCGTTCCTACAGCTATGCCTTGATGAGGGCATCGAGAGACACTTCACAGTACCGGAGAATCCGCAACAAAATGGGGTGGCTGAGAGGATGAACCGAACTTTGCTAGAGAAGGTTCGGTGCATGTTATCCAATGCAGGACTGTCAAAGAAGTTCTGGGCTGAAGCTTTAGGGTATGCATGCCACCTTGTGAACAGGTTGCCGTCGTCTGCAATAGGGGGGAAGACTCCTCTTGAAGCTTGGTCAGGAAGAACTGCTCATGATTATGATTTGCTACGGGTTTTCGGATGTCCAGCCTACTACCACGTCAGAGAAGACAAGTTGGACCCAAGGGCAAAGAAAGGGGTGTTCGTTGGCTTCAAGCGAGGAACCAAGGGGTTCAAGATTTGGGACCAAAAGGACAACAAATTCATAATCAGCATGGATGTCACATTCGATGAGGCTTCACTGATGAAGCCTACGGTCTCTAAGCAGGTGGAGACCAGCAAGACCAAGGAGCTATTGCAGCAGGTGGAGAGTGATGCAGATCCACCATCTCTAGAGGATTCAGTATCAGTGAGGATCATTCCTGAGGTGACACAGGGAGGTGATCAAGTTGCAGAAGAAGATGCTGAAGTTGTTGAAGAGGATCAGGAGCAGGTCATGGGTATTGTTCCAGATTCTACTGCAGTTGAAAGACCACGGAGGAATACTAGGAGACCTGGTTGGCTCACCACCGATATGGTTGTTGCATATGCACTTCCAGTTGTTGAAGAGGCTATTCCATCTACCTTCAGAGAAGCTGAGATCAGTTCAGAAGCAGAGATGTGGAAAGAGGCCATGAATGAAGAGATGCAATCTCTTTATAAGAACAACACATGAGAACTTACCAAGTTGCCCAAGGGGAAGAAGGCCATAGGGTGCAAGTGGGTATTTGCTAAGAAGCAAGGATCTCTTCAAGAAGATACAGTACGCTACAAGGCAAGGTTGGTGGCTTAAGGCTACGCTCAGAGAGAAGGAATCGACTACAACGAGGTGTTCTCCCCGGTAGTTAAACACTCGTTTATTCGGATTCTATTGGCTTTGGTGGCACAGAATGAGTTGGAACTGAACCAACTTGATGTGAAGACCGCCTTTCTCCACGGCAATCTTGAGGAGGAGATCTACATGACACAGCCCACAGGTTACAAAGCTGCAGGGAAGGGAGATTTAGTATGTAAGCTGAAGAAATCACTGTACGGTTTGAAGCAGTCTCCTAGACAGTGGTACAAGCGATTTGACAGCTTTATCAGGAAGAAGAAGTACACACGAAGTCATTTCGATCCATGTGTGTACTACAACAAGTTACCATCAGGTGAATATATCTATCTACTTCTTTATGTAGATGATATGCTGATTGCTTCTAGGTCAAGATCTGCTATTGATTCTCTGAAGAAGATGCTGTCATCAGAGTTTGAGATGAAGGACCTGGGGGAAGCACGGAAAGTATTGGGCATGGAGATCACAAGAGACAGGAAAGCTGACAGGATAAGTTGGACTCAGAAGGGCTATCTGGAGAAGGTACTGCAGAGGTTTAATATCGGGAAGGATACTAAGTCTGTTAGTATACCAATGGCGCCGCATTTCAAATTGTCAGCGAAGATGTCTCCAAGGAGTGTTCAAGAGCGTGAGCATATGTCTCATGTTCCATATGCCAATGCGGTGGGTAGCTTGATGTATGCAATGGTGTGTACGCGGCCAGATATTTCACAGGCAGTCTCCATGGTGAGTCGATACATGCATGATCCTGGACAGGGTCATTGGGAAGCTGTGAAATGGATTCTGAGGTACATCAAGGGAACTGTTGATGTAGGCCTAGTGTTCGAGAAGGACGACACCGGAAAGCAAGAGTGCATAGGGTATGTTGATTCAGACTATGCAGGTGATCTTGACAAACGCCGGTCGACGACGGGATATGTCTTCACATTCTCGCAGGCACCGGTGAGTTGGCGCTCCACACTTCAGTCTACCGTCGCGTTGTCGACCACAGAGGCTGAATATATGGCTATGACAGAGGCCATGAAGGAGGCAATCTGGCTTCAGAGATTGCTTGATGACTTGGGCGTGGAACAGGATATATTGAAGATAAACTGTGACAGCATGAGTGCCATTTACTTGGCAAGGAACCAAGTCTATCATGCAAGGACGAAGCACATCGATGTCAGGTATCACTTTGTTCGGGAGATTCTGGAAGAAGGGGACATTGACTTGTTGAAGATTCACACTTCGGAGAATCCGGCCGATATGCTTACAAAGGTGGTGTCGGGAGTAAAGTTTGCACACTGCAAAGACTTGCTTCATATCCTTCAGGTGAATTGAGCTTGCTGAAGCTCATTTGAGTGAACTACGGACGGCTTGATCCCTTAGGCAAGGGGTACGTAGGCAACCAGGTTGGTGCAGCCGCTATCGAGTCGATGATTCGGCTCAGATTTAGAAATCTTCACCGAGGTGGAGAATTATTGGAGGAGAGAGTATAGTAGGGGAGTTGATGTCATGCCAGGTGCTGTTGAAGATTGCCAAGGAGTCTACGACGAAAGGCAAAGGGACAGCGGGCAGGAAATTAGAAGCAGCAGCAGAAGACAGGCGAAGACAGGCGAGTCGGTCGACCGGTCCAGTCGACCGACGTGCACAGCATGCACAGGGATTTGAGCGGTCGACCGGCCCGGTCGACCGAAGTGCTCTGACTGCAACAACCCAATTCTCGGGTTTTCTGGGTCGACCGGAATACAGGGTCTGCGCTCTCGGGTTTCTTCGGTCGACCGTCCGGTCGACCGATGGTCGGGTCTGGGCGGAAAACTGCTGTTTCGGGAAACTGTGTATTTAAGCCCTAAGTGTAATTTTCTAGGGTTTAGTGCCTTGAAAGAGAAAAACTGTGGATACTCTTGCATTTAGAGAGATCTACAGCGATTATAATCATCTTCCTAAATTGAAAACTCTCTCCATTGATTGCCCCGAGGACGTAGGCATTGAGGCCGAACCTCGTTAGATCTGTTGTTTGGGATTGTGTGTTCTTCGTGTGATTTGGGCTGTTCTTTGTGCTGAAGATTGTGTGATTCTCTGTTGGTTGTTGTCGGTGCGCACAACAATATGGTCATCATGAATCCAACCAAATGTATAAACCACGTCTCGAAGACAGCCAAATCCCCAAATTTCACGAAATAAAAACAATTTCAGCAACCAAAAGACATGAATCACTCACCAGCCTTAGTCATGCCGACCACACTGTCAATGATCGACAACGTCTTGTTCGTCTTGTCCGGCACAAGCCTGATGAAGAGCTCCGGCTGCGCATTGAGCTTGCTCTTGTCCGTCAAGCTCTTTTACCGAATCTTATCCAATGCCTTCACAAAATCAAAAGAACGAGAACAAATCAACAACTCAATTTCACTACAATCCATCAACAAATTATCATTGGAAGCTGCTACTTACATCCGATGAGTTGCTGATTAGCTCTCGGAGAAAGATCTCCTTGTTGGAGTCGAAAGTGTTGATGATCAAGCTCAGTAGCTGGTTGATCTCGGCCTGGAACGCGAAGGTCTCGGCCTCTCCCATCTGAACGTCCGCCATTGCTCAGGATCGAGCCCTACGAGCGAAGAAGGATTTGGGGCTAGGATTAGGGTTTCTTCCGCGATTTTTGAGATCTAAGCGAGGACGGAGGGAGGAGAGAGAAGGGAATTTATTGGGGATTTTTGGGTTTCTAGGAGCTTCATCCGAGCGACTGGGCTTTGGGGAATTCTGGAGGGCTCTCTCTCTCTCAGTCACTCTCTCTCGTTTTTCTGGATGGGGGATTTTGGTAGCGTTTGAAAAAACGGCTCTCTTGGATTTCCACAAGGTTCGCCACTTCGCCGTTTAGTTTTTTCCGTATGGGCGCTAACGGTAACGGAACGGGTAACCTAGAGCGGAGCATAATTTGTTTACAAATTGATAATTTGGGCCTGTTTAGAGCCCGAGAAAGAGGAAGAGACGAAGAGAAGAGGGAAAGCGAACAAGATTAAAAGATTAAAGAGGAGAAGCCTTCTTTTCCTCTTTTGATTTGCTTTTTGATTTGATGTTTGATTGAGGGTTGACGAGAAAGAGAAAAAAATTCAAAATCACTTTTCTCTCTCCTCTCTCTCTCTCCCTCTCCCCTTCTCTCCCTCCCCCTACAGCCTAGATTTGTGTGTTCCTCTCAAGCTTCGCTGGTTTTTTTTAAGGAAAGAAAATATTTTACTATTTCGTCAGCGGGGCAGCCAACGTGGTAAAAGAGGGGTTCGGTTCATGTGTGTGAGCCACACACACATACAATAAGAGACCCAATCCGACGTTGACACGTGGACTGATCCTCTTATAATATGTTATGTGTGTGGGCCTCACATACATATTATAAGGGATTATAAGAGTTCCAATCCACGTGTCAACGCCGGATTGGCTCTCTTATTGTATGTGTGTGTGGCTCACACATATGAATCGAATCCGTGAAAGAGGGTCTCTTCCGTTGGCGATCAAACTCTAGAGAGCTCTTTTCCTCTTAAATGTTGCAAAACAAACATGTCCTTTATCAAAAGTGAAATCCATTAGTATTAGTGATCAAAACGATGGTGTCTCTAATTTTCTTTTTAAGAGTAAACGGTGAACTGTTACATCTCCTCACAATGAAAAGTTTTTTAATAAAAAAACACCCTTGTACCCACTTGTGTATATCCTCCCAAGCTGAAAAGCTTTCTTGCACTCATAGATGCAAGAGAAACATAGATAAAAAAAATACAAACAACAAGTTTCTTAGTGCAAGAATAGAGAGAAAAAATAACAAGTAGCTGGTCGAAACCAAGATGGACAAGTCCTCCTGAAGTCAAAAGTAACCTATCTGAAGCAGTAGATAATCTGACTGTAAACCAAAATATCTGGAGGCTCGGACATCACCGTCATGTGCACTCTGAGCCTGAGTCTTCCCCTTATCCTGAGTGCCTCCCGAGTGAGTAGCAGATGCACCCCCTGTTAGGATTTTGTCTTATTTTTCAAAAGGAGATGATGGTTCAAGAAAATCCATCAAGTTCGAGAAGATGATGGCCTGAAGCAGAAGAAGCAAACCAAGCAGGTGCGGATTGGTTAAAACTTATAAAGTTTATAAGTCGATTAACGCACAAGATCAGTTGACCAGTATTCGACTAGGGCAGATACATAAGCAGAAACAGAGAGAAAGTATTACATTGTAGTCAACTATATAGTTTATAAGTCGACTAATGGTAGGGATTAGTCGACTAATTCTCAGAATAAGTCGACTAATCGAGGCGTTTTCTGAAGCAGAATCAGTTTCCTTTTCAGGCTCTAATTTGTTTTTTTGGTGGAGTACGAATAGGATTCAATTTCTATTTAATGAAGGTTTGTTTTTAAAGATTAAAGGGTCTAAAATTTCTAGATCAAGAAGATCAACTACTAATAGGATTAATCAATATTCTTCAAGCATCCAATGACAAAAATCATCCCATAATTCAAATAGGAGCTGTACTGTAAAATTCTATAAATAAAGGTTGTAACCCAGCATTGTAAAAAACAGGGAAGGCATAGAAAAAGTTGGAGAACACCAAAGAAGTCAAGAAAGAGAGGAGAAAGATGAAGGTGCATAGAGATAAGGTAATACTCTAAATCTAAATCAAGGAGGAAGGTAAATACTCTTATTACATCAAGAGAAATACTAGATCTCTTTGTATCAAGTTTATTAATAAAACTCTCTCAAGTTCTCTCATTATAGATGTAGATCAAATTTGAGTCAAATCACGTTAAATTCTCGTGTTATTTCTTAGTGTTCTTTTATCTAGATATTACTAGTTTGCTTTACAACAGTTCTTTTGCAAGTATCATCATATTGTCAAATTCCGCAAACGTCTATCCCTAAAATAAC
>JAVJIF010005408.1:0-199703 GCA_038442645.1 Agave tequilana
CCGGTTCTCTCCTAGCCTTCTGAAATCACCTAGAGGGGGGGGGGTGAATAGCGTGATGGCTATATGAATTATGACAATAATGCGGAATTTAAAATTTAACACACAAATAGCACAAATATAGACTTGCAATAAATATAACAATAAATGTGCAAGAATTAAAAGGAGTAGAGTTGAGGAAAAATTCGAGCAAACGCAAACGCAAGGATGTGTTTCCGAGGTTCGAGCCACGCTCTACGTCCCCCGCCTTCACACTTGAAGGATTTGCACTACTATCGTTGATCCCACCGGATCGCCAATACAAGGACACACTTGTCCCTACACTTGTGATGCTGCAACACCACCCGAAGCTCACTAGCTCCTTGAGGCCGATGCCTCTACAACTTCACTCAAGAAGAAAGGTGATCACACTTGATCAACATAGCTCACTTGCACAATCCTAGAACCAATGATATAGATGTAGAGCTTGGGATTGTGGTGTGCCAAAACTAGAGAGAAGGTAGAGGAATAGGCTACTAGTTGGGTGTTGGAATTTAGGCTTTGAGAAATCTTTTGTAAAAGAAAGGAATTGGAATTCTTTGTAAAGCTCTTGTGAAAATCTTTTGCAATTATTTTCAATAGTTGTCTTATCAATATGAGGTGACCCTCTATTTATAGGGGTCAAAAACAGCCTCACAAAATCGTGGTATCAAAATCCCAAAGAGAATCAGCCAGAAAAAAATAGCTGTTGGGAACTGTCAGAACTTTTGACAGAGTCCGGTCGACCAGGGTCGGTCGACCGCCAACGGTCAAAAATGTGACCGTTGGGGGCTATACCGGTCGACCGGGTCGGTCGACCGAAAAATCCTGTGAACGCAATTGTGCCTCGTCGACCGGGTCGGTCGACTGATATAGACATGCACAGTTTGTGCACATCGGTCGACCGGGTCGGTCGACCGGTTACTGTGAGTTCTGAAATATCAGAACTTCCAGAACAGAAATTTGGGTTTTGGTTTTGGTCTTGGGTTAAATTTTGGAACTTGTAAAAAACATAGAGTATGAGCATATGTCATACTTCTATCATGTTAAAATAGTTTGATAAAAATCCTTTTGATAAAAACTTGTTTTCCATAAAAATGTTTTTCCAAAACTATTATCATTCTAAAAAGTTTATTTCCAAACATGTTCACTTTAAATCTAAGTTAGAAAATGGAATTGAAAATCTTTTTGAAGCCATGAACCTAACTAAAAAGGTGTGTGTGTGTGATAATCCATAGCTCTACTTCTAATATCTAGTTTTGACAAAATATCTAAAATAAAAATACAAATCTTGTTTTCTTCATAGTCTATGCTAGTTCTTTTTCTTCGTAGTCTTGACTCGTTCTTTTCTTCAATATTTATCCGAAGCTTCCTATTGTGCTTTAGCTTGGGAATGCAAATCTGGGCGAACTCCAAAAGTGTGAGTCTTCAAGTGGAGTCGTCTAAAACCTGTTCTTGAACCTGAAATACTTTTAAACAAAATTATTAAATACATAACTAAATATGTTTGTTATCATCAAAATAACTGGGATAATGGCCTTGGGCCAACAATCTCCCCCTTTTGATGATGGCAAAACATATGTAGTTATCACAAAATATTTTGGGTAGAGACTTCAAGTGAAGCTCCCCCTCAACACATGCATATATAGGAAAACATATGTAAATGATAAACACCATATTTCCATGCCAACAAATGATACCAAATACTCATGTCATAGAATAGATGAAGGAAATGAGTTCATATGGCATAGATAAGAGATACATAAAAACAAAAGATACGCCTAACCATGTCCAATGTCCACAACACATAATAAAAAATACATGTCCAAAGCGAAATAAAAGTAAATACTACATGTCCAAACACAAATAAAGTACTACATCACAAAATATCCAAACACAAATACTACAAGATAACTCTCCCAAATAACTCTCCCCCTTTTTGACATCATCAAAAGGGGAGGTCACTCAGCAGCATCATCATCATCTCCAGCATCCTCGTCCTCCTCGTCGTCGGCATGCTCAGATGAGCTCTGTGCAGCAGAGCCCTCAGCCATCTTCTTGTCACCACCATCTTCTTCCTCTGAGGAAGAAGCAATCTCCTCTGGATCCATGCCATCTACTCTGGTGCGCGGTGGTGGAACAGAAGAACGAGCTCTGGGAGGGAATGGAGGACCGGTGGCTGGGAGTCGACAAGCAATCGGAGTACGGTCAGGAACGAGCATGTCAAATTTTGTGAAAAGAGCCTGAAACTGAAGTCCACGAATCTCATGGACTCAGCAAAATATGACATGTCGTTTCGGATCTCCGCCCGAAAAGCAGCATCCTGAATGGCACGAGCATCAAACTCCGCCACGAATAGCTGCGTCGCGCTTCTCGACCCAGGCCTGGTGCGCCTCGATCTGAGAGCGGACCCGAAGAAAGAAGGGCCTGAAACTCAGGAGGAAAAACAGGGGCTGAAGAGGAAGAAGATCGGGTGCAGAAGATGAGCCAGGGACCAACAGGAGGAATAGGTGGTTGCACAGGAGCGTGTCTACGCAGCTGAGCTTCCATCATCTTCAGGACAACTCCGTTGATGTTGGTCAAGGGATTGGAGGGACTTTCACCAGAGAGATCAAAATCAAGAGCCCTAAGAAGATGGGTAATTAGCATGCCGTAGGGCAAGCTCCTACCCGCAGTACGAATCTGATCAGAAGCCATGTGAGAGGCTATGACTCTAGGAAAGTTTATCTTAATGCCTCGAAGAAGGCAATAGATAATCAAAGGTACGCAACCCCTAGCGTGGCTATACTCACCATGCTTGGGGACAATGTTAAAGAAAATAATCTTAGCAAGGACCTGAGCAGTGAAAGTGTACCTACTCACAACCTCATTCCTTACTAGACCGGGGTTGTCATCCCCGTGGATCAAGGTAGAGGCGGTGAGCGCAGACTCACCGTCCGGAAATTCAAAGTCATGCAGATCATGGGTATACACATCTGCTCCACCAGTGGAGAGATGCAGAATCTTAGCAAATCGACCGATAGAAAGGTCGATGTCTCTACCTAAAACTCTAGAAGTGATACGATACCATCAAATTCAAAATTAGCATAAAAGTAAGGAACAAGAGAGGTGTAAACTTGCTCCTTGATGGTCAAGAATTCCACTAAATTGTTGGTCTGCAGAATGTGGGGGATATTCAAGTGTTCGAAATCTTGGATAACAACAAATCTCCCGAGTTAATGTTCCTCGTGGAAAGGTGGGAGTACCGATCAGCAGCAAGATCGTTTAGGAAGAGCCTAACGGGTCTAGGAACCTGAGATGAAGGTTGAGCAACAGCTTCCCTTTCTCAGTTCGAGATCGTTTCGGCATGATGAATAAAAATTGGATTTTTAGGTTTAATCAAGTTAGGGCTTGATCTAGATGCTTAGAAACCTAGAATTGATGACAATAGATAGTTGATTCCAAGGCAAGATATGAAAACAAAGTCAAAAATCGAATTTTTACCTTAATCTTGAGGAACTGAAACCCTAGATCAGTGAAAACCGAATTTCTCCAAATCCAGCGGATGGATGATCCTGAAATTGAAGATCTGGAAGTAGAAGAAGGAGTTGGAAGTGGGTTTTAAATTAATTTGGGATCGTTGAGAGATTGGAGAGAAAAAGAAAATTTTGGAGAGAGGAAAGAGTCGGGTTCGTCGGCTGAGTGAGAGAGAGAGAAAGAAAAAGTGAAAAGAATTGACAGATATAGGGCAGAATTCGACGATCGGTCGACCGGTCCGGTCGACCGAAATAACCCGAGAGTTCTGAATTTTCAGAATGGTCGACCGGTCGGTCGACCGAATTAACCCGAGAACTCTGCAGATAGATCGGTCGACCGGGACATATAGTCGGTCGACCGATAACAGAAAAGAAATAAAAATTTCTTCTCAGGCAGAGTCGGTCGACCGGGGCTTTATAGGTCGGTCGACCGGCTTTGCCTGAAATCTGTTAACAGCATCTGGCCCAAAAAAAAAAAAAAATTTTAAAGAAATTTGTAGTCAAAATAGGTATGACATTTAAACATATAGGAATACACCAACAGGTTTAAATCTTCATTAAGTTATTACAACATCAAAATTCATGCAATCCCTTTTAATTTTCATATTTAAACAAAGATTTTAAAGATGTTGAAGCCGAATACCCCAGTGACGGGTTCTGAACTTCATCCTCTTGATTCCCTTGAATGAGTTGAGGTGCGCAATTGCCATCTTTAGGTGTTTGTTTAAATAGGAAATTTTGCAAATGTTTATTTTTATTATGAAAATAATGTGTATATGTATACAAGTATATAATCACAAATTATAAACTATACATGTGGACATACAATAAAACAAGCATGAAACAAAGATATAGAAGTTAACACAAGGCACATATACAATATGATAGAAAAGTAGTTCTATACAAGCATATATCAATAGAGTACAAAAGCAAACTATCAATTCTATACATATGTATACATGACTAAAAATCAAAAACTTTTAAATGGAGATGTTACCAATTGAAGGGCAATCTCCAAAATAGGTGCCTCCACGATAGTGATGCATGCACGATTTGTTCTTAAGCTCCAATGCATCAACCACCCGGGCACCACTTCCTCCTAAGTCTTGGAGGGGGTAGATCCACCTATACCTGTATCATTTAAATTCGGTGGCTCTTTTGGTACCCAAATCTTAGTGGGTCCTTTGGGGTTAGATCCGGGGCGAACCCAAACAAATTTATTCTTAACATTGTTCTTAGCATAACAAAACTTTTCTAAATGGCCTTTGCGGCCACAATACGTGCAAATAAAAATTCTACCACTATTGTACATAAGCATGGTTATGTGTGTGTGCATGTCTATGTGTAGCATGTTTATGATGAACATGTTCCCTTGGGCTACTCCCTTAGAAAATTTAGATGCAAGCTTGTTAAAATCAAATGCACATTTCTTAAAGTGTTATCTAAAGAATCAACACGGTTTTGAATTTCAACAAAAATATTTTATTACTAGAAATCATGGGGTTTTTCCTTATTAGCTACCTTATACTTATCAAAATTACTTTTCAATTTTTCAAAAGAACTAGATAACTCATTTTTCTCTTTTAAACAAATTTCAAGTTTGTTCTTCAAAACATCATTTTCCTTTTTCAATTTCTTATTATGAGATGTGAAATCTCATACCTATGTTGCAATTCTTCAAAAATTGAGCAAGTTCATCCATTGTGAGATCATCATCATCAATGGAAGTTTCTAGACATACCTTAGATGAATCCTCACCTTGTGCCATAAAGCACATGTTAGCGGCGTCGTGCTCCTCTTCGGATTCCGACTCCGAGTCATCCCATGTAGCGGCCAAGGCTTTCTTCTTCTTCCCGTGCTTGGAGGTGGTTGCTTGGAGAGCGGGGCAATCGGCAATTAGGTGACCGATCTTCTTGCAATGGAAGCAAGGACCGGGTTCTTCTCTTTTCTTCTCGTACCTTCCTTGAGGCTTCCCCCTTAGGAAGTTACTTTGCCGTCCCTTCTTGTAAAACATCTTGCCCACCTTCCGGACGAGCATGGCGAAATCCTCATCGCAATCTTCGGATGAGTCGTCTTCTCAATGGTAGTAGGAGTGGCTTTGAAGGCAATCGTCTTCTTCTTTGGTGCCTCCCTCTCTTCTCTAACTTTCATCTCCATCTCATGCGTCTTGAGATTTCGATGAAGCCGGAGAAGTCCATCTCCTCTTTGTCGTTGAGCTCCTTGAGTGTGGTCGCCTTGACTTCCCAAGCTTTGGGAAGAGCTCTAATCACCTTCCTTATCTTTTGATCATTATCAATCTTGTCGCCTAAGGAAGAAAGAGCATTAGTGATTTTTGTAAAACGAGTGAGCATATCATCAATGCTCTCATTATCAAACATATAAAAATTCTATATTGAGAACGTAGCAAGTCAACTTTGGCTCTCTTGACTTGAGACGTTCCCTCATGAGTCACAATGAGTATGTTCCAAACCTCAAATGCGGATTTACAATTAATTATGCGTGCAAGGTCATCCTCATTTAATGCTTGGGTCAATGCATATTGTGCCCTAGCATTAGCCTCATAGTCTTTGGAAGTATCCTCGGACCATGTGCTCTCATCACTAGTGGGTTCAATAAAATCTTTGGTTATAGCCCTAGCTACCCTAACTCCTAGGGATTTAAGGAAGAGATTCATTTTCACCTTCAAATGGGGAAGTTTAAACCATCAAACTTGGGTGGGGATTTAATGCTAGAGAAGTCCATGGATGCCATGAATGCACAAGCAAATATAAATGCAACAAAAATGTATATAGCCAAATATGGATCTCCCTAAGGTGGTTAGACCTAAGTTGTAGGGTTATGCTCTGATACCAATTGAAATCACCTAGAGGGGGGGTGAATAGGTGATGGCTATATGAATTATGACAATAATGCGGAATTTAAAATTTAACACACAAATAGCACAAATATAGACTTGCAATAAATATAACAATAAATGTGCAAGAATTAAAAGGAGTAGAGTTGAGAGAAAATTCGAGCAAACGCAAACGCAAGGATGTGTTTCCGAGGTTCGAGCCACGCTCTACGTCCCCGCCTTCACACTTGAAGGATTTGCACTACTATCGTTGATCCCACCGGCGCCAATACAAGGACACACTTGTCCCTACACTTGTGATGCTGCAACACCACCCGAAGCTCACTAGCTCCTTGAGGCCGATGCCTCTACAACTTCACTCAAGAAGAAAGGTGATCACACTTGATCAAAATAGCTCACTTGCACAATCCTAGAACAATGATATAGATGTAGAGCTTGGGATTGTGGTGTACAAAAACTAGAGAGAAGGTAGAGGAATAGGCTACTAGTTGGGTGTTGGGAATTTAGGCTTTGAGAAATCTTTTGTAAAAGAAAGGAATTGGAATTCTTTGTAAAGCTCTTGTGAAAATCTTTTGCAATTATTTTTCAATAGTTGTCTTATCAATATGAGGTGACCCTCTATTTATAGGGGTCAAAAACAGCCTCACAAAATCGTTGGTATCAAATCCCAAAGAGAATCAGCCAGAAAAAATAGCTGTTGGAACTGTCAGAACTTTTGACAGAGTCCGGTCGACGGGTCAGTCGACCGCCAACGGTCAAAAATGTGACCGTTGGGGCTCTACGGTCGACCGGGTCGGTCGACCGAAAAATCCTGTGAACGCAATTGTGCCTCGGTCGACCGGGTCGGTCGACTGATATAGACATGCACAGTTTGTGCACATCGGTCGACCGGGTCGGGTCGACCGGTTACTGTGAGTTCTGAAATATCAAAACTTCCAGAACCAGAATTTGGGTTTTGGGTTTTTGGTCTTGGTTAAATTTTGGAACTTGTAAAAACATAGAGTATGAGCATATGTCATACTTCTATCATGTTAAAATAGTTTGATAAAAATCCTTTTGATAAAAAACTTGTTTTCCATAAAAATGTTTTTCACAAAACTATTATCTTTCTAAAAAGTTTATTTCCAAACATGTTCACTTTAAATCTAAGTTAGAAAATGGAAATTGAAAATCTTTTGAAGCCATGAACCTAACTAAAAAGGTGTGTGTGTGGATAATCCCATAGCTCTACTTCTAATATCTAGTTTTGACAAAATATCTAAAATAAAAATACAAATCTTGTTTTCTTCATAGTCTATGCTAGTTCTTTTTCTTCGTAGTCTTGACTCGTTCTTTCTTCAATATCTTATTCCAAAGCTTCCTATTGTGCTTTAGCTTGGGAATGCAAATCTGGGCGAACTCCAAACGTGTGAGTCTTCAGTGGAGTCGTCTAAAACCTGTTCTTGAACCTGAAATACTTTTAAACAAAATTATTAAACATACAAATATGTTTTGTTATCATCAAAATAACTGGGATAATGGCCTTTGGGCCAACACCTTCTTCGGGATAGGCTCACCCTTGGAAGTAGAGCCATAGGAACGTTTAGACACAGCCTGCTGACTCTTTTTAATGGGCTGCTCCTTGGGTGCTGCTGCTCTCGATCTCGTCCCTGTTTCCCCTCCTGCTTCTTTTTCGGCTGCCTGGTATTCCTCTATACCCCGCGCGCGTTTGTTGGACTCCAATTTATCCTTATAGGTCGCCTTGATACTCTTAATGCATGAGACATTTATTGAGAAAACCAGGCATCTTGCTAACCAGGGAGTACCAAGTACAGAAGCTAAGGCTAGTGTAACAGTTGGGCGTCTTGTGAGGCAAGCTGAAAATAGCTTTTGTCCCTCCTGCTACACTATAATACCATGCCCGAGTACCTTCAAACAAGTTCCCGCTGAAGGAGAGGTCAGCATTGGGGTTACCGACGTACAGTTGATCATAGCCGAACTGTCGAGCAAAACGACTCGGCATGTAAGGCTCGATCGTACATGAATTCCCTTGTCGGAAGAGTAGATACCCAGGCTGAATATTAATTAGCCACCAGAAGACTCCCGATGGCAGTTTTGTGAAGTCATCTGGTCCCGCAAGATCGAAAAATTATCCCCGTAAGATGCACCAGTAATCTCGGGGAAGCAACGGTCGAGCTGGTAGTTTCAAGCGTTCAGAATACATTTCCGAACGAAGAACATATAGTAGTTGGATCAGCTCGAATTCTCCAGCTTCTGCACAAAAGGGACAAACTCCTCAGACAGAGGCACCGCCGTCATCAGTGGAGGGTAGTGCATAACGTACCAGGCCATCAAGTATGTGTATGGAAGCTCGATCCTAGGGTAGGGGTCTTTACTCTTGGCCTTCCTCCGAGTCAACCTCTAGTCTACCCTTGGAGTCGACAACGGCTTCCACTTGGCACAGGTCCAGCCACCATGGCTGGGAGAAGGGCGATAGACTTTCCATAGGCTAGCAAAACCGCTGGGTACACCACATCGGCGATAATTACTTCATGTGGCAATGTTGGTACCACACAACGCTTCAGCCATAGCATAAGAAAGCCCGCCAATAGTGCTCGGTCAGAAATGGAACTCGGGCTTGATGATGAAAACTTTCAAAGACCGTGTCAGCTTTGAAAGTATCCTCATTTGACTCCGTGGTGTAAGAGCTTGCAGAGGCATTAATCCTCTCAGCAATTTCTTCGTCAGTAATAGGAGCCAGGCTGGTCACTGGGCTGTCTTCTCATTTATACCATTAAATAGGTAACTTGCCCAGAACATCTGCTTGACCACCCTGGTTCTCCAGGAGGTTATTTGCCGCAGATGTGGAAGTGGCACAACACTTCCCAGTATGTCTCATATACTTGAGAGTTCTCCTTCTTCAAGAGATGAAGTTCTTCAAAAGTTGGAACGTATTCTTCATAAGGGGCATCTCCCACAACAAGCCCCGAGACTTCATACAACTCATGAAGAGCGAGCCCCATCTCTCCGATTGGAGTAAAAAATGTGCCCGTCAAAGGATTATAATGCTCCAGGATGCCATAGAAATTATGGGAGCTTTGTGGGAGGCCATACTACACAGCCCTAACCGAGTGGTACAGCCCCACCTGTTCCAGCAGAGCTCCAAGCTCGACAAGGACAAATCTGATCATCCTGCCCCACCAGGATCTGTTGGAAGAATGAATCCACCCGAGCGGGCGGAAGTCGATGGGAAAATCACCCCTAACCTTCAAGAACTGATTGATGAAGGTGGTGCCGAGATGAGGGGTCTCTCCTCTCGGATATGTAGATCTGACCAATCTAGGGAATAAACCAAAGACCTCTTTCTCATGGCCTGCAGAATATACTTCTTTGGCACCTAGTTTGCCAAACGAGACACCGGAGATAAATCGGGAAAGATCCTAGTCCATCGCACGGTGAACAGACATATGCTGAAGATAAGATAGAGGATACATCCTCTCCATATTGGGAAGAAAGAACCTCCTATCCCTTATCTGACTGAGCCACTTATAATCTCGGTCGTGCAAAATCCTATCTTCCTCGTCGATGTCATTACCAAAAAAGAATAAAGGCTTCTGTAATGGAGTGCGAGAATCCGTCTCAAACACTCCGTCAGAGATAATCTCCTGGAGGGTCACCATACTGGCCTTGGAGATCTTCTCCTTTCGCTCCTTCGACTTGTCAGTAGTCACAGGAGCAGTTTTCTGCAGCACAAAGGTCAGGTTATGATCAGTGCCGCCTACATGCCCAAAGTGGCACTTTTTGGACAAAGGGTTGGAGGAGTATCGTACTGTAAAGAGAAAAACACTTATCAGAAATCTAAAAGAAAGTGGTTAAGTGTTTGAAACTCAAACGCAGGAATGAATCCAGACGCTTAAATCATCAAAATCTGCGTCCAGATTTGAAGAACGCGAGGCTAGCATGAAGCCTGCATTTTAAAATCCAGGACTTAGAAAAGTTTCTAAGTATCGGACTCAGACGCGAGATTCATTAAAACTTGCGTCTGATCTTACAAGGCACAAGAATCGTAAGAAGTCTGCGTCTGAACTCCCTACACTTAGAAATATTCTGAACATTGAGTCTAAACGCAAGGCTCAATGAGGCCCTGCGTTCAACAAACAGATACAGACTCAAGTTGATAAAAGAAAGATACAGAGGTTGTCAAACCTGCATCATGTCTATCAACTCAAGAACCGCACCTGAAGATCAAACATGGGCACGAGCCCGCGTTGGCAGTTCACATTTAAAAGAACTCTATAAGCCCCTTCAATGGCGAAAACCAAATCAGATGGTTTTATTACCTGAAATAGGGGCTTCCTGCATAGAGGAACCACCCATTTGGATCTCAGGAGCAACAGCCTTCGAGGACGAAGCAGCATGCTTGACTTTTGGTGCCATCGCAACCGTGGAATCGGTGTTGAAGATGGTGAAAACGGAAAAAAGCTTCGAGCTTTTCTTAACCCTAAGAGGCTCAAACGAAGAAGAAGAGTCTAATGATGACTCTTGAAAGACTGTTGTCTTTTATAGGCACAGTGATTCGCAGAGATACGCGGTGCTTGGCTCGACACATAATCCCTGTCTGACGTGTGGCAGGCATATTAAATGCAGCGCAAAATTTGCGCGCCAAAAAGAAGATGTCCCCTCAATTCTGCTGGACACGTGCCAATGCACCCACAACACGGATTCGTGTTCAACAGAAAATCGCGTCCCTCCGAAGGTCGCGCCTTTTCAATTAGGCCAAAGCCGCGCCTACTTCACAAAGCAAAAGCTGCGTCTTCATCCCAAAAGACGCATCCCTACAGGAGGCGCGTCTTTAAAGTAGCATGACCACTGCGTCTACAGGACTTGCATTCAGTCCTTGCTTCTGCAATTTAGTTCAACAGTATACTGGCACAAGCAGATGACTGTTTACCCCTGGTTCAAAGTACACCAACAACAAACTCCGAGCACTGGGAGGTCTAGACTGCGTATCCAGACACTCGCCACAATCATTTCTGACGGCTTCAAAGGGTTTCACAGTACACTCGCGAAGACCGTATTCCAGACAGGATCAAGCTCAGAGCATCTCAAATGATTGTCAGTCTAATCATGAGAAGTACGAATTCAACCAGAGTCCAAAGTATTTCGAAATCCGTCCCGGTCAACTGCGGAATATCGAAAACTTTGGAGGGAGTTCTATAGGCTGTCTAAAAATCATTAAAGACAAGTCATCAACTCCAGACGCAAGGCTAATCATAGCCATCACAACAGCATCAAGACGCGAGGATCAAAACCTGCGTCTCTGCATTACTGCAGCGTCAAGATGCGAGGGCAGAAACCCGCGTCTTAGCACCAAGACGCGAGGGCCGAAACCCGCGTCTCAGTGTCACTGCAGCACCAAGACGCGAGGGTCCAAACCCGCGTCTCAGTTATAACTGCCCTTGTTATGGGGTCAAACACTGCCCACATAATGAGGAAGTTAACCCCTATTATGGAGTATTTTTAGGGGCAAGTTCACCCCTGAAATCCCTATAAATAGCCTCGTTTGCTAGAGGGAGGGGGTCGGTCAGTTGATCAGATAATTCTTAGAGAAGAATTTCGCTTGCGAGCTGTAGAAGCCCCGAGACTTCCACCGAAAAGAAAGAGAGTTCAACTCTTCAAGCAACTTGCTGCGTACAAGTTAATCTTTGTCTATAATCTCTTTGAGATTCCTGGTGGACAGGAGCTATGTTATTCCATCTGCCATTCAAAGAGAAGATCCCCAAGAAGTCCTGACGTTCACCCAGTCAACGGAAAATAAGATTCACTTTTCACCGGCACATCAAGAACCTAACATTAAACAAAGGGGAGATTCAAGTCTAAACATCTTCCCTCTCTTATAGTCGGAGTGTCAATCTGCTGTAATAATCTTTCATTTGATTCAAGAAATTTTACTAGGAACCTTCTCCCACCGAATAGAGTGCAGGAGAGCACTCGCGCTGAACCAGTCAGTGATACTCAAGGTTCAAATTTGGGTGATGATACATTGCAAGAGTAACAGTACAATATTGCCACCGAGAGAGCAAGAAGACAGATTCATCCACCTAAGTGATAGCCTATGCAGATATGACCGCTTATGCTCTAAGTGTGGCAGAATCTATTGAGATTCCAGAGCCTTCTGCCTACAATGAGGCTATCAGTTCTGATGAAGCTGTAGAATGGACTGTTCTATGACTGAAGATGGAATCTCTTCACAAGAATCATACATGGGAGTTAATGAAGCCGCCCAGGGGATAGAAAATTGATACTGCAGATAATCCAGCAAATATGATGACAAAGCCCGAACCTTCTTACAAGTTTGAGTACTGTCTCGAATTGCTTGGCGTTCAAAGTGGTGAAGGTTAAGCCCGTCAAGGCTAGAGAAGACAGCAAGAATCCAAAGGACGCTTAATATAGTTCAAGTTAAGGTGAAAAGATTTATTATTCATTCAAGAAGAGCTAGAGACTTGTTGATATGTCTTTAATGAATAAACTAAATCATAATCTTAGACCTTTTCTCTAAATCAATTAGCCACCCTATGAAATCTCTATTCACCCTAAAAGTCATCAATAGCTACCCTATAAAATCTCTAGCCACCCTAAAAGTCATCACTAGCCACTCTTGTTGGCCCAGAGGCCTTCCACTCTAGTTTTGATGATGATTAACTCATGTAGTTATGTTTACTAATTATCTTGTGATTTTAGTTACAGATCATTGATCAAGATATTAGTTGGTGATTGCTTCAAAAAGAGGAGTTTGGAAGCCTTCACTTGGTGATTCCCGTGCCCGAGCATCAAGATCATACCTTTGCACTTGGTGGATCACGTTTGGGATCGAGTCAGCTTGAAGATTGAAGATCGTCAAGAAGACTTAGGTATCCTAGTTTAGAGTGTTTCAGATCCATTTGTAAAGATATGAATAGTTGATATGCTCAAGTGCACAACACACACAAGTTTTATGTTTTGAATTTGGTTTTCATTGATCAAAACAAGTTTACGTTGTTTTTATGTATATTAGATGTGCTCTATATACATACATGCTTACATGACTTATACAAACTTATTTTGACTATCCTATTCATGTATAGAAAAATCAAAGTTTGATAAAAATACAAGTTTTGGTTTTGGTAAAAATGTTAAGACACAAAAATAGTTTCATATGCTTGATATTTGAGCTAAAATATTTATCACATGTTTACATATAAATGCAAAATGATAAAACTATTTTTGAGTATTTTTACAAAAGATAAAAGAATTTTAAAAATATTTTTAACATGTGTTTCTATCCGAGATTTGTGGCTGACAGGCCAGGTCGGCTGACCGCACGGGTCGACCGAACCAAAGGCCGGTCGACCCTTGCGGTCGACCGACGTGCACAGGCTTGTGCATGTTTGGCAGTCACAGGGACGGTCGGTCGGGCGGCCGACCGGACCAGAGAGCTTTGCTCTCTGTATCTGGGCGGTCGGCCGGGCGGCCGACCGGATCAGAGAGTCTGCTCTCTGTATCTGGGCGGTCGGCCGTGCGGTCGACCGGGTTACCCCAACGGTCACATTTCTTACCGTTGGCGGTCGGCCGGCGACCGCTAGGCCTGTCAGGCTGTCAGATCAGCCTAACGGCTAGTTTCTATTTTGGCCTATAAATACCCATTGCTTGGTGGTTTTAACTAAGATTTTCAGAGCTAAAATTTCCTGATACCTTCAGTGTTTTAAACAAGTTTTCAAAATAGTTTTTGTGCCAAAAAGCTTCATCTATTTGTTTTAAGTGTTTTGTTTATTTCAAAGAAATTAGGGTTTTGGGAATATGTTTTTGATCTAAACTTCTATATCTTTTGGTGTTTTCCCAAGAGAATTTCTTTGATCAAAACACTTATTTTTTCCATCCTTGAGCTATCACCTATCCTATTCTATTAGGATCATTTGTTTGTGGGAAAAAAGGAGAGATTGTTTGTGGTTGAAAGAGATCACCTATTGAAAACCCTCATTATTTGGTTGCTCCCTCTTTGGTAGAGGTTGAGGTTGTGGATTTGAGGTGATTGGTTTGCTCCCTCTTTGGTAGAGGTGGAGATTGGTGTTTACTCCCTCTTGGTGAGGTGGAGTTGGTTGTTGGTTTGTATCCCTCAAGTGTGAGGTGGATTGGTTATTGTTTGGCTACGGGCCTACCCTCGGTTGTGAGGCGGTGTTTGAGAGAGGAGTTTGGTACTCCTTGTGTTGTAACAAATCCTCCTCGGTGGAGGTTCCCTCGGTGGGAGATAGTGGATTGGAAATCCTTCACGGTGGTGAAGACGGGGATGTAGAGCTAGGGGCTCGAACCTCGAAACATATCTTGTTGTTAGCGTTTGAGCCATTGTCTCCTAACTCTCTCTCTTTATTTTGTGCAAAGCATCATTCATATCTTCATATCATTTATTGCTTGTGTTGCCTTGCATATATTCATATTGCCTATTCATCTTATATGCTTGGTTGTTTGTGTGTGCCTCACTTGTACTTAACCACAAGAGCTTCATATAGCACCTCAACCTATATTTAGGGGAATCAATAGGAGTTAGTCCAGAGCCCTTCACGAGAAATTCGGCTACACTTGTGTGTTGTATTAAGTGTTTGTGCAAATTTGTTTTAAGCTTCCGCATTTAGCACATTTAGTTTCTAGATTAGCATTATCACCTATTCACCCCCCTCTAGGTGATTTACAATTGGTATCAGAGCCTACGCTCCTGATACTTAGGCTTAACATCCTAGGAGTTAGATCCTTGTTTGCTAATCTTGTTTGCATTTGCTTGTTTGCACACATATAGTTTGGACCCATGGACTTCATGACCCCACCTATGTTTGACCCTTCCAACATTCTTGTTTGGAAGACTAAGATGTCCATCTACCTAAAAACACTAGGATTGCATGTTTTCCTTACGCTACCAAGAGATGTTATCTTGGTGACCGCAAGCATATAGGGGCGAATGCACAAGCCCTTGAGGCCATTAGAAGCACATTAAATAAAGAATATCTTATACTTGCTTCTAACTTTGATTCCGCATTTGCAGTGTGGAATATGTTGACAACCACTACCACCTCCGAGCTTCAATTGCCAATTCAACAAGAGGAGGAGTCTAGTGGAGAATCTGATTCTCAATGCTTCATGGTCCAAGGGAATGACTCCCTTGAGGTACATTCGGAATCTCAACTAGATAGTTTTGATGCTAGTTCTTCATGCGATGATTATGTTGATCCCCATGCTTTGAATGAAGAACTATCTATTGTTTGTGAAAAATTGATTGAAAAATATAAGATTTTGAAAAAGAAAAGTCTAGGCCTTGAAAAAGAAAATATAAGTTTACATTCTAGACTTAACAATGTTTTGCAAGAGAAGGTTGAGGTCTATAATGAAAGGGATTCATTGAGATCTCAACTAGACCTTGTTCTAAAAGAAAATAATTTTTGAAAAATAAAATGATTGTGAAACAATTTTGAAGAAAAATGAAAACTTGTCTTCAAAAATGATTTTGTTTTAAAAGAGAATGTTGCTTTGAAAAACAAAATAATTTCTATTTCAAATGATTTAAATGATTGTTTAAAGAAAAATGATGTTTTGCAAAATAAGATTGATTCTCATGTTTGCCATGCTAGGGTAGTATCTCACACTTCACCCCTTGCATGCTCCACTCTATCTTCAAGTGTTAAAAATGATATAAATATTTTGAAGAAGAGTGTTGATTGTTTGGGCTCCACTTTGAGCCAATGTGTTGTTGGGCATACACGTTTGGAAACTTTTTTCGAAAGAAACAAGTTCCACTTATTCATGCACACCTCCACGGCATACACATGCTCCACACGGACACACCCATCACATGTATGCTCATGTGTACACTTGTACACATTGTGGACGTAAGGGCCACCTTGCTAATTTTGTTTTGATCGTATACATATTTCAAATTTAGCAAATAATTGTTTGGGTTAGAGAAGGGACTAACCCCCATGGACCCAATAAGATATGGGTACCAAGACCACCCTCTTATGTTTAATGTAGGTGTGGGCTCTCACATGATGTGAGAGTAGCGATACCTTGGAGTGAATGCGTACCGTACTTAAAGGAGATTATTTGGATGCATCACTTTCAAGGGAAGGTTTGGTGGATAGGACCACCATGTTTTGGAGTCATGGAGAGTTGCCTCATATGTTTTGGTAATGGTCTCTAACTCCTTATTATTGTTTACATGCTTTCCATTTCATTGTTTATAGCATGTTTTATTGTATAATGATTATTATGATAATGCCATGCTTATTAGATCCTTGACATGCATGTATAGCCCTTTGAGACACCCATTTTTATATGGACTATTATTTTGTGTTCTCACCATTTGTTTAGCTATCATGTTTATCATAGGTTTAATAACATGTGAATTTACATAATAATCATGTTTATGTTTATCATGTTGATTTATGATTTGTTTCATGCTTCATGTTTTGAATATATGTTTAAATGTTAGTTTTCACTAAGACTAGATATATATTTGTGCATATAGTGGGCCACAAATAAATCTATATATGTTTGTGCTTGAATGCTTATTTGTTCCCATTAGATGTGCTAGTATAGTCTAGTTTTGATGATCCATGCATTTTAAACTTGTATTCCCATTCTTGAATTTGTTTCATGTTTTTGTGTTTAACTTTATGTATATGTCCATTTTATCTAAATTATTGTTTATACATATACATCCTTTTGAGCCACGTGCCTTCATGCATATATCTTTGTGGACTCGTTGTGTTTGGATATGTATGTATACTTTAATTTGTATAGGACATACATATACCTTGAAGATTAAATAGTTTTGATGATTTCATGTTTTCATGTTTCAAGGAATATTAAGCTTATTGTCCATCTTTCATGATTATGATCTTCACATTGTATTTGTACACTCACATTTATTGTTTACTCATGTGTTTATTTTCATGAGACATATTTATGCTTAATTGATTACGAGTGTTGACTATTTTGTGAATTTCATGTTTTCATGAAGAATATTTTTTGCTTTATTCCTTACTTGAAGGATTTCGTACTAGTTTACAAATTTTTCATTTAACTAGTTCGTATTCTTCATTTTGGTAGAGTTTTTCAAATAAAGCTTATTTTCAAATCTATTTTTGAAACCCCTACCATCCACGGGCGGTTGGATGGGAGACCATGCCATGTATACCCTTCTTGAATATCTTTTAAACTTGTGCATGAATGGGTGATAGTTATATGAGATATACACTTGATCTTATTGTTATTTCAATTGGTATCATTGAATTCTTTCAATTGGTATCAATTTTGACCTTTCTTGTATACTCATATATTTTCGTATATGTATGCTTGCATTTCAAAGAATATCAATTTCAATTGGTATCTATTTTTCATACATATATATGTTTTATTTGTGCTTATTATATCCCTATATCTTTAAGCACAAAATCTTATTTATGCTAGTGCTTGAGCTTTAACTTTGTTTCAATTGATTAGTTTTCAATTGCTTTTCAATTGGTATCTTATTTCAAGCTTATGCATGTGTTTTGTTGGTATTTCATAAAGGGGGAGAAAATTCGATTTTCATATTTCAATTGGTATTTGTATTTTCACTCCCTTACTTTATGATAGAAAATAAAAAGTTTAAATTGATATCATATACTTAAAAATAAAAATACTCTCTTTTGATATCAAGATGTTTAATTGATGTTATTTGAATGTTTTAAAATTGGTATCTCAAAATTTTGTTTTAAAAGATAAATACAAAAATTTTGATTTATTTTGCCTATATGCAAGGAGAGCTTAACATCTCTTCTACATATAGATTCATGTTGAGTGTATCTTGTATTGAGGAGCTCGACATCTCTTCTTTATGTGATACACGTGTATGGGGGAGCTTCACATCTCCTCTTATGCATTGCATAGTGTATGTTATGTGAATTAGGGCTTGTCATCCCTCTTTCATGTAATGTATCTATATAGGGAAGCTTCACATCTTCCTCTTCATGAATGTATATAGCATATACCATTTATTTATTGATCTATGTTTACTTTTAATTGATATCAAAATGCTACCTTGACATATTTTCTATTGATACCTTAATTGATTGTCACCCCTATTTGGTTTTGTTTTTGTTTTAGACAAAAAGGGGAGAACATTGTCTTTACTAACCCTTTTGTTGATTCTTTGTTTCGAACAAAAAGGGGGAGAAAATTTATGAATTTAGTTTTGCTTTTACCCTTTATTGATGATTGATTCTTTGTATTAAAAAGGGTGAGAAGATTTTGTTTTGTTTTGGTTTGTACCCCGTTGTTGATGATTGAAAAAAAGGGGGAGAATTATTTGAGAAGTTTTAGATATGCATATTTATGTTTTGCATATATTAAGTTTAATTTAGTTTAATTTTAATTGGTATCTAGAGCATGTTTGTTTTCAAACATTTCATTAGTATCTAGAACCTTTTTGTTGTTTATACATATCTATGCATGTTTCATGTTTCATATATATCATTGCATATTTATGTTTATTTGTTTATGCATGAGTTAAGGGGGAGCTTCTTTGAAGCTTAACTTTAATCCATGCATATATAACTCCATGAGTTTTGTCATCATCAAAAAGGGGGAGATTGTTGGCCCAGAGGCCTTCCACTCTAGTTTTGATGATGATTAACTCATGTAGTTATGTTTACTAATTATCTTGTGATTTTAGTTACAGATCATTGATCAAGATATTAGTTGGTGATTGCTTCAAAAAGAGGAGTTTGGAAGCCTTCACTTGGTGATTCCCGTGCCCGAGCATCAAGATCATACCTTTGCACTCGGTGGATCACGTTTGGGATCGAGTCGGCTTGAAGATTGAAGATCGTCAAGAAGACTTAGGTATCCTAGTTTAGTGTGTTTTAGATCCATTTGTAAAGATATGAATAGTTGATATGCTCAAGTGCACAACACACACAAGTTTTATGTTTTGAATTTGGTTTTCATTGATCAAAACAAGTTTACTTTGTTTTTATGTATATTAGATGTGCTCTATATACATACATGCTTACATGACTTATACAAACTTATTTTGACTATCCTATTCATGTATAGAAAAATCAAAGTTTGATAAAAATACAAGTTTTGGTTTTTGATAAAAATGTTAAGACACAAAAATAGTTTCATATGCTTGATATTTGAGCTAAAATATTTATCACATATTTACATATCAATGCAAAATGATAAAACTATTTTTGGGTATTTTTACAAAAGATAAAAGAATTTTTAGAAATATTTTTAATATGTGTTTCTGTCCTAGATTTGTGGCTGACAGGCCAGGTCGGCCGACCGCACGGGTCGACCGAACCAAAGGCCGGTCGACCCTTGCGGTCGACCAACGTGCACAGGCTTGTGCACGTTTGGCAGTCACAGGGACGGTCGGCCGGGCGGCCGACCGGACCAGAGAGCTTTGCTCTCTGTATCTGGGCGGTCGGCCGGGCGGCCGACCGGATCAGAGAGTCTGCTCTCTGTATCTGGGCGGTCGGCCGTGCGGTCGACCGGGTTGCCCCAACGGGCACATTTCTGACCGTTGGCGGTCGGCCGGCCGGCCGACCGCTAGGCCTGTTAGGCTGCCAGATCAGCCTAACAGCTAGTTTCTGTTTTGGCCTATAAATACCCCATTGCTTGGTGGTGTTAACTAAGATTTTTAGAGCTAAAATTTCCTGATACCTTCAGTGTTTTAAACAAGTTTTCAAAATAGTTTTTGTGCCAAAAAGCTTCATCTATTTGTTTTAAGTGTTTTGTTTATTTCAAAGAAATTAGGGTTTTGGGAATTAGTTTTTGATCTAAACTTCTATATCTTTTTGGTGTTTTCCCAAGAGAATTTCTTTGATCAAAACACTTATTTTTTCCACACTTGAGCTATCACCTATCCTATTCTATTAGGATCATTTGTTTGTGGAAAAAAAGGAGAGATTGTTTGTGGTTGAAAGAGACCACCTATTGAAAACCCTCATTATTTGGTTGCTCCCTCTTTGGTAGAGGTTGAGGTTGTGGATTTGAGGTGATTGGTTTGCTCCCTCTTTGGTAGAGGTGGAGATTGGTGTTTACTCCCTCTTGGTGAGGTGGAGTTGGTTGTTGGTTTGTATCCCTCAAGTGTGAGGTGGATTGGTTGTTGTTTGGCTACGGGCCTACCCCTCGGTTGTGAGGCGGTGTTTGAGAGAGGAGTTTGGTACTCCTTGTGTTGTAACAAATCCTCCTCGGTGGAGGTTCCCTCGGTGGGAGATAGTGGATTGGAAATCCTTCACGTTGGTGAAGGCGGGGATGTAGAGCTAGGGGCTCGAACCTCAAAACATATCTTGTTGTTAGCGTTTGATCCATTGTCTACTAACTCTCTCTCTTTATTTTGTGCAAAGCATCATTCATATCTTCATATCATTTATTGCTTGTGTTGCCTTGCATATATTCATATTGCCTATTCATCTTATATGCTTGGTTGTTTGTGTGTGCCTCACTTGTACTTAACCACAAGAGCTTCATATAGCAGCTCAACCCATATTTAAGGGAATCAAGAGGAGTTAGTCCAGAGCCCTTCGCAGGGAATTCGGCTACACTTGTGTGTTGTATTAAGTGTTTGTGCAAATTTGTTTTAAGCTTCCGCATTTAGCACATTTAGTTTCTAGATTAGCATTATCACCTATTCACCCCCCTCTAGGTGATTTACAACTCTATGAAGATCTTAACCACTTTATGAAGATCTTAACCGCCCTATAATTTTGATTTATGTGTAGGGTGAAGTGATGAAGGGATTTAAAAGTTTTGCTTATAAATAGGCATCACATTGCATGAGATTTCAATAGCAAAGAAGTGAGAAGAGAAATTTGTCAAATATTATATTATCCTCTCCTTTCTCTTACCATTTATCTTCCTTTTGTCAAGCTCTAGTGAGTTGGGTTTCATTGGGCTTGGATGAGTGAGATTAGAGTTGTAATCTCTTGTATTCTCTCCTTTTGATTTGTAGATTCCTCTTGTTGTCTTCTCCCGTGGACGTAGGTCGCATTGACCAAACTACGTTAAATGCTGGTGTGCTGTCCTCTTTATTTCTATTAGCTTATATTGCTAACTCTCTTTATACTTGTCATCTCTTGGATTAGAAAGACACTGTTCCAACAAGAAATTTTTGAAAGGAACTGTAAATTGAAACCCAGATGAAAAAACTAACCTTTTCTGGGAGAATCTATGCTGAGAGGTCTGTTTGGTTGTCATAATTGGCCATAATTCGAAAGTCGTAATTGGTAAAGTCGTTTACAGTTGTAAATGTGTTACATGTATGTAAGTTTTATGGTGTTTAGTTGGTAATATGAAGTTTTGAATGGAAGAGTATTATATTTTATGGTATTTGGTTATCGTAATGTGTAAGTCGTAAGTGAAAAAGTTGATCACAAAATTAACTATTTGGTGATTTAAAAAGTTTTTAATATTGCAAATAAATATTAAAAATGCTAAATATTAAAATAATTTAATATTAATATAAAATAATAATACAAATTTGCATGACTACAAAATTAACTGTAACTGAGCTGTAAGTGAGCGGTAATTAGGTTGCAAGTGAGTGGTAGTTGAGTTGCGTAGCCTTTTACGAATTACGATCCAAACAAAGGTCGTAGCTGTAATTGAGTTGTAAGTCATTTACGAATTACGGACTTTTACGCCTTTTAGGGCGAAACAAACAGCCCTAAGATGTATGATGAAATTGTGTTACATAGAAATTATCAACAAAAACTGCCTCTCTAACTAGAGTTGCATGTAGTTTCAATTATAGTCATTCAAAAATTTTCTAAATGAAGATTGAAGCACAACTGCTCCAAGATATGGAGTGACAATTGATTTTCCTATGATTTTCAAGAAGCACATTCACATTGAGGTGATGTCCACGCAATGGTGTTGAGTTTTTTAGAAACCACTTCAATGTTTTGTGATCATATTTTAATTTATTTTATTGAGTTGTCATTTGATGTGCTTTGGCTAGAGGATTCTTAATGTACCAAATTTATGCCATAAATTTGGGGCTGTTTGGATTCAAGGAATTGGGTGGAAGTGAGGAAGTGGGAAGTGTCTTTTCTCATTTCCACTGTTCATCCCAACACCGAAAAAGAAAAATGGAAAAAGTTCTTTTCCTTTTCTCTTTTCTCTTTTACACAATCATTTTCTCACTTCCAGAGTGCTACAGTTAATTTTGTGGTCATGTAAATCTCATTTGTAATAAGTTGTAGTCCAAAACAGTTAATTTTTTGCTCATGCAAATCTCACTTGCATTCTAATTAAAGTGCAATTTTTATTTTTCTTAATTAATTTTTATTTTAATATTATTTTGCGGTCAACTTTGTGGTCAACTTTTCCACTTCCACTTTCACATTACCATCCAAACACCGGAAAAGACGTAACATTTTTCGAACCACACTTCCCAACAACAGCCAAACACTGGAAAACTCACTGACCAATTCCTAAGTTCCAAAGGGAACTATTACCACTTCCTCACTTCTTCACTTCCTCACTTCCACCCTTAACCAAACAGGCAGAAGAAAAAATAGAATAGGACCTGCTTGCTGCAAAGAATTGACAAATTTTGGAATTAGTGTGGGCAGCAATTTCACACCAATTTCGAGTTTGGTGGATGAGCCATTTGATTGCATGGAAACCCCAACAGAGACCCATTTGCACATAGATTCCAAATTTGCTTGGTAATCTCACTAGAAAAGAAAACCAAAATTCCACTAAAGAAATGGAATTTGAGGGGGATGTTAATTTTTTTTTTTTGGATGTTTAATTAAAGAAAAATATTTGAGCCGCCACATTCTTTTTTCTCTCTTCCGCTTTCTTCGCTGTTAGGGAAAAAAAATACTTAGAAAGTCAATTTCTCTTCTTTTGTCGCACTTACATGTCACCTAAGATGGAATCACTGCGTATAAGCTCCATTATTTTTTCTTTCTCAAGTTTTTCTTTCATCCAAATAGTCTCTAATAACAGACCTAAATTTGAAAGAAAAATATTTGATAAAGATGAAAATAAGATTAAAAATTTTGAATCTTGAGAGACAGAGGGAGATCATGAAAATACCTCTCCTTCTTGTACACTATAAAAGGAAAAAATTAGATCCACATGTCCAAAGTGATCAGAGAGATTTTTTTCCAAATCTTTCTAGGCTTAGGTATCATATTATTTCTTTGGTAAAATTATCAAACCAGGATCCTAAACCACATTTTCTTAAAAAACAATTCACCCATTTACGAAAACTAAATTTCTTTTTTTTAAATAAAAGTCGTAGTTTATGTAACGGTACTAGTTTTTCATCATCATTATTATCTTAATCAGTCTAATAATCACCAAGGTTTACAGCAACATCTCCTCTATAATACAGATTCTGCCCTGCTACATGATTTCACAATTTCGGCTCACATCAGCTAACTTAATAATTCTCAAGAGTACACCTCTCAGCCATCCACAGATACTTAAATCCAATTACTTCCAAAAAAAAATCAATATTCATAGAAAATTCAGGTGACACCATATACAAGAGTAATCCTTGTTGTCCAAAGGTCCATCACTCTAGTTTTGATGATGATTACCTCATATAGTTATAACACTAATAATTTTGTGATTGTTTAAGTTACAGGTTTAACAAGATCATGATTTTTATGTTTAGCTTCAATAAAAGACTCAAAATCAAGTTTTGACGCTAACACATGTTGATTCAGGAATTCATGCACAAAGAACACACCATATACTCAAGAAGGAGTCAAGCTCGAGGAAACAAAGTTTGGATGCGATGAAACACTACAAAAAGAAAAGAAGAATGTAAGATTTAGCTTTGTTAAAAATCTAGTCTAGAGTTTGAAATGCTCGTTGGGAATACACACAAAAAATTGATGTTGAGTTCTTTACAGCAGCAACAACAGACTAGAGTTTGAAATGCTCGTTGGGAATACACACAAAAAATTGATGTTGAGTTCTTTACAGCAGCAACAACAACAACTAAGCCATTTGTCCCAAGTGATATTGAGTTTTCTTTCAAGTATGAAAAGATTTTTGATATGGAATTTCATTTAAATTTAGTTTATAAAAATGAATTTTTTTACTTTTGAGAAAAACAATCTTGAAAAAATTTATTTCAAAAAGGCATTTTATTATTGCAAAAAGAAGTTGTAAATGTTTACAATTTGTGTTGATCCTTGATTACATGTATCTGTCAAAAAGAATTTGTATAGACTTATTTTTGTAAAATTTCACAAAGTATTTATATAGATTTTTAAAAGGATTTTAAAATAAATATTTATGGACTTTTGGGTAGAGCCGGTCGACCGCCCGGTCGACGGAATATGCACAGGCTTATACACACTATGAGCTGAGAATGTCAGTCGACCGACCGGTCAACTGCAAAACAAGTTTGCTCTCTGGTCTGTGAGCTCGGCCGACTGACCGGTCGATTGCCAGAGTTACAAAGCTCTCTGTTTTGAGCTCGGTCGACCGACTGGTGGACTGCCAGAGATGCAGAGCTCTCTGTTTTAAGCTCGGTCGACTGCACGATCAATCGCCAGATATGCAAAGCTCTCTGTTTTGAGCTCGGTCGACTGCATGATCGACTGGAGGCTCCAACAGCTCTATTTCTAGCCATTAGCGGTCGACCGTCTAGTCCACCGTCCACTGTGTTAAATCCAAAAAATGCCATTAACAGCTATATTTGGTTTTGGAGTTTTCTGGATTAGTTTTGATGGCTATTATGGGATAATAATGTCTATTTTTGATCCTCTATAAATAAGGACACTCTTCACAACAGTAACTTATACTTCTAAGCTTCAAGAATATTTTAGTGAAGTTTTTCAAAAGATTTTCAAAGAGTTTTTCAAGAAAGAGCCATAAACATCCAAATCTAGGTTTGAGCTTTCATTCTAAATCTTCTCTAGGTTTTCTCACCTACAAAATCTCAGAGATTTCACTCTCTATACTTGATTATAGGATTGTATTGTTCAGTCTTTGTGATCTTGAGAAGATCACCATCTCTTGTATTGTAAGTTTTGGAGCTTGCGGCCTCGATTGAGCTTGCGGCCTCTTGAGTTGCTCCAGGTCTTATGGGATCGGATTGGTTAGTTGTAAGAGAATAAAGTATAGTGATAATTCTTCATCACGGTGAAGGCGGGGATATAGAGAAAGTGGCTCGAACCTCAAAACAAATCTCTTGTGTTTGTGTTTGCGTTTGCAATTTCTCTCTTAACTCTCTCTTCTTTCTTATTTGCTCTTATTCATTATATGTTCGCTAATATTACTTGTGTGGTTGATTGCAAAATTGTGTTAGTTAGTTTTTAATTTCGCATCGTATATTTTTAGATTAGATTTTTAGCAATCACCTATTCATCCCCTCTAGGTAATTTCAAACCTTTCTATCCATACTACCATCAAATGTCTACACACACATATACACACACAAAACATGAGTAATCATAAGTGTTTGACCTTACACACATACGAAAGAAATACTGAAAAGATTAACATAGATATTTGACACAAATGTTCTTCAGTCTCCTCCATAACCACTCGTAGGGCCTCAAGCTGGACCATTGCCTTTATCTCGACCTGAAAGGGGTTTAATATAATTCGGAAAGCTCAATAGCTCAGAGAATAAAGTTCAGTATAAATTATAATTTATCATGGCATTCTGTTGTGTGATATGTAGAATATAAGAAAATATGTAATCATACATCTTCATTGTTTGGTGAACATAATTATCTCAACTAGGCTATCGAATAACTTCAAGCCATTATTCAATATTTCGGAGTATGTTTATATACAACAAAGATCGAGATTTCCTTTATAAATCGGTTGAATCAGTACTCTAATATCTGTCGGTATTTATCTATGTTCTTCTTGATATATTTCTCACATAATAATAATGATTTATGATGTCTACAACACCACACATGTAACATGCCCAATACATGAATAGGGTACACACATGTTTACACGTATATCATACATGTACACTATTCGCACTCCCCTTCCTTTAAAAAATGGGTACCAAACATATACACATATATACCATTTGCGCTCCTCTCTTTTCAACAAATGGATACAACACATTCAACAAGACATAGCACTCGCACTCCCCTTCCTTCGACTAGTGGATACAAACTTTTACTTCATCATTAACCCGCCAATAACTCTTTCAATTCTTCATCCACATACACACATATAATTCACATCCATATATATATATATATATATGTATATATATGTATGTATGTATGTATATATGTATGTATGTATATATATATGTATGTATGTATATATATGTATGTATATGTATGTATATGTGTATATATATATATATGTATGTATATGTATGTATATGTGTGTCTATATATATATGTATATATGTATGTGTGTGTGTGTGTGTGTATGTATGTATATATGTATATGTATATATATATATGTATATATATGTATATGTATATGTGTATATATATATATGTGTATATATATGTATGTATGTATGTATGTACATCACCAATCAATCAACTAATAGAATAGCATTAATTACTTGTCAAAAATTAGGGTTCAGGGGATCATGTGTACTTTCGGGTCTACTATTTCATTAAAGAGTTTGTAATATCCCTACTTAATAATATTGTATTAATATTTTTTAAATAATTATCTGGATTTAATTATTATTATTATTTAACCTGATTTACAACTTACTATTATTATTAAATATTCAAATTATTTTGAGAGATTAAATGGTAATTTGGCTTTATATTTACTATTATTGTCATCACTATTATTTTTATTTGTTATTATTAGTAGTAATTGTTATGATTATTATTTTATTATGATTATTATTTATTATCATTACTAGTAGTGCTATTGTTATTAATATAGTTGTTATTATTATGATTATTGTTAATTATTATTATTGGTGTTATTATTATTGTTATGATTAACTCGTATTACCATTGTTGTTATTAATAATAATAATTGTTTTTAAGTTACCATTTAATATTATGATTATTAAGAATATGTAATTGTTATAGATTATTATTATTACGGTTCTTATTATTTCTTTCTTTCTTAACCCCAAACCCAAACTCGTTAGCCCATACCCAAACAAAGTAACCCATAACCCAATATCTATCTCCCCTATATAATCCCTGATTATCCTAAACCCTAACCCTAATAACTCCATCATCATCATCATAATCTTATTCTCCTTTCTTTTCCCTACCTAGCCGCCATGCCATCATTACCATCTTCTTCACCGAACTCCACCATCTCCACTTATTGCAGCCCCTCCCTCTCCTTTAGCATCCCCCCTGACTTCCACCATGGCCAAGCAACACCACACACCTCCGGCCTCATCCCCATCACCATGCGTCTCCATCACCGAGCACCCTCTATTGCCGGAGCCCGAACACCGTGGCCAGCCTCTCCACCCACAACCGCCTCCTCCTAATTGTGCACCGCACATATCTCCCCCACTGAGCACTATCACCCCCTCCGTCATCGAGCCGAGCACACCCCTACAGCTTCAACCGGCAGCACCCTCTCCTCCACAGCCCCTATGGCCGCCCCCTCCTCGTCGGAGACTACCGTGACTCCCTCCTCACCTCCTCCCATGGCTTGCCCACGCCATTGCCAATGGCCATGCCTCCGCAAACTCTGCCACACATGGCTGCCTCCACCTTATTCTCCAGCAGCCTACCTGCACACCTCACCCACGAGCCCTTCCACTTCTCGGCCTCCCTCTCCTCCGCCATTGCCATGCATCTGGCCACTGCCATCTCCTCCATAGTGTCGCACGACCACCACTGCAGCCCTCCTCCTCCCATGTGTGTGAGTTCTCATTCCCTCTCTCTCTCTCTCTGTGTGTGTGTGTGTGTGTGTGTGTGTGTGTGTGTTAATTTCTCCCTGTGTATGTGAATGTGAGTTAGGTGCATTATGTGATGGGTGTGTGTGTTGTGTAAATATGAATGTATTGTTGGCCCAGAGGCCTTTCACTCTAGTTTTAATGATGATTAACTCATGTAGTTATAGTTTACTAATAATCTTATGATGTTTAGTTTCAGATAATTAACCAAGATATTAGTAGGTGATTAGCTGCAACAAAGGTGTTTTGGAGCTTTTCACATGGTGATTCAAGAGCCCGAGCGTCAAAGTTCTTATCTAGCACTCGTTGGAGTCAAGCTCGGTGGACCACGTTTAGATCGAGTCGACTTGGAGACGACGCTCTACAAGAAGACCTCGATACATAGTTTAGTTTAGTGTTTAGATCCATTGTTAAAGACTAGATAGTGTGATATGCTCAAGTTCACAACACACACACTTGTTTAAGTTTTATGTTTTGGTTTTCGGTTTTTGGCTTAACCGATCTTGGATTTCATGAATAGATAGAATCAAAACAAGTGTACATGGTTTAATGTATATTAGATTTGTTCTATATACATGTATGCTTCATATCTTAGACAAACTTATTTTGATATGCCTATTCATGTGTTTGGAGTTTTATTTTTTAACAAAACATATTTTCGGATTTAAGTCAAAAACATTGATATATATATATATATATATATATATATATATATATATATTATATATTGGAGTATATCCATATACTATATGCCTAAAAGTTATTTTAATATCATGTTTTTGTATTTGGATGAGTTTTGAAAAAAATCAGATTTCCATTTGAAAAATTCAAGTTTTAGAAAATACAGTTTTTGGTTTCGGCAAAAATTTTAAGTTACAAAAATAGTTCAAAATGTTTGTAATATGGTTTGATTTTACTCAAACATGTTTTTATATCAATGTATTATACTGAAACTATTTTGTGAAATTTTATGGGATTTATTTGACAAATAAAAATCAAGTTTTCTAATCCCTAAACCAGCCCTGCCAGGCTCTGGCGGTCGACCGGACCAGTCGACCGGACCCAGAGTCGGTCGACCGGTCCGGTCGACTGACGTGCACAAGGATGTGCATGCAGGTCAGTCCCTTGGGCCAGTCGACCGAGCGGTCGACCGACTGAAGGCAACCCACTCTCGGGTTGTCACGGTCGACCGGGCGGTCGACCGATCAGAGAGCCGTTGCTCTCTGGTTCTAGGAACTGTCGACCGGGCGGTCGACCGGCAGGCCCAACGGTTACTTTTTTGACCGTTGGCCGGTCGACCGACTGGTCGACCGGAAGGTCATTTCTGACCTTGTCAGCTGCCAACGGGCAAATTTTTATGGAGCCTATTTATACCCCATTTGAGAGAGATTTCTCCACTAGATTTTAGAGAGAAAAATTCCTGATCTTCTTAAGTGTTTTAATACTTGTTTTCAAAAGAGTTTTTGATTTAAAAGATCAATCTTCAATTGTTTTTTAAAGTGTTTGTAAATTCAAAGAAAATAGTCTTTTGGGAATTTGTTTTTGGTCTAAAAATTCTATATCTATTGTGAGATTTCCCAAGTGATTTTCTTTGTTCAAAACACTTTGTTTTCTCACACTTGAGCTTATCATTCTATCCTCTCTATAGGATCTTTGTTTTGTGAGAAAAAGAATTGGTTTGTGGTCTTTTGATCACCAAGTTGTAAACCCTCCTACTTTGTGTTATCCCTCTTGTGTAGAGGTTGATTTTTGAGTGGTGGATTTGTGCCCTATCCCTCTAGTGAGAGGTTGATTGTGTTTGTATTGGCTTTGTGCCTATTCCTCATTTGTGAGGTTGATTTGTGATGGCTTTGTGCCTAACCTCTAAGTGTAGAGGTGATGTTTGTAATTGAGAGAGGAGTTGTGTACTCCCGATTGTATTGCTCCAAATCCTCAGTAGAGGTTCCCTGTGTGGGAGTCCTGTGTGGACAAAGTTAGTGGAAATCCTTCTGTATGAAGGCGGGGACGTAGAGCTATGTGCTCAAACCTCGAAACATATCTGTGTGTTAGCGATTGATCCATTGACTCTCTAACTCTCTCTTTACTTTGTGCCTTGCATCATTTCATATTGCTCATTTATTATATGCTTGGCTTGTTTGTGTGTGCCTCACTTGTGTTTAACCATGAGAGCTTCATATAGCACCTCAACTCTTATTCAGAGGAATCAAGAGGAGTTAGTCCAGAGCCCTTCACCGGGAATTCAGCTACACTCGTTGGTTACACTAAGTGTGTTACAATTTAGTTTTTAATTTTCATATTTAGTTCATTAGATTAGCCGTACACCTATCCACCCCCCAGGTGTACTTTCAATTGGTATCAGAGCCTACGCTCCTGATCTTTGGTTTAACCACCTAGGAGTGTGATCTTGGTTTTGCTAATCTACATTTGCACTTGCATTTGCACACATATAGTTTGCACTCGTGGATAACCCTCCCATGTTTAATATCTCTAGACTTGATATATGGAAGGTTATGATGAGTTATCATTTAAAAGCCCTCGGATATAAAGTTTACCTTGCCATTACCAAGGAATCCTACCTAGTGATAGAAGGCATATAGAGGCCAATGCACTAGCCCTAAAGGCACTTAGAGCATCTCTTGATAAAGAATATTTACATGTGTTTTCTCACTATGAGTTCGCTTTTTCAGTATGGAGCATTTTGACATCTCCCAAGCTACCAACGCGTATCGATAAGAAGAGGAGATTTAGGAGAGACAAAAGTCCGATGAACGTTGCTTCATGATCCAAGAGAATGACTCCCTTTAGGTACAATCGGAAACTCAACTAGATGCTAGTACTAGTTCCTATTGCAATGAGTGTTTAGAGGCACAAGCCATGAATGATGAACTTGCTAAAAATTGTGAAAATTTGATTTCAAAATACAAACTTTTGAAAAAGACAATTCTTGATTTAAAAGAAGAAAATAAAAATTTATCTTCTAGACTTGAGATTGTTTTGCAAGAAAGGGATGAGATTTCAAGTGAAAGTGACTCGCTAAAATCCCAACTTGATCTTGCACTTAATGAAAACAAAATTTTAAGAAATAAAAATGATTGTAATGATATTTTGAAGAAAAATTAATCTTTATCTTCAAAACTTGATTTTATTGTAAAGAAAATGATTCTTTGAAAATCAAAATTATTTCTATTTCAAAGGATTTAGACTTGGTTTCTAAGAAAAATATTGTTTTGTAAAATGATTTAGATACTCATGTCTGCCATACTAGTGTAGCTTCTTCTAGTTCACCTATTGCATGCACCTCTTCTTCCTTGATTGATAATGATATATGTTTATTAAATAAGAGTGTGGATTGTTTGGGCTCCACTTTGAGCCAATGTGCCATAAACCATACACGTTTGGAATCTTTGTTTCGAAAGAAACAAGTTCCATCTATGCATGCACACCATCCACGGTATACACATGCTTCGCACGTTCATGCACATCACACATTGTATGCTCATGTGTACACTTATACACATTGTGAACGTAAGGGCTACCTTACTAAATTTTGCTATGATAAGATACATGATGAAAATTTAGCAACTAAATTTGTTTGGGTTAGGAAAGGTGCTAACCCCCATGGACCCAAAAGAGTGTAGGTACCAAAGACCACCCCTATTGTATTTGATGTAGGTGTGGGCTCTCGCATGACGTGAGAGTAATGGTACCTTGAGGTGGATGCGTTCCGAGCTTAAAGAGGACTATTTGGATGCATCACTTTCAAGGGGAGTTTTGGTGGGAGGACCACCTTGTTTTGGAGACATGGAGAGTTGCCCTTATGGTTTTGGTAACGATCTCTAACTCCCATTTATGTTTACATACTTTTTCATGTTATTGAGTTTTAGCATGTTTTGATTAGTATGTTAAATGACATGATTATTAGACTTGTGATATGCATGATTAGCATTTGAGATCACCCATGTTTATATGGACCCATATTTTGTGTTCTCTCCATTGTTTAGCTATTATGTATATCATAACTCTAACTCATGGGCATTTTCCATAATAATCAAATGAGTTTTGCTTTGTTTTTCTATGCTTCTTGTTTTGATTACATGTTTAGATGTTAGTTTTCATTAAAACTTAGGTATATACTTGTACAACTAATGAGCCACAAATAGACCATTACATCTTTGTGCTTGAACGCTCATTTGTACTTATTAGAAGTACTAGTATAACCTAGTTTTGATGATCCGTGCATTTGACTTGTATTCCCATTTTGTACATGTTTTCATGTTTATGCTTAACTTCATGTATATGTCTATTTTATCTAAACTGTTAGTTATACATATATATCCTTGAGCATTTGCCTTCATGCATATACTTTTGTGGACTCGTTTATATTTGGATATATATGTATACGGTAGTTTGTACATGACATACATATACCTTGAAGGAATTCTAGTTTTGATGTTTTTTTAAGGAATTTTGTATTTGAATTTGATTGCCTATTTCCATGACTTGTCTTTCACAAAACTTGTACACTCATATTCTTGATGTTTTCTCATGATTTTGTTTTCATGAGTATTATATGTGCTATATAGATTTTAAGTGACATTGGTTTAGTGATTATCATGTTTTATGGAATATAATTTTGTTTTATTCCTTGCTTGAAGGATTTCGTAACTAGTTTTCAAATTTTTCTTAAAACTAGTTCGTATTCTTCATTATGGTAGAGCTTTTCAAATATACTATATTTTCAAACCTAGTTTTGAAAACCCTACCCATTTAAGGGCAGTTGGTTGGGCGGCCATGCCTTGTATGCTTATTATTGAAAATCCTTTTAAACATGTGCATGAAATGGGTGGTAAGGAATATGAGTTATACACTTGATCTTATTATGTTTTTCAATTGGCATCATTGGATCTTCTCGATTGGTATCACTATTGACATTCTTTTTGTATACTCATATATGTTTTTATATATGTATGCTTTCACTTCAAATAGTATCAATTTCGATTGGTATTTAATTTTCCATACATATATATGCTTTATTTGTGCTTACTATATCTCTATATCTTTGAGCACAAATTTTAGTTATGCTAAGCTTGATTTCTTTAATGACTATTATATTTAATTGATTATGTTTCAATTGGTATCATATACAAGCTTATGCATCATTTTATTTAGTTTTTCATAAAGGGGGAGAAAATTTATATTTCACCTTTCAATTGGTTTTGTTATTCTACTCCCACACTTTATGTTAAAAATAATTGGAAAAAGATATTGATTATTTTTGGTATCATATGCTTTTAATGAAAAATTACTTTCAATTGGTACTAATCTTTACAAATTGGTATCAAGATTACCTATAAGTTTACTTACAATTGGTATGTTTTATTGATATAAAATTTTTTTTTGGTTGAATTGCTATTTAAATTAAAAACATTTGTTTTATGTACCTTCAATTGGTATGTTTTGTTTTATTGTAAATTGATATCATGACGCACTCAATTGATATATTTTTTTTCAAATTGGTATCATAATGTTTTGTTTTGATTTCACCCCTTATTGATATTTTTTTGTTTAAGACAAAAAGGGGGAACATTGTTTTCTTTGACCCCTTGATTGATGATTGACAAAAAGGGGGAGAAAGATTTTGAGTTTATATATGTATATGTGTGTTTTTGCATATGTGTTTTTGCATCTTACTATAAACAATAATATATGAGAAAAATGATTTTGAGAGTTTAAACAAAAAGGGGGAGAAGGTTTTTGAAACATATTTGATTTATGCATGTTTCTCTTTCCTAGTTGATGCAAACATTTGTTTAGTATCATGTGCTTCATTGAATATCTTATTTTTATATGTTTGATTTATGCATGTTTCTCTTTCCTAGTTGATGCATAATTTGTTTAGCATCATGTGCTTCATTGAATATCTTATTTTTATTGCTATGCATGAGTTAAGGGGGAGCTTTTTTGAAGCTTAACTTTAATCTATGCATATATAACTCCATGAGTTTTGTTATCATCAAAAAGGGGGAGATTGTTGGCCCAGAGGCCTTTCACTCTAGTTTTGATGATGATTAACTCATGTAGTTATAGTTTACTAATAATCTTGTGATGTTTAGTTTCAGATATTTAACCAAGATATTAGTAGGTGATTAGCTGCAACAAAGTTATTTTGGAGCTTTTCACATGGTGATTCAAGAGCCCAAGCGTCAAAGTTCTTATCTAGCACTCGTTAGAGTCAAGCTCAGTGGATCACGTTTGGATCGAGTCGACTTGGAGACGATGCTCTACAAAAAGACCTCGGTACATAGTTAGTTTAGTGTTTAGATCCATTGTTAAAGACTAGATAGTGTGATATGCTCAAGTTCACAACACCCACACTTGTTTAAGTTTCATGTTTTGGTTTTCGGTTTTGGTTTAACCGATCTTGGTTTTCATAAATAGATAGAATCAAAACAAGTTTACATGGTTTAATATATATTAGATTTGTTCTATATATATGTATGCTTCATATCTTAGACAAACTTATTTTGATATGCCTATTCATGTGTTTGGAGTTTTGTGTTTTAACAAAACATATTTTCGGATTTAAGTCAAAAATATTGATATATATATATATATATATATATATATATATATATATATATATATATATATATATATATATATATATATATATATCTTTTATGTATATTGGAGTATATCCATATACTATATGCCTAAAAGTTGTTTCAATATCATGTTTTTGTATTTGGATGAGTTTTGAAAAAATCAGATTTCCATTTGAAAAATCTACGTTTTAGAAAATACAGTTTTTCATTTTCGGCAAAATTTCTAAGTTACAAAAATAGTTCAAAATGTTTGTAACATGGTTTGATTTTACTCAAACATGTTTGTATATCAATGTATTATACTGAAACTATTTTTGTGAAATTTTAGAAATTTTATGGGATTTATTTGACAAATAAAAATCAAGTTTTCTAATCCCTAAACCATCCCTGCCAGGCTCTGGCGGTCGACCGGACCGGTCGACCGAACCCAAAATCGGTCGACCGGACCGGTCGACCGACGTGCACAAGGATGTGCACGCAGGTCAGCCCCTTGGGCTGGTCGACCGAGCGGTCGACTGACTGAAGGCAACCCACTCTCGGGTTGCCCCGGTCGACCGGGCGGTCGACCGGCCAGAGAGCCGTTGCTCTCTGGTTCTGGGCACGGTCGACCGGGCGATCGACCAGTAGGCCCAACGGTCACTTTTTTGACCGTTGGCCGGTCGACCGGCCGGTCGACTGGAAGGTCATTTCTGACCTTGTCAGTTGCCAACGGGCAAATTTTTATGGGGCCTATTTATACCCCATTTGAGAGAGATTTCTCCACCAGTTTTTAGAGAGAAAAATTCCTGATCTTCTTAAGTATTTTATCACTTATTTTTCAACAGAGTTTTTGATTTAAAAGATCAATCTTCAATTGTTTTTTAAAGTGTTTATAAATTCAAAGAAAATAGTCTTTTGGGAATTTGTTTTTGGTCTAAAAATCTTATATCTATTTAGAGATTTTTCCAAGTGATTTTCTTTGTTCAAAACACTTTGTTTTCTCACACTTGAGCTTATCATTCTATCCTCTCTATAGGATCTTTGTTTGTATGAGAAAGAGAATTGGTTTATGGTCTTTTGATCACCAAGTTGTAAACCCTCCTACTTTATGTTATCCCTCTTGTGTAGAGTTTGATTTTTGGAGTGGTGGCTTTATGCTCTATCCCTCTAGTGAGAAGTTGATTGTGTTTGTATTGGCTTTGTGCCTATCACTCATTTGTGAGGTTGATTTGTGGTGGCTTTGTGCCTAGCCTCTAAGTGTAGAGGTGGTGTTTGTAATTAAGAGAGGAGTTATGTACTCCCGATTGTATTGCCCCAAATCCTCAGTGGAGGTTCCCTATGTGGACAAAGTTAGTGGAAATCCTTCTGTGTGAAGGCGGGGACGTAGAGCTGTGTGCTCGAACCTCGAAACATATCTGTGTGTTAGCGATTGATCCATTGACTCTCTAACTCTCTCTTTACTTTGTGCCTTGCATCATTCCATATTGCTCATTCATTATATGCTTGGCTTGTTTGTGTGTGCCTTACTTGTGTTTAACCACGAGAGCTTCATATAACACCTCAACTCTTATTCAGAGGAATCAAGAGGAGTTAGTCCAGAGCCCTTCACTGGGAATTCGGCTACACTCGTTGGTTACACTAAGTGTGATGCAATTTAGTTTTTAATTTTCGCATTTAGTTCGTTAGATTAGCCGTACACCTATTTACCCCCTCTCTAGGTGTACTTTCATGTATGTGTATGTGTTTGTGTGCATGTGTGTTGTACGCGTGTGTGTGTTGTGTATTGGTATATTTGTGTATATGTGTGTGTATGTGTTTATATTTATATATACATATGTGTGTGTACGTATGTGTGTGTATGTGTATTTGTGTAATATATTAGTGTATGTGTGTGAGATTATATATCTCTCACTCTCTGTGAATGTGTACATGTATGTACGTGTGAGTTGCGTGTGTTGTAGGTGTCTAACCGACCCGAATCCAATAACTGAAGATCCGAACCCGGAGTCAATTCTGTTGTAGACCCGACAAATGAGATGATTCAGAGATCCGGACGAGTTCGTGCAGTGCAAACTCGACAGCGATTCGGACCCGGAACCGCGTCATTTCATGTGAATGTTTGTTTTGTTTGTTTATTCTAGTTATGCGAATTATTTTATTATTTCATGTGAATATTTATTCTTTTTGTATTTTTTATCTATTTTTGTTATTAGATAGTGTTAGTTAATTTGTGCAATTACCGCTTGTTCGTTAAATCGGTTGATCTAGAAATAATTACAGCTTTTATGATTTAGAGTCTGGTTCTGATGATTGACTAGTTTGATCGGGAGATTGGATTAGTTGGGTAGTGGATTATGAGACAAGGATCGTTATACCGATATGAGAGTTTAGATATAATCTAGATAATGGATTGGATGTAATCTGACATTTAATATGGATTCGATATTGTATTACTGGGACATTATTACTCTATCATTTCATGTATATTTGTTTACCACTTTAGATTCAGATCTAGTTGTGATAAATCATAGTATGTTATTGGATTGATCTTGAGATTGATGGGTTCGCAATTCAGGTTAAAGATTTATATTTAATGTGAATTAATTATTAGGCTTGATGTTCCTTTATTTGGTGATGAATCCGATAAGAATTTATTTGGATATTAAGAATGGATTAAATAGGACATTGCTTTATTAGTAGACTAATTTTTCTTGATACTTGATCTGTGTAAGGACTTAATTAAAGTTGGATTGACCTGAGATTATATTCTTTACAGAGGATCTTGAATAGTGTTCAGATGAGATTGATGTAGTTTGATTAATAGTTGTGAGTATTTTTGGATTCACTGATTATATTATTGAGTATGGATGAGTTTATTGATGTTGAGTAGTAGATGTAGACCGTTCTGTTGGCCCAGAGGCCTTCCACTCTAGTTTTGATGATGATTAACTCATGTAGTTATGTTTACTAATAATCTTGTGATTTTAGTTTCAGATCATTAATCAAGATATTAGTTGGTAATTAGCTTCAACAAAAGAGTTTGGAAGCTTTCACATGGTGATTCCAGAGTCCGAGCATCAAGATCATATATTGCACTCGTTGGAGTCAAGCTCAGTGGATCACGTTTTGGATCGAGTCGACTTGAAGATGGAAGATCGTCAAGAAGACTTAGGTATCCTAGTTTAGTGTGTTTTAGATCCATGTGTAAAGATTAGATAGTTGATATGCTCAAGTGCACTATACACACACACGTTTTATGTTTTGGTATTTTTAACAAAACATATTTTTGGATTTAAAGACAAAAACTATGATATATATATGTTTCATGTATATTGAATTTCTATCCATATGCATCATGCCTAATAATGTTCAAATATCATGTTTTTGTATTCTATGAGTTTTAGGAAAAAATCAGATTTCCTATTGAAAAATCCAAGTTTGGTAAAATACAGTTTTTGATTTTTGATAATATTTGCAAGACACATAAATGGTTCAAAATGTTTGATTTTTGTCTTGAAATATTTATCTCAAGTTTGTATATCCATGTAAAATGATAAAACTATTTTTATGGATTTTTAGAAGATTTATGGGATTTATTAGAATAATTTTTACCATGTGTTTCTGACTCAGAACAGTGCCTGACAGGCTCTGTCGGTCGACCGCACGATCGACCGACTCATGAGCCGGTCGACCGGGCGGTCGACTGACGTGCATAGCCTGTGCACGTCTGGGCCTGGCATTGGGGGTCGACCGGACCAGAGAGCTCTGCTCTCTATTTTTGGCTGTCGATCGGGCGGTCGACCGGGCGGTCGACCGCCAGCCGTGCTGGCTGAAAAATCAGCCAACGGCTAGTTTATTGGAGAGGGCTATTTAAGCCCCATTTCTTGGGGATTTTAACTAAGGTTTTCAAGATAAAATTTTCAGTGTTTCTCTATTGTTTTAAACAAGTTTTCAAAAGAGTTTTAAAGCCAAAAAGATCTATCTTATTTGTTTTAAGTGTTTTGTTTATTTCAAGTAAAATAGGTTTTGGGAATTAGTTTCTTAATCTAAAATTCTATATTCATTTGGTATTTTTCCCAAGAGATTTTCTTTGATCAAAACACTTATTTTTTCCACACTTGAGCTTATCTTCTATCCTATTCTATTAGGATCTTTGTTTATGGAAAAGAGATTGTTTGAGGTTGTGGAAACCTCTAAGTTGTAAACCCTCCTTGATTTGTTGTATCCCTCTTTGGTAGAGGTTGATCGGAGTGGTGTTTGCTCCCTCTAGTGAGAGGTGGAGTTTGGTTGTGTAGCTACGGGTCTTATCCCTCTTCGGTAGAGGTGGATTGTGTTTGTATTGCCTCGGTGGCATTTGTAAGGTTGAGAGAGGAATTCAGTACTCCTAGTGGATTAGAAATCCTTCTCGGTGAAGGCTGGGACGTAGAGCTAGGGGCTCGAACCTCGGAACATATCTTTATATTTGCGTTTGATCCATTTTCTCTAACTCTCTCTCTCTTACATTAGTGTTGTGCATCATTTATACATACATATCATATTTGCTTGCATTTGTGCCTTGCATTATTTCATATAGCTCATCCTTATATGCTTGGCTTGTTTATGTGTGCCTCACTTATACTTAACCACGAGAGCTTCATATAGCACCTCAACCCTTATCTAGGGGAATCAAGAGGAGTTAGTCCAGAGCCCTTCACGGGGAATTCGGCTACAATCGTTGGTTGTACTAAGTGTGTTGCAAATTAGTTTTTAGCTTCCGCATTTAGTTTCTAGATTAGCATATCACCTATTCACCCCCCCTCTAGGTGATTTCAATTGGTATCAGAGCCTACGCTCCTGATACTTTAGGTTTAACCACCTAGGAGTGAGATCCTTGTTTGCTAATCTACCATTTGTATTTGCACATATTTTTGTTTGCACAGATTTAGTTTAGACCCATGGACTTCATGACCCCACCTATGTTTGATTCTTCCAACATCATTGTTTGGAAGACTAAGATGTTCATTTACCTACAAACCCTAGGCTTGCATGTTTTCCTTACCGCTACCAAGAAATGCTATCTTGGTAATAGCAATCATATAGGGGCCAATGCACAAGCCCTTGAGGCTATTAGAAGCACACTTAACAAAGAATATCTTATGCATGTTTCTAACCTTGATTCCGCCTTTGCAGTGTGGAATAAGTTGACAACCACATCCACCTCCAAGCTTCAATTGCCAATCCAACCGGAGGAGTCTAGTGGAGAATCCGATTCTCAATGCTTCATGGTCCAAGGGAATGACTCCCTTGAGGTACAATCGGAATCTCAACTAGATAGTAATGATGACTGTGCTAGTTCTTCTTCTAATGATAATGTTGATCCCAATGCTTTAATTGAAGAACTATCTATTGTGTGTGAAAAATTAATGGAAAAATATAATGTTTTGAAAAAGAAAAGTCTAGGAATTAATAATGAAAATAAACATTTGCTTTCTAGACTTGACATTATTTTGCAAGAGAAGGTAGAGATCTCTAATGAAAGGGATTCATTGAGATCTAAACTTGAACTTGCTATTAAAGAAAATAACTTTTAAAATCTAAAAATGATTGTAATGATGTTTTGAAGAAAAATAAAGTTTTGTCTTCAAAAGTTGATTTTGTTTTAAAGAGAATGTTGCTTTGAAAAATAAGATAATTTCTATTTCAAATGATTTAAATGTTTGTTTAAAGAAAAATGAAGTTTTACAAAATAAAATTGATGCTCATGTTTGCCATGCTAGGGTAGTTTCACCTAGTTTACCTATTGCATGTGCCATCTCTTCTTTAATTGAAAATGATATATCCATGCTTAAGAAGAGTGTTGTTTGTTTGGGCTCCACTTTGAGCCATTGTGCCAAGAGCCATACACGTTTGGAATCCTTGTTTCGAAAGAAACAAGTTCCTATTATGCATGCACACCCTCCACGGCATACACATGCTACCCATGGTCACCACCACCATCACTTGTATGCTCATGTGTACACTTATACACATTGTGGATGTAAGGGCCACCTTGCTAAATTTTGCTATGATAGAATACATGTTTCTAATTTAGCAAATAATTTTGTTTGGGTTAGGAAAGGTACTAACCCCCATGGACCCAAAAAGTTGTGGGTACCAAAGACCACCCCAATTGTGTTTGATGTAGGTGTGGGCTCTCACATGACGTGAGAGTATAGGTACCTTAGAGTGGATGCGTTCTGAGCTTCATGGAGATTAATTGGATGCATCACTTTCAAGGAAAGTTTGGAGGGAGGACCACCTTGTTTTGGAGTCATGAAGAGTTGCCTCATAGGTTTTGGTAACGATCTCTAACTTCTAATTATTGTTTACATGCTTTTCATTCTATTCATTATTAGCATGTTTTGTTATTTATAGATTATTATGTCAATGCTATGTTTATTAGATCCTTGACATACATGTATAGCATTTTGAGACACCCATGTTTAATATGGACCATTATTTTAGTGTTCTCACCATTGTTTAGCTATCATGTTTATCATAGGTTGTTCGGTACGGAAAGAGATTTGCCGTAAAATTTCCTTGAATCAGTTGAAAGATTACAACAAAACAATATTCCGACTACAAGGGAGGGAGGATGCTTGAATCTTCCCTTTGTTTAAATCTGGGTTCTTCGTGTGGCGATGGAGAGTGAATCTTGTTCTCCGTTGACCAGATGACCGTCCTGGACCGTCGGGGGTCTTCTCTTCGGCCGGTAGGGGAGTAACTCAGCTCCGGCTACCAAACTCTCAAAGAGGAGGTAGGCGAAGATAGGCTAGTACTCAGTAAGCCTGTTGAAGAATCTCTTCTCTCTCGGTCGTCGACGTCGGGCTTCTCTCTCTCGATGCCTTGATCTTCTGACCCTCTGGATTCAAAAATGCCGCCCTTAATTGATCAATCGACCCCCCCTCCTTCATAGCCAACAGGGCTATTTATAGGGGCCTTAGGGGGTGATCGTGCCCCCTAAAAATGCGCCTGAATGAGGGCCGTTACCCGCGATACGCGCGGTAACTGACTCCCCACGATCTGGGCGGTTGCAATTGAGACGCGGGCTTCAGGCCAAACACGCCTTGATGCTGAGACGCGGGCTTCAGGCCGGACGCGCCTTGGATGCTGAGACGCGAGCTTCGGGCCCGACGCGCCTTGATGCTGAGACGCGGGCTTCGGGCCGACGCGCCTTGATGCTGAGACGCGGGCTTCGGGCCGACGCGCCTTGATGCTGAGACGCGGGCTTCGGGCCGACGCGCCTTGATGCTGAGACGCGGGCTTTGGGTCGACGCGCCTTGATGCTGAGACGCGGGCTTCGGGCCGACGCGCCTTGATGCTGAGACGCGGGCTTCGGGTCGACGCGCCTTGATGCTGAGAAGCGGGCTTCAGGCCGACGCGTCTTGAAGTTGAGACGCGGGCTTCAGGCCGACGCGTCTTGAAGTTGAGACGCAGGCATCAATCCTTTGCGTCTTGAAGTTGAGACGCAGGCATCAATCCTTTGCGTCTTTGAGACTCTGCTTCTTTTGGTGGCTTGCCTGTTAGTCATTTTTAGACAGCCTACAGAACCCCCTCCAAAGTTTCCGATATTCCGCAGTTGAATGGGACGGATTTCGGAATACTTTGGACTTAAGCCGCGTTCGCCTTTGTGACTGGACTGTTGATGCTTTCGGTTTTTGATCTTATCTGAATTTGGTCTTCGTGAGTGTACTGTTGAACTCTTTGAAGCCATCAGAGTCGATCGCGTTGAGTGTCTAGATACACAGTCTAGACCTCCCCGATTGCTTTTTAGTCTGTCACGGGTGCGTTTTTGGCTGGGAGTGGTTGGTTGTCTGTTGGCGCCAGTGTACTGTTGAACTGTCTTGCAGACGCATGAAACTGGACGCAGGCTCCTTTTTGAAAAGCAGAGGCTGCTTTGAAGACGCAGCTTCCATAAAGTAGACGCGATGTTTGGCCAGACGCGAACTCCTTAGAGGAGACGCGATCTTCCGAACGCACTCTTGGAAATGCTGACGGGGCATGTCCGTGCGTTTTCTGGGCGTGAACTTTACGCTGTCATGATGACGCCGCCAGCTGGCCTGGGGAAACGGCGAAATTTCGCCTTTTGGCGCGCGGATCTCGCGGTTCATTAAATGAACTGCTCCACGTGTCGGCTTCTGATTCGCGGCGGGGTTGCGACGCATGATCTTCGTCACCGGCAGTGATTTTGTTACACGCGTCAAGCGACGGTTCGCTGCAGCGTCCCTTGGGTCACGCGCCGCGTATCTCTGCGCATCCCCGTGCCTATAAAAGGCAACTGTTTGGAGAACTTCCTCTTCTTCTCCGCATTCGCTTGCTAAGAACTTAAGAAAAGCACTTTCCCTCTCTGTTCTTCTGTCCAATCTCAGATTAAGTTCGCCATGGCACCAAAGACCAAGCCGACTGCCTCTTCATCAAAGGCGACCACCACCGAGGCCCGGAGGGCGTCTCCTCCTCCGCGCAAGACACCCTCATCCAAGGTCACCAAGGTAGTATGCCTTAGGCAGAACTGACCCTTAAGGACTTTAAACCATTAAAAGCGTGTTTGATTCCCCAGACGCAGTCTTTGGGATGATAACCGGGGCGCGGATTAGATAATCTGACGCCCAAGAGCCCTGTGCTTCGGGTCCTTCACTTAGAATTTCTCTAACTGTGAAGGTCTCTGGACGCAGCTTTGCAGAACGCAGATTTGATCTTCGCGTTCTGTGTCATCAGGCGCCAATTTGATGAATCTGGCGTCTGAGTCCAAGTGCTTTGAATTTTTACAAGTCTTGGTTTGCATAACGCGGATTTGATCCTTGCGTTCTGTGTCATCAGGCGCCAATTTGATGAATCTGGCGTCTGAGTCCAAGTACTTTGAAATTCCACAAGTCTTGGTTTGCAGAACGCGGATTTGATCCTTGAGTTTCTGTGCCATCAGGCGCCAATTTGATGAATCTGGCGTCTGAGTCCAAGTACTTTGAAATTCCACAAGTCTTGGTTTGCAGAACGCGGATTTGATCCTTGCGTTTCTGTGCCATCAGGCGCCAATTTGATGAATCTGGCGTCTGAGTCCAAGTACTTTGAAATTCCACAAGTCTTGGTTTGCAGAACGCGGATTTGATCCTTGCGTTTCTGTGCCATCAGGCGCTAATTTGATGAATCTGGCGTCTGAGTCCAAGTACTTGGAATTTCATAAGTGGCTTCAATCTTTGCGTTCTGTGCTTCTTGACGCAGATTTGCGGGTCTGGACGCGGATTTGATGATTCCTGCGTCCAGTATCTTTTCTGCGTTTGGACGCAGAACACTTAGTATTTTTCTTTACTTTTGGTAAAGTATCTGACTTAAGTGTCTATCTTTTTGCAGCGCCGCAACCTGCTACTTCACTCCCCAAGATACGCCATTTTGGGCATGTAGGTGGAGCTGACCGGAACCTGACCTTTGTGCTGCAAAGGACTGCCCCTGTGACTGCCGACCAGTCGCCGGCTCGTGAGAAGAAGCTCTCGAATGTCGAGATGAGGACTCTTCGAGTGCTGATGACCGATGCAGCATTCGTCACGGATGACGGCATCCAGCTGGAGAAGCCCGCCTTCTTCTTCGGGGATCATATCCATGATGGCGGCCATCACGTGCACGAAGGGACTTACACATGGCTCCGTCAAATAGGGGGCAGAAGGTTCTTTCTCCCGGCCATGGATAGGATGTACCCTATGTTCTATCTGCAGCATATGTCTGTCCCGCGGAAGATGGAGTTCGACCTTGCTCGATATGCTCCGGAGATTACTCGTGGCGATCTGGGCTCCCACTTCCAAGTGCACCGTCTTGACGGCCATGACGCGTCAGTTATCGGCCTTTTCCCTGGGTCGCGCAAGAAGGAGATCCCGTCTGGAGAGATACCACACCTCGGCACCACCTTCCTCAACATGTTCATGGAAGCGGAGGGTGACTATCCAGTTGCGTTCCGTGCATATGGGTGGATCCATTCCCCAGCGAATTACTGGTGGGGCAGAATGGTTGACTTTGTCCTTACCGAGCTCGGGGATTTGCTGAGGCGCGTAGGACTATACTCGGCGGTCAGGGCCGTACAGTAGGGGATCCCTCAAAGTTCTCAGAACTTCTTTGCGATCTTGGAGCGTTACAACCCTCTGACAGGAACGTTCTTCACTCCAGTCGGGGAGATGGGCCTCGCCCTACACGAGCTGCACGAGGTCTCAGGACTGGTGACAGGGGACATGCCCTATGAAGAATATGTCCCGACTGCTGTGGAGCTTCGCCACGTGAAGAGGGAGTTTCCCCTCATATACGGGACCTACTGGGAAGTGCTATGTCACTTCCATATATGCGGTCAGCTCACCAAATGGCGGTCGCAGGGGGTCACGTACCTGTCTTGGGCCAACTATTTGTTCAATAATGTGAACGTCAAAGACCACTTGATCACTCGACTGGCGCCCAGCTCTGATAGGGAGATCGAAGACCGATTGATCAGATGTCCGAGAAATTCTACACCACAGAGTCGAACGAAGATGGTTTCGACCCTGATTTGGTCTTCGAAAGCTTCCACCACCAAGCCCGGACTCCCATCTCCGATCGGGCGCTGCTGGCGGGTTTTCTGATGCTGTGGCTAAAGCGTTGTGTGGTGCCCACTCTGCCACATGAGGTTATAGTTGCCGATGTGGTGTATCCGGCGGTGCTCCTGGCCCATGGCAACCCTATAGCTCTTCTCCCGACCATGGTGGCTGGCATTCAGAGCGGACTGCGGGCGCTAGCTAAAAGTTTTTGTGAGCCCCCAAAAACTGTGGATTCCGAAGGAAAGCCGTTCAAGGACTCAGAGGGGAATCCAATAGTGAAGCGTCCCAATCCTCGGGTTGAGCTGCCTTACACATACCTTATGGCCTGGTATGTGATGCACTATCCCTCTTTGATGACGGCGGTGCGTTGGAAGGAGGACTCCGTCCCCTTCATACAGCGATTGGAGGGTTCGAGGTGGCAGGACCCTTATATATATTATATCCGGAAGCGTCTTTCCGTCCCGGCAAACTATCAGCTAAATCGTTGCTGCCTCCAGATCCCTGATGCATCCTTCGGCGATCTACTTGTTGATTCCGCGGGCCCAGATGATTTCACGAGGTTATCCCCGGGAGCCTTCTGGTGGTTGCTCAATATTCGGCCCGGGTATGTGCTTTTTCGACAGGGGACGTCATGCACCATTGAGCCATACATGCCGAATCGCTTTGCTCGACAGTTCGGCTATGACCAGCTCTATGTCGGGAACCCCAATGCTTAGCTCGCCTTCGAAGGGAACCTGTTCGAGGGTGCTCGGGCCTGGTACTATAGTGTGGCTGGAGGGACAGGAACAACCTTCCGTCTACCTCTTGAGGCGCCCAAGTGCCAGATGAGTCTAAGCTATTGTACTTGGTACTCTCAAGCCGTCCAGACACCAGACTTTCTTCCGGCGTCTTCATGTATCGAGAGCATCAATGCAAGTCTCGAGGAAAGGACAGAGTCCGGAAAACCAACGAGAGTCGTAGAGCAGTACCGGAGAGCTCGTAAGGAGGTCGGGAGGAGGGCGAGAGGAGAGCCCCGAGCTACGGAGCCACGACCGCCAAGGACAGAGCCACGAACGGCGAGGGCGGAGCCGTCAGTGACGAGGGCGGAGCCATCAGCGACGAGGAAGGAACCACAGACGAGGAGGTCTAAGCAGTTGGTGAGTAAGCGTCCTCGCCGCTCTACTCCTGTTGTTGAGCCCGCCCCGAAGAAGGTTAGGAGGGACTCGGCGGCTGAAGTCTCTCAATCTGGAGCCATCTCTGCTGGAGTTAAGGCGCTTCCTGAAGACCTTTTTGTCACAGTTGCGGAACCCCCGGAAGAGGAAGATTTCCCCCCTTTAGTTCGTGCTCCTAAGTCGCACCGCGAGGCTGTGGAGGAGGGGGAGTTCGTCAAGCAGCCCATTGTTGCTGAGGATGCCGAGTCACCGGAGGTCGACATAATGGGCGAAGAGGATGTTGGGATCCCGGGGATCTCAGCTCAGCCCGAGCCTCTTTCTGCTCACGAAGGGAGAGGTGAAGCACGGCAACCGGGGTCTCCCAGCGTTTTCATTTCCAGTCCTAGGACTGTGGACCCTAGTCCTACCACTGGGGTGATTAGAGGCAAGGTTCCGATTGCGGATTCTCCTCGCACTGATCTGTCGTCTTCTTCGTTCTCAGGGGAAAGCATGTTTGAGGACAAGGTCGACTATGGTGATGAACCCGCTCCTCCTGATCAAAGCAAGTTCTTCCATATCTCAGAGGAGGAAATGTATGTGGGCGAGTCATCATCTGCACCACCAGTGGCGGCTATTCCTGGTGAAGGTACCCTTTCCACCTTCTGTCCAATTTTTCTTTACATGTTGAAGAAGATGTCTTGACATTCTTCATTTTATATTGCAGGGTCAGCTGGAGATGCCGGGGCTACAACCTCCTCGCATATTGAGGAGATGGTGGGAGAGTTGACTCGACCACAGGGAATTGAGACCTCCGCTGTTGAGATGCCCTCAGAGGGGGCAGTTGCTGAGACTGGGGAGCCTTCCACTCTGCCAGAGGGGGAAGCCACTACTGAGGTCGAGGAGGCTCGGATGGAGGCAGGTCCACCCCCAGGAGATTGCACGGCTCAAGTTTCAAATGAAGTTTCTGAGGAAATCGTGCTTGCCACTCCATCATTGGTCGCGGAAGTTCCCGCAGGGATAGCACCTCCGGAAGCACCAGTGGCTGGTTCCGCTCTTGCCGTATCGGCGGTTAGCATGACTTCTGCGCAAAAAGAGCCGGTCTACACCCCTTCTTCCGAGATAGAAAGGGGGTCGGGGAGCGTTCCGGGTGATGACAGCATGGACTTCCTGACGCGCAGTACGGTGCGGCAGTTCTTTGAAGCGATGCGATCGTGCATCGACTTTATCCTTTCTGGGCGTCGTTCTTTTGACTTTGCCCGGAGATTTCTCGGGAATGTGGCCGAGAACATCGAGCTAGTCGGGGGCCTTCCTCTTGCTCAGGCATGTATGCGGGTGGTGGATCAGTTGGAGAGTGACCTGAAAAAGCTGAAGTCTTTAGACGAAGCTGACTCCCTCCACGAAACCCAAGTCATCCTGGATAGCCTCCTTTCTGCCCAAAGGCAAGAGCGACAGGAAGTGGAAGTACAAATTGCCGAAGAAGTCAGCAACCTTGAGCGTTCCCAGGCTGAATGCCAAAGGCTGATTGAAGACTCAGGGGATACTGAGCTTATCATGCAGAACACAGAGCTTGCTATTACCAACGCTCGGGCTGCCATTGCTAAGGCCAAAGCCATGCTAGCTGTCAATGAAGAGAAGCTCGTCGCCCTCCAGAAGAAGCTAGAGGAGCAGAAGGCTGCAAGGGTACGGGCTGAAGAGAGCCAGTCTGTTCATCTCTCCAGATTGGAGACTTTGCGAGCCCAGCTGGCTGAAAAACCCTGCCTATCCGAAGAGGAGCTGCGGGTCCAGGCGATGATGGAGGCTGAGAAGGCACGTCAGCATGAGATGCATCGTCTCAGGGAGCGCATCCGTTCCCTACCAGATCGAGATTTTTAGCCTTCTCCTCCCTTCTTTTTTCTTCTTTTTTTTTTTTGTAACGCTCAATCTTATTTGTATAAGAGAGCGTTTTTGTATCACTTTCATATTTTTTTGGATATAAATAAAAGTGACACCCTCCTTTTTACTTCTTTTGTCTCGAACTCTTTGCCTTTGGTTGGGCATGTAGGAGTAAGGAAGTCTTTTGATCTTTATCAAAATTATAATCATAATCTTAATAAGTCAAAAGATATGAGGAAGGATCTTGTTTCAAGAACTTTCATGACACTGTCAGAGGTGTAAGCTTAACTTGACAGAGGTGATTTTTGGTGGACCTGCCACTTTGTGGAAGAAAGTGACAGGTGGAGTTCGTACCCCCAGGAAAGATGAACTTTTATCAAGGATTTGTGCTTAACTTGATTTCAGATCAGCTGGGGATGTTGATGGAAACATTGTTTATTGGTGTAATGTTAACCAACAATGCCTCCAAAATGAATTCGATATTCTGTTGGGGAGAATATCAAATGAAACTAGACTCGCGGGGGAATCTAGGGAAGTCCTTACCGTTAGAGGTGTGATATTAACTTAACGGGTTGGAAATAGTCTTGTCAGAAGTGTAATGTTAACTTGACAAGGACATGAGTTAGAGGTGTGATATTAACTTAACTCATCGACATCTCAGTTTTATAAGGGAAAACTGAGGGTGTCACTGTCATAGGTGTGATGTTTAACTTAACAGTGAGGGTAATGCTAGAGGTGTAATGTTGAACTTGGCATTAGTCGTCTCGGCTTGAAGAAGTCGAGGAAAGGTCATAGCCATAGGTGTATTGTTGAACTTAGCAATGACTCGGATGCTAGAAGTGTAGTGTTAACTTGGCATCGTTCGTCTCGGCTTAAGGAAGTCGAGGAAAGGTCATAGCCATAGGTGTATTGTTGAACTTAGCAATGACTCGGATGCTAGAAGTGTAGTGTTAACTTGGCATCGTTCGTCTCGGCTTAAGGAAGTCGAGGAAAGGTCATAGCCATAGGTGTATTGTTGAACTTAGCAATGACTCGGATGCTAGAAGTGTAGTGTTAACTTGGCATCGTCCATTTCAGCTTCGATATGGAAGTCTGAAGAAAGGGTGACTGTCAGAGGTGTAATATTAACTTGACGGGCACCTGATATACTGCTTAGAGGTGTAATGTTAACTTAAACAGTAGTTTGTCAGAGGTGTGATATTAACTTGACAAGAATTGGCTCTTGATAGGAGCAATTTGAGGACCTGTCATTCTATTGATGAGAATTGACAAGTGGAATTTGAAATGCCAGAGGTATAGTGTTAACTTGGCAATTTTGAAGTTTGCTGCTCTATGTAGAGGTAACAAGCGGGGCTTGTACTCGACAAGGAGTATTCATTACCAGAGGTATAGTGTTTAACGTAGTAATGTTTGCATTTTGTGGTCCTACCATTCTATGGATGAGAATTGGTAAGAGATTTTGGAGGAGAGAGTGGAATCAGGTCCACTTAGGATTTTTAGCAAACCCTCAGCTGTCAACGGATTTGAGGTGCCTTTACCAACTACCGTTTGAGTTGGGCTAGTCATGCTATTCCCCTCAGCATCATAAGTTGTCGAAGACTTATGTTGGACTTAAAAGCCAACATGTTCCTCTATCCTTAGCCGTCGGAGGCGTTGGATGTTTTTGATCAGAGGTGTATTTTTAACTTGATCGGTGGAAGAATGCCATCTAGGGATAGTATTTCTTCAGGAATTTGCCATTGATTGGCATCATGAGTGTATCGCCATTAGAGGTTATGAGACGATACGATCCATTCGAGTAGACCGACTCTACTACAAATGGTCCTTCCCATTTGGGTTGGAATTTTCCCTTTGTCTTGTGCGTCATGACCATGGGTCTCCGGACGGCTAAGACAAGGTCGCCTTTCTTGAAAGTTCGCGATTTGACTTTCTTGTTGAAGGCTCTGGTGATACGAGCTTGATAAAGCTCGATTTGTTGTTGGGCCTGCAGACGCTTGTCGTCCAAGGCTTCCAATTCTTGGAGTCGCTGTCGATGCTTTTCCTCTGTTGTCATCTCCGCTGTCAGGGCGACGCGTAGAGATGGAATTTGGATTTCCAGTGGAAGCACGGCTTCGCATCCGTACACCAAGGAAAATGGCGTGGCTTTAGTTGGGGTTCGCACAGTCGTGCGATAGGCCCATAAGCATTCGCCTAGCTTGTCGTCCCAGTCACGTTGACTTTTCGAGACGAATTTCTTGAGAAGCTTGCCAATAGTCTTATTGAAAGCTTCTGCGAGGCCATTGGCGGCAGGGTAGTATGCCGTTGATGACACACTCTGGATTCTGAACTTAGCACAGAATCTCTGGAAAGCCTGGCTGATGAACTGGGGTCCATTGTCATGGACGATCCGCCGAGGCACACCGAACCGGTAAATCACGTGATGTTTCATGAACTTGATCACGTTAGATGATTTTACCTCCTTCAAAGGAACAGCTTCGGCCCATTTGGAGAAGTAATCGGTTATTGCTAGGATGAACCGATGTCCTTTCGACGATGGTGGGCTGATGGGCCAACCACGTCCATTCCCCACATTTCGAACGGCCAAGTAGAGGTCGTAGAGTGGAGATACCCTGGTGCTTGATGGATGAAATCGCCATGTATTTGACAGGCGTGACATCTCTTAGCGAGGGAGATGGCGTCGACAATCATCTTGGGCCAATAGTAACCCAATCTTTGGAGTCGGTTTGCCAGCTTCGGGCCAGGTTGATGAGCTCCACAAATACCATCGTGGGCTTCTTTCAACACTTCACGGGCTTCTTTTGATGAGAGGCACCGGAGCAGGATCCCGTCATGCGATCGACGGTACAGTGTTCGCGTGATCGCATTATAGTAAAATTTGGGGGCTTTCCTCCGAATGGCGGCCGCCTCTTTGGTGTCTTCAGGCAGGATGCCGTATAAGACATAATCAATGTAGGGAAATCGCCAGTCTTTAAGCTCTGGGGCGGTTGACACTTCAAGTGTTTCTTTACCGCGACGATCTCCTGTTGACCCTGGGTAGTCTCCGGGGGAAATTTTCGGACAGTATAAGTCGTGGCTATAGACGAATACTTTCTCCATTGCTCCAGCTGGGAGAGCTAGGGAAGCTGCGAGAGATGCGAGTGCATCCGCATGCGCATTTTGGCTTCGCGGCACATGGTCAATGTAGAAGTTTGAAAACTTCTCAGCCATGTGGATTGTCGCGTTGTAGTAGGGTACTAGATCTTCATGTCTGACCTCATACTCTCCGCGAACTTGGCTGACGATGAGTTTGGAGTCACCGTACGCCTCGAGATTTTTAACGCCAATCTCATCGGCGAATTGCATCCCAATCAGGAGGGCGTTGTATTCCGCCACATTGTTGGAACAGGGCTCGGTTAACGAGATAGCCCGGGGGATCACGTAATTTTGTGGGGAGACGAGTACTACTCCTACCCCCGCTACTGTGTGTCCCTTTGGGCTTGCCCTTGATGCACCATCGAAGAAAAGTCGCCATACTTGTCCTTCAAACGATGTCTGAGTCAGGCAGACTTCGGCGACCTCATCTGGGAGATCCTCATAGAGTTTGGCTACCCTTGGATCCGGGTGTTCGGCTAAGAAGTCCGCCACCGCTTGTCCTTTAATGGCCTTCTGTGGCAGGAAGCGCATCTCATATTGAGAGAGCAATATAGCCCATTTCGCCAATCGGCCATTCAATGATGAAGGCTTTGTCATGAGTAACCTCAGGGGGTTAACTTTTGATATGACATTTATGGTTTGGCCTACCAGATAGTGTCGCATTTTCTGAATAGCGAACACCAAGGCCAAACACTCCTTCTCGATCGGGTTGTACGATGTTCGGCTCCGATCATTGTTCTACTTAGATAGTAGATTGCTTGCTCTCGTCCTTGGTCGTCATTCTGAGCTAGTAGAGCTCCCAAAGAATGATCCATCGATCGGACGTACACCAGGAAGGGCTTTCCGGATACCGGAGCGGCAAGTACTGGTGGTTGGGTGAGGTATCGTTTGATCTCCTCGAATGCTTGCTGGCAAGCGTCGTCCCAAACGAACGAAACGCCTTTCTTCATCAGCTTGGCGAACGGTTGGCATCTTCCGGAGAGATTTGAGATAAATCTGCGGATGTATGCCAGTCGTCCTTGCAATCCTCTGAGCTCCCTGAGGCTTCTTGGAGGTTGCATTTCCTGAATGGCGCGAACCTTCTCCGGATCCAAGTGAATTCCGGTAGAGGTTACAACAAACCCTAGGAATTTTCCACTGGCTACCCCCAGGAAGGATTTGGTGGGATTCATCTTCAATTGATGAGCCCGCATGATGTCAAAGACCGCTTTTAGGTCCGCTATGTGATCGCCTTTAGTGCGGCTTTTCACCGCGATGTCATCGACATAGCATTCCACCGTCTTGCGTATCTGCTGGTGGAAAATGGCATTCATAGCCCTTTGGTATGTTGCCCCTGCATTCTTTAGTCCGAAGGGCATGACGGTGTAGCAGTATACTCCTAGAGGTGTCCTGAAGGAGGTGTGCTTTTCGTCGTCAGGGTACATCTTGATTTGGTTGTATCCTGAGAAGCCGTCCATAAAGGACATTCGTTCGAATCCGCAAGTGTTGTCAATCATGACATCTGTGATTGGCAATGGGAATTCGTCTTTGGGGCAGGCCTCGTTTAGATCGCGGAAATCGATGCAGATCCGGATCTTCCCATTCTTCTTAGCAACGGGGACGATGTTAGCTACCCAGTCGGGATGTTGTTCCTCCCTGATGAAGCCGGAGTCAATGAGCTTTTTGACTTCTGATTGGATGGCCTCCATTATTTCTGGACGAAACCGTCGCTGCTGTTGCTTGACGGGTTTTACGTCCGGACTGATGTTGAGGCGGTGCATAGCCACTTGAGGATCAAGTCCAGGCATGTCCTCATAGTTCCAGGCGAAGACGTCTATATACTCTTGTATAAGAGATATTAGATCATTCTTCTCTGATGGTGACAGGCCGTCACTTATGAAGATGGGCTTGGGGTTGGCTTCATCTCCTAGGTTGATCTGAACAACCTTGTCTTCTGTGGGTGGTTCACGTTGCTCGAAACGGATATCCCAGAGAGCATTCAGATGTTTGATCCAAGGGTCTGTATCCGACTGGATCATTTCTTCGTCTTCGTCTTCCAGATGGCTTGTTGAAACCATGTTTACTGAAAGCCCTTTGAAGACATTGCCAATACTGACATCCGATTCCCACGATGATGTGCCTGATGAGTGATCGTGGCCTGATGGTTCTTCTGAATCGGAGGCTGACGGGATTGGAGTTGACACATAGCCCAACCCCCTGCGGGTCTGATGATAATAATCAGGTGCTTTCCCTTTTGGCACAAAAGATCGGAGCAACGATCTCCTTCCTTTGCCGAAGTTCAACCCGGGTCTGCTGGCTAGATCGTACCCCATACGCTTCATCATCTTGAACGTTCTTGGTTCATAGTGATTGAACTGCGGGGGCTCTTCTTCGCCTTCTGATTCTTCATGGGGCGTTGGTTCAGACATGATTCGTCCAAAGAGGATAGGTCTCTGGCCCTTTTGTCTGACTGGAACCATAAATGAAGATCCTTGCGCGTCACCATCATCAAGGTACGTCCCGAAGGATGATTTTATAGGTACATGCAATGATGTCAGAGCATCCCTTGCCGACCATACATCCTCGCCCATGTCGGTACTAGTATCCGACGGTATTGACTCAGATTCACACACAGGAAAATACGCGAAATCTAAGTCTTCATTAATATACCAACCGCCTGCATCGTCGGTGGTATCAACATCGAGCTTATTAGTGCTCTTTACAAGTGGTTCTAACTCCCACAGGCACTCTTCTTCTTCGGGCTCGGTGTCAGCTTCATTACCAGAGTCTGGCTCCTCTGGTTGCGGGGTTCCATTATTCTCCTCATATAAGAGGGAATCCGTGAAATAGTTCTCGACCCCTTTGAACGGATGCCTTTCGGCGATCAACGTTCGAACCTGTCCGCTCTCGTCAATGTATTTCATGACTTGATGGAGAGTGGAGGGAACGATGGAATTTTGGTGGATCCATGGTCGTCCCAGCAACAGGTTGTAGGAAGTGTCAGCGTCAATGACATAACACGTCACTTCCGATTTGAGGCTCCCGATCCGGCATTTGAGCTTGATCTTCCCCATCGGGCGGGAGCTGTTGGCATTAAACCCATAAATAGTCGTCTGGGTTGGGCTCAGACGATGGGTAGGAATGCCAAGAAACTGCATGACTCGGCGAGGTATGATGCTCAGTGCGGACCCTGGGTCTACCTGGATGCGGTTCACCTCGGATGACCCAATATACCCCGTGAAGTATAGGGGTCGGTCATGCTTCCCTTTGACCTGCATGTCATCTGCTGTGAAGGAGATGCAGGGAGTACTTGGAGAGGTGTGGAGGCAATCCTCTACATCTTCCTCTCTCTGTACGTGGGTCAGAAAGACCTCAGCGTTCGTCAGGGCTTCTTGTAGAGCCTCTCTGGTTGACTTTGATAGCCTCAGGAGCTCATACAAGGTAATACGTGCCGGGATGTTGGCTAACTGAGTTAGAACATCGAAGCGGTAAGATGTCGAAGATCCTTCCGCTGCACTCTTTGAAAGAACCCGAGAAAACCGAGTTTCTTTCTGTTTCTCCGCAGGTGGTCTTGTGGAGGGTTGAGCTGGCTCTACAACTGGTTGAGGAGGAGCCATCGCTGTCTCGCCGTACTGCTTCAAGTACGACTGCCCTGAACGGGTTCCTGCTGTCGGTGGGTTGGGCTCTGCGGCCAACACTATTGTCTCCTCTTCTGAGTCAGTCAGCGAGGGAACATCAGCGTCCGCTTCTCGAGAAGAAGCACAAATCACATGGCAAGATGAAGCCTTTCCCTTGCCTTTGGACTTCCTGTTGGTCACAGTCGTCCATTGTTGTTCGTCGACAAGGTCAGGGTGGACCCACATGATTCCTCCTTCAGGTGTAGGGACCGGGACCAAGCCCTTCTCCTGCTGCTGATGAGGGTCTGTATTGACCACTCTCAATTCTCCTTTCGGGACAGATATCACTCCCACGGGCATCGGGGGTCGTGTCCCAAAGTGGAGTGCCGACGTCATGTTGGCCGCCCTGTGTTTCTGCTCCGGTCGGAGTTTTAATACCTCCGCGTCAATTAGAGCTTGAAGGACGTCCTTGAAGATGTAGCAGCTCTTGGTAGGGTGCCCGAGCATCCTATGGTACAGGCAGTAGTTGGGATTGTCGGTCTTGCCGACTTCTTCCGGGCGCCTGATTTCAGGGAGCTTCAGTCGATTGCTCTTGTTGAGTAGTTTGAAGAGCGAATCGACGTGTTCCTCTTTGAAGGAATACTGCTTGTTGGGGCGTGGCTGGCTTGAAGAGCCACTTGCCCTGCCTGTTTGAGGTTTGGTGGGAGATTTGGTCTCCGTCGCCAAATTATCCTTCCGTTTGGTTTGGAGGGATGTGTCTGGTGCACGCCTTGTCGACCTCTCTGGCCTGGGCTTGCCTTCTTCCGCTCTGACGCGGGCAACAATCTCCTCAGCCTGTTCACCTTGCTGGACTAATTGTTTCCAGGTGCGGCTTTCAGCAACTCCTATCTGAGCAAGGAGTGAGGTTTGGAGATTGTGGCGACATGTTTCCACCAGGGTGGCCTGGGTCATGCCGCTTGGACATCGGAGTGCCGTGTTCCGAAATCTTTCTACGAAAGACTTAACGGACTCTCCCTTTCGCTGTTTGGTAGCTAAAAGGGTAGGCATTGTGACCTCCGAATCATCTTCAAAGAAGCGTGTTAGAAACAGCTTCTCCAAGTCGCCCCAGTTCTTGATGGAACCTTCCGGGAGCTTCATAAACCATTCAAAAGCCAACCCTTTTAGGGTGCCAATGAACAGTCGCGCCAATATAGCGTCGTTATCTACCACATTCCCAGTTTGGGATTTGAAGTAGTAGATATGTTGTTGGGCGACCCTTTCCCATCGAATGCTTGGAGAGTTGGAGCCTTGAACTTAGGAGGGTACGGGACTAAGTCCCACTCGGCCGGATAGGGCCGGACCACTCCAGCTTCTTGGAGATCTTTACGACTGGCAAGGGCGTTGAGTCGTTGCTCCAGTAGGCTCATTCTTTGATCTTGAGCCTTCTCCGAGTCCGGGTTGCTTCCTGCATGCGCTGAAGGCTGGGACACATCTGGAGTAGATCGTCGTGTCCTTTCGGAAGGATCGGAGGGTGGACTTTCTCTCCTTCCCTTCTTGCTCTTGGCCTTCTAGGAGGAGACCTTTCTCTCTCTTCGAGCAATTTCTCAAGCATGTGCTTGAGACCGTCAATAGTTCTCTGCTGAGAGGAGAGTATTTGCATTTGGTGCTTCTGCATCTGCACTAGATGCTTAGTTGTCTCCTCAGGAGCAGGATCTTCGGGAGCATCTGCCATGTAGGCAGGGACTTCCCTTTCACCGGAAGAGTTTGAATCCTGAGACTCTATCACTACGGAGTGAGAGTCGTCCATTCTAATGCCGCGGGATAAGGCATTATAGTCAATTGGGGGGATGGTCCCTGTCCTGGTACGGGTATGTCGATACACCCCTTCTGTCTCAGAGTTTGACCCCTCTGAATTGACCATTGGTTGTTTTCCCCTGCTTCTGCTTGTCATATATGCAGTAAGCTCCGGGTATTCGACATCAGGGAAGGTTCTCCTTCGTTGGGAGCGTCTTCTTTTGGCTGACGGAGGAATCAGGGTCAGATGTCTAATCAAAGACGGCTGGTGCACGCCTGATTCGCAATGGCATCCAGAGAGCATCTGGATGAGTTGTTGACAGCAGCAAGAAGAAGTGGCCTGATTGGCACTTCTTTTCCTTGTCAAATAATCCCTCAAATCCGTGGGAGGGGGATTAAATAGACTGGCCTCACAACGTCGAAGACGGGGGGCAGTCGTGTGTTGCGTTGTCTGAACGCAGGTCTCAGAAACGCGGTGGTCACGCTGTTGCGTTCCGCGCGTCTGGCGTCTCTGTTGAGACGAGACACGGTTCTCGCGTTGTTGTCTGCTGCGTTGGAGCAGAGAGACTTGAGGCGTTACGCGCGTCTGGCGTCTCTGTTGAGACGAGACGCGGTCCTCGCACTGTTGTCTGCTGCGTTGGAGCAGAGAGACTTGAGGCGTTACGCGCGTCTGGCGTCTCTGTTGAGACGAGACGCGGTCCTCGCACTGTTGTCTGCTGCGTTGGAGCAGAGAAACTTGGGAGATAGTGGGCTGCTGGGCCCTACGCCTGGGGGCGCATGCGTCCTGCGTTTGATGAGACGCAGAAGCTTCGCTTTGGCGTTTGGCAAGTTGGTCTTCGGCAGACACAACTTGAGGAGTCTCGCGTTTGGGTCGCCAAACGCGGATCTCTCGCACTGGTCGGGGTGCGGGCAAGGCATCAGATTGAACGCCGCGTCCAACCCCAGTCAGAAAACCATCGGTTCCGACCGAGTGTTGACGCGCGCGTCTTCTCAGTCGACGCTCGGCATTCCGATTGCGTCGTGGAGGAGGAGAGAAGCCAACAATTTCCTGGTTTGAAGAACCAGGAATGTTCACCACGCGGGTCTCTTGAGAGACGTTGACGCGGGGTTTCTGCGCGACGCGGTTGGTCGCAGCAGTAGTTGTGCCGGGGACCACGCGGGCCTTCTGGGAGGCGTTGGCGCGTGGGTTCTGTGCGTCGCGGTTGATCGCAGCAGAGGTGTCTGAGGTTACGCGGGCCTTCTGGGAGGCGTTGGCGCGTGAACCAAGCTTGGCACAGTGGGCAGCAGGAGCACCCGACAGAGCCTCAGATTGGGCTTCAGGGGGCTGTCCACTTGAGACCCTGCGGCAGACGCGGGTCTTTGGGCTCTTGGAGCCGGAAGAGAGAAACTCTTCATACTTCGCCTGGTCGAACTCGACGACGAGTGATTCGACCATTTTCCCCTTACGGAGAACGTCATCTTGCACCACAGTGCGCTCATCGGTCACGAATGTAGTCCCCAGCGGAGTCGCCATCTCTTGTTCGGTACGGAAAGAGATTTGCCGTAAAATTTCCTTGAATCAGTTGAAAGATTACAACAAAACAATATTCCGACTACAAGGGAGGGAGGATGCTTGAATCTTCCCTTTGTTTAAATCTGGGTTCTTCGTGTGGCGATGGAGAGTGAATCTTGTTCTCCGTTGACCAGATGACCGTCCTGGACCGTCGGGGGTCTTCTCTTCGGCCGGTAGGGGAGTAACTCAGCTCCGGCTACCAAACTCTCAAAGAGGAGGTAGGCGAAGATAGGCTAGTACTCAGTAAGCCTGTTGAAGAATCTCTTCTCTCTCGGTCGTCGACGTCGGGCTTCTCTCTCTCGATGCCTTGATCTTCTGACCCTCTGGATTCAAAAATGCCGCCCTTAATTGATCAATCGACCCCCCCTCCTTCATAGCCAACAGGGCTATTTATAGGGGCCTTAGGGGGTGATCGTGCCCCCTAAAAATGCGCCTGAATGAGGGCCGTTACCCGCGATACGCGCGGTAACTGACTCCCCACGATCTGGGCGGTTGCAATTGAGACGCGGGCTTCAGGCCAAACACGCCTTGATGCTGAGACGCGGGCTTCAGGCCGGACGCGCCTTGGATGCTGAGACGCGAGCTTCGGGCCCGACGCGCCTTGATGCTGAGACGCGGGCTTCGGGCCGACGCGCCTTGATGCTGAGACGCGGGCTTCAGGCCGACGCGCCTTGATGCTGAGACGCGGGCTTCGGGCCGACGCGCCTTGATGCTGAGACGCGGGCTTTGGGTCGACGCGCCTTGATGCTGAGACGCGGGCTTCGGGCCGACGCGCCTTGATGCTGAGACGCGGGCTTCGGGTCGACGCGCCTTGATGCTGAGACGCGGGCTTCAGGCCGACGCGTCTTGAAGTTGAGACGCGGGCTTCAGGCCGACGCGTCTTGAAGTTGAGACGCAGGCATCAATCCTTTGCGTCTTGAAGTTGAGACGCAGGCATCAATCCTTTGCGTCTTTGAGACTCTGCTTCTTTTGGTGGCTTGCCTGTTAGTCATTTTTAGACAGCCTACATAGGTTTAATAATATGTGAATTTTCATAATAATCAAGTTTATGTTTTTCATGTTAATTTTTACCTTGTTTTATGCTTCATGTATTGATTACTTGTTTAAATGTTAGTTTTCATTAAGATTAGGATTATACTTGTACATATAGTGGGCCACAAATAAATCTATATATGTTTGAGCTTGAATGCTTATTTGTTCCCATTAGTTGTGCTAGTATAGTCTAGTTTTGATGATTCATGCATTTTAAACTTGTATTCCCATTTTGGAATTGTTTTATGAATTCTTGTTTAACTTCATGTATATGTCTATTTTGTCAAACTTTAAGATATACACCCCTTGAGTCATTTGCTTTTCATGCAAATCTTTATTATGGACTCAAATTATGTTTAGGGATATGTATGTATACTTTTTGTGTTGTCAAAACATACATATACCTTGAAGATTAAATAATTTTGATGATTTTTCATGTTTAAGGAATATTGAGCTTAATTGTAAACTTTCATGATCATGTTCTTCACATTGTATTGTACACTCACCTTTATTGTTTACTCATGTTTGTTTTTCATGAGTCATATTCATGCTTAATTGATTATGAGTGTTTAGCTATCATGTTAATTTCATGTTTTATGAAAAATATTTTTGTTTTATTCCTTACTTGAAGGATTTCGTACTAGTTAACAAAACTTTTCATTTTAACTAGTTCGTATTCTTCATTGTAATATGAGGTATACACTTACTTTTATTGTTGTTTCAATTAGTATCATTGGATTCTTTCAATTGGTATCAATTTTGATTTACTTGTATACTCATATGTTGTATGTATGTATGCTTTCTATTCAAATGGTATCAATTTCGATTGGTATCTATTTTTCGTACATATATATGTTTTATGGATAAGCTTGAATTTAATGATTATCATATTTCAATTGATTAGTTTTCAATTGGTATTCTAATACAAGTTTAGAAATTGTTTTATTTGGTATTTCATAAAGGGGGAGAAACTCGTATTTTATCTTTCAATTGGTATTTGGTTTACCATTGTTTTGTATTCCACTCCCTTACTTTATGATAGAAAATAATAATTTCATTTTGGTATCATATGCTTAAAAGAATAATACTTTCAATTGGTATCAAGATTTTATTTGTTTTCTCAAAACTGGTATCAAGATGCTCTTTTGTTTACTCAATTGGTATCAAGATTTTGTTTATTTTCATTGGTATCTATTGATCTATTTCTTTCAATTGGTATCCATGAAAATTTATATTGATTTGTTTGATATCAACCCTTTGCTAATTCTTTGTTTCGAACAAAAAGGGTGAGAAAAATGTTTTTATTTTTACTTGGACCCCTTTGTTGATGATTGACAAAAAGGGGGAGAAGTATTTGAGTTTATATGCATGTTTTATATGCATGTTTTGTTTTATTTATTTGTTTGTTGTTTAATTTTTTAATTGGTATCAAGAGCATTATTTAAGAGCATGTTTTTATTGGTATCAAGAGCACGTTTTATGCATGATGCATTTCATATGTTTGGTTTCAAGAGCATGTTTTTGTATTTGGTATCTTGTTTTATGCATGTCTATGCATACATGTTTATGAGCTTTCATTGCATATTCTTATGTTTCTTCCTATGCATGAGTTAAGGGGAGCTTCTTTGAAGCTTAACTTTAATCCATGCATATATAACTTCATGAGTTTTGTCATCATCAAAAAGGGGGAGATTGTTGGCCAGAGGCCTTCCACTCTAGTTTTGATTATGATTAACTCATGTAGTTATGTTTACTAATAATCTTGTGATTTTAGTTTCAGATCATTAATCAAGATATTAGTTGGTAATTAGCTTCAACAAAGGAGTTTGGAAGCTTTCACATGGTGATTTCAGAGCCCGAGCATCAAGATCATACATTGCACTCGTTGGAGTCAAGCTCGGTGGATCACGTTTTGGATTGAGTTGACTTGAAGATTGAAGATCGTCAAGAAGACTTAGGTATCCTAGTTTAGTGTGTTTTAGATCCATGTGTAAAGATTAGATAGTTGATATGCTCAAGTGCACTATACACACACACGTTTTATGTTTTGGTATTTTTAACAAAACATATTATTGGATTTAAAGACAAAAACTATGATATATATATATATATATATATATATATATATATATATATATATATATATATATGTTTCATGTATATTGGATTTCTATCCATATGCATCATGCCTAATAATGTTCAAATATCATGTTTTTGTATTTTTATGAGTTTTAGGAAAATCAGATTTCCTATTGAAAAATCCAAGTTTGGTAAAATACAGTTTTTGGTTTCTGATAATATTTGCAAGACACATAAATGGTTCAAAATGTTTGATTTTTGTCTTGAAATATTTATCTCAAGTTTGTATATCCATATAAAATGATAAAACTATTTTTATGAATTTTTAGAAGATTTATGGGATTTATTAGAATAATTTTTACCCTGTGTTTCTGACCCAGAACAGTGCCTGACAGGCTCTGTCGGTCGACCGCACGGCCGACCGACCCATGAGCCGGTCGACCGGGCTGTCGACCGACGTGCACAGCCTGTGCACGTCTGGGCCTGGCATTGGGCCGGTCGACCGGACCAGAGAGCTCTACTCTCTGTTTTTGGGCGGTCGACCGGCTTCCTCCAACGGTCCAAAAATCGACCGTTGGCGGTCGATCGGGCAGTCGACCGCCAGCTGTGCTGGCTGAAAAATCAGCCAACGGCTAGTTTATTGGAGAGGGCTATTTAAGCCCCATTTCTTGGGGATTTTAACTAAGGTTTTCAAGATAAAATTTTCAGTGTTTCTCTATTGTTTTAAACAAGTTTTCAAAAGAGTTTTAAAGCCAAAAAGATTTATCTTATTTGTTTTAAGTGTTTTATTTATTTCAAAGAAAATAGGTTTTGGGAATTAGTTTCTTGATCTAAAATTCTATATTCATTTGGTATTTTCCCAAGAGATTTTCTTTGATCAAAACACTTATTTTTTCCACACTTGAGCTTATCTTCTATCCTATTCTATTAGGATCTTGTTTTGTGGAAAAGAGATTGTTTGAGGTTGTGAAAACCTCTAAGTTGTAAACCCTCCTTGATTTGTTGTATCCCTCTTTGGTAGAGGTTGATCGGAGTGGTGTTTGCTCCCTCTAGTGAGAGGTGGAGTTTGGTTGTGTGGCTACAGGCCTTATCCCTCTTCGGTAGAGGTGAATTGTGTTTGTATTGCCTCGGTGGCATTTGTAAGGTTGAGAGAGGAGTTTGGTACTCCTAGTGGATTAGAAATCCTTCTCGGTGAAGGCGGGGACGTAGAGCTAGGGGCTTGAACCTCGGAACATATCTTTGTGTTTGCGTTTGATCCATTTTCTCTAACTCTCTCTCTTACATTTGTGTTGTGCATTATTCATACATACATATCATATTTGCATGCATTTGTGCCTTGCATTATTTCATATAGCTCATCCTTATATGCTTGGCTTGTTTGTGTGTGCCTCACTTATACATAACCACGAGAGCTTCATATAGCACCTCAACCCTTATCTAGGGGAATCAAGAGGAGTTAGTCCAGAGCCCTTCACGGGGAATTCGGCTACACTCGTTGGTTGTATTAAGTGTGTTGCAAATTAGTTTTTAGCTTCCGCATTTAGTTTCTAGATTAGCATATCACCTATTCACCCCCCCTCTAGGTGATTTCATGTTCTAGATTTCATGTTATTTGAGGATACCCACTCTTTAGTTATGATTTTGGTACCTGTTGATCTAGTTTGACTTTGAGGGTAATTAGTAGACTTCACTTCATGATTGATTATTACAGTTGTTCAGCTATAAAGTTAGAGATATTGTGATAGTGATCTTGAGGATAACAGTAATCTTGTACTTCAGAGTTTTATAGCAGTTATCAATTATCAGTAATTAGTGATACCATTGTATCAGTAACTCTATATCTCCAGTATTCTCCATCAGATGTCAGTTAATAGTTATTCAGTTTTCAATTGTCAGATAATAGTTTTCAATTGTCAGTTATCAGCTATTATTGACATCATCAGTTTTTAGAGATATTCGGTTACTATTACACTTTAAATATATATTATTTGCTTGTTAATAAAAGACATTATAACCCTAGAAAATGGGTAATTGTCTGATAATACATGTGTATTTTGGAAGAACTTGTGATGGTATACCGCGTTGTAAGTTCTACCATGAGGAACCAAGTATCTAGTTATTCAGTTGTCAGTTGTCAGAGCTATGTCCAAATTATGATGCCACACCAGTTGTCTTTTGTGTGGGGCCATGGTCTCAGCTATTAGGGCCTTGCGGTCCATCCTGGTTTAGTGCCAGGAATGTTAGACCGTGGTACCAGACATGCACGATACCCTTCTAAATCATATTCACTATATTGGCAGACAGTTATAACAACGATAACTTTGTTTGATAAATGAGAAAACTGTTGTAATATTGTTTTCCATTGATTTGGGTAAGGGAAAACTTACAAAAAAAGTATTCGAGGAGCGAAATTATAAGTATTTCTTTACAGAAAGCAAAAAAATTTACAAGTAGATCTCCTTTGAGATTTCTGAAAAAATGTGATGGTAAGAATCTGATCAGCGCGCGATCACTTTATCCCTTTCAAGATGCGATCGGTCAGATGATCGAACTGTTTCCTAATAGGACTCCCTTCTCGCTTGGTTCGGAGAATCGGAGAACGGAGGATCGGTAGAGCCCTCTTTCTAGGGATTCTGCTTCTCGAGGTAATCTCCTCTCTCCTCCTCTGCATGTCTCTCCTCGGTAGGCTATTTATAGGGAGAGCAGGGGTATAATCGCCCTGAAAATCTGGAAACAGATTCAGTCAATCTATTTCGTATCTAAAAAGTAGCCTCGCCGCGAGGCTAGAACAGCTTCTGCGAAGTTAGGAATAGCATGTAAGGCTAATCCCTTGACCCACTCCGCTAAATGAGGGATACTCCCTTGATCCTCTCCAGTTAATTGAGAGATCTTCCCTGATCTTCTCACCTGATTGGGAGAGTTAAAAAATCATGGCAAGCAACTGCCAAATTCGATTTCAATCACAATGATCTTATCTAGAGATTTGATTGGTCAAAGGTGACCATAAAAGACCCGCAGTGGGGCTAATCCAATAAGCTCATAGCGGAGCTAAAGGAAGTTTCTAGCGAAGCTAGAAGTAAGCTCTCAGCGAAGCTATAAGTCGGCCTTTTGTGGCTCCACAGAGCGTTTAGCGAAGCTATTAGCTAGCTTTCTGTGGACTTATAGAAAACTCCAGGGCGAAGCTATAAGTTAGCCCATGGTAGAGCTATGATGGAATTCTTGTGGAGCTAAGCAAACATAGCCTCTCGTGTGATTGCTCATGTGAGACTTAGTGTCTCTAGGCCTGCTCAGATCTTCTTCAAAGACAACTTTGACTTACTATCTGCTTTACTGGATTAGTAATGTCAATGTTGCTGCCTTGTCTCTGGTCATCAGCTTGTCTTCGACCTATCTTTTGTAGATGTCAATAAGTTAGACGTTGTTAGACCAGCTGAAGATGAATGCGAGAGTCCATCTTTTTTGAGTGTCAACAAGACCCCCATCAAAGTTTTCGTGAATCTGCAATGGAATGGTTCAAATCCCGAAATACTTTGAACTATTTTGATTGATGGTATGTGAATGTGAACATCCCCCTGGTGGTTGGGTTCAACTTCGCCTTTAACTCTGCCTTCGGGTTGGAATAGGTTCGTCGAGTAATTGTAACAATCCGCTTCCGTGTAGCTTCGCGCTTCTAGGTAGCTTCGCTTTTGGGTAGCTTCGCCTTTGGGCTTTCTAAAGTAACTTCGCTTTAGACTGAGTTGGAAGATGAGTATTAGCCTCGCGCTCACTGTGATGGAGTGATTCTCCGTTCCCAAGGCTAATCGCTTTTTGCAAGTTACGAGAGGAATTGTTCCCTTTTCAAGGTTAGAATATCCTCTCGTGCATTAACGAGGGAGATTATTCCCTTTTCCGAAGTTCAAATAACTTCGTGCGCATTCCTGAGGGAGACTATTCCCTTTCTCAAGGCCAAGCACTTGAATGCCTTAAATTTGCCTGCGCTTGCAAGCTTGAAATGGTGACGGCATAGTCAGGCCACGAGGCCTATAAATAGGACTCTTATAGTCCTTCCCAGAGAACATACTCATCTCTTTTTAGGAGGTTTGTTTATGACCTCTCCCCATTGCTCAAGCAAGGAGGCTGAGGTCCCTGAAGTAGTGGGGACTCTCACTCAAAAAAGAACTGGCGAGCCTCGGCTATCCAGTGACTTTCAGAGAGTTTATCTCCCTTAATGTTCTTAGCTTTATCAGCTATCTTAGGGATTAAATTCCCTTGGTCTTCGCATTTGGCTGACTTTCAGAAAAGGATTTCAGTCCTATTTTCTAGCTTCTCGGTAAAGCTAGCATTCTCGCTTGATCAGGCAAAAGATCTTTCCATGCAGAGTTCCTGCCTTAATCTATTAAATCTGCCTGTTGAATCTGCCATATAGGCAAGGCTGATTGAGGTACAACCTGCACATAAAATAAAGAATTTCAGATTTAGAATGAAGATGTGCAAGTGCTCAATTTTTACCGCTATAGCAAGTGGCTATGCGGGTCGTGATCCATAGGGAGGGTTTTGCGATAGAAGCGTTTACGTTTTTGTATTGAAATCTTTATGAAAACCAAACGAGAGTTCTTCTCTGTTTTTAAGTTAAAAAAATGGAAAAGAATTATGTTAAAGTTAGAAGAAAATGAGAGATGAAGAAGGTGGAAAAAAATCAGAAAACGGCGAAAGCGACTATATACAAATGATTATTTACAAGGAAGTGAAAAGGAGTGGTGTTGGTGATTTAATTTACAGAAATGAAAGAAAAGAAAGAAGAGGAAGAAATACTTACCTAGATTGATTGATGACTTACCTGAAAACCTTTGGATGTTCTACCTTTGTTTAGGAGGCGTTCAACACATAGATCATAAGCCCGAGCTCAGTCCCCGTTCGCATTATATCATCAAGTCTCGCACAAGCATGAAGTGATACGTCTTGAGGAGGAGAACGTCTTCATGAACTATCGTTGGCACTCACATAATATCGTTATACTTGTGCTTTGGAATTCACTTGTAAACTCAACAAAAACAAACGAGGTAAAGTAGAAGAGGAAGATGAAAACAAAAGAAAATGAAAGTAAAGATACGAACATATACAAATGTTTGCCTTTATTGCTTGAAACAATGGAAGAAAGGAGGAGGGTACATCGGTGTCACTCTCAACATATGCCTCTCTCTCTTACTTACATGAATCATCATCTAACCTAAACTTACATACAAGTTACATAAAAAGAAAAGAAACACCTAAACTAAGAAATGAAAAACTTGGCTAAATTCTATCTCTGCATGGTCGTCCATTTTCAGCACAAAGAATGGCCTTTTATAGGCAAAACCCTAACCATCAGGATCCCGGGGAGATCGAGGGAGCAAACGCTCCCCCTAACTCCCCAGCCTTGCCGCGGAAACGCTGATTTTGCCACGTTTTCGCGGCCAGGGTGTGGCCAGATGGCCACACCCTGTTGGTGGGTTGCCCTGGTTTCTCCCTCTGACTTTATCTGGAGTTGGTTTTTCAGTTTGAGTCCCGGATTCTGACGAAATGGCCTTGGATTCTTGGCTTTAACCGATCGATTCTGAGAGGATTCTTCTCAACCGGTTTTCAACCTCTTGATTTTGCCCTGATTTACTGAGTGCGAATTTATTCTGATTTAATTCAGAATTTTGGTGGGCTTTGGGCTCATTTCTCTTCATCTCCTTAAAGAATGGGCCTGCAAATAAATTAAGCAATTAATTAAGACAATGCAGGCTTTTATTCTAAAATAAGTATGGAAATATGATACTAAATATGCAACATTAGCGACCAATCACACCCCCATACCTATCTTTTGCTCGTCCTCGAGCAAAACAACTAAACTATACTAAGGATTATTAGACCACTTTCGCAGGTCACGCGATTGCACTGAGCATGTGCAACAAGCCGTTAAACCTCTAGGTTTTCCCTAGAGGACGAGTTTTGTCTCGTGAGGGTTTTCAGCGGATTGCACCCACAAAATCCATAAAGAAAGGGAAATAAAGAGTTAGTATTTTCGAACAGCATTTTGAAAGAGAAAAATATTTGAAATATAATTGTAAGATTTAAGCAATCTATAAGTTATAGGAAAACTTAATTTTTCATTCCTAAACTTAGTCTCTATTCAAAAATTTGTTATCAATCAAAGTAAGGAGTCAAATTGTACTTCTCACCTAGTCTATTACTTTACCCTAAGTCATATGCACCTTGTGACTGTGAAAATTTTGACTAAGGGTTCATTAACTCTAACTCTTATGCCTTATTTATTTATATATATATACTTTTTTTTGTGGTATTATTCCTTAGTTCTATTAGGCTTTCTAATCTGCCCATGTAACGAGCCTTTAATCGATGACTCCCAAACCAAACGGTCTTAGGGCACCAGGTGAGAAAACACCCCAAGGACTTAAGGACTCGAGCAAATAAGGCCACAAAACTAAGAATTTTATTATATGGGCCTCTTTTAGGCGTGAATACTTATGCTTTATTAGGCACAAATACCCAGCTTAATCAGAGGATATATCTTTTTTCTCAAACTTATCTAATCATCTTTCGCATAAATACTAAGGCTTGCTTAGGCCAAAGTACCTAGCTAATCAATAATTAGATTTGCTGATTTCTTTCTTTTTCTTTTTTTATATATATATATATTTTTATAAGGCATAAGAATCTTTGTTTTTGAACCCTAAGTGTGTAAGTGTATGAGGTGTGCATACTTCATCAAGGTAAAGATCAAGACTAAATTACTTTGACAAATTATCTTCCTAACCCTAAAAATCAAAACAAATAATCTTATTTTGACCAAGTATAAGAAATCCTAATTTAGATTTTCCTATTCCTTAAAATTAACTTAATTTCTTATAAAAAATATGTCAAAGTATTGTTTCCATTTTCAAAAAGTTTTTAAAAGTAAAGAAAATGTTAATATTTTTTTAAAACAAAAAGAAAAGTTATGTTAGACCCTCCCTCACACCTATCTCATGCATTGTCCTCAATGTATGAATTAATGCATAGATGCATGAAAAAGAAAAAAGGGAAGGAGAATGTTACCTTAAGGTGGTGGTTCCGGTGGTGGTCTGATTGGTCCACGAAATGCGGCCCAATCGACTTTTCGTTGGGTTCGGAGGAACCCACCAGAAATTTCACTAATATAACCCATTAAAATGATGTATCCATGAAGGATTTTTATTAAGTATTTGACCCTATCTAATTTCCAAATTCCATAATTGATTTCGGAGTCAAATTTGTCAACCACCTTGTCCCAAAATGGAGTATGAAATGATAGAAAGGTTGACTTGGACTCAGGAAGTATAGGAACTAATACCAACTCAGGAAGGTGACTTACGTCAAGTAAAGGTTCAGGAGTAGAGATTGGTTCAAGAAGTGTGTCCAAGTCAAGAAGTTGAAACTCAAGTCCACATTGATTTTCTAACAATGGAATGTGACTTAATATTGGTGATTCATGTTTAGGAATGATAGGTGGGGGAATCAAAACTGACTCTACCATATTACTCAAGTTTGGTAACAAAACAGGAGTCAAGATTGATTAAGAAAGTTGAACTGGATCACAGATTTGAAAATCTAGGTCACATATCTCATTGAGTTCAATATCAAAAAAATAAGAACTTGCCAATTTGTCAATAGGATTTTCAAAAGTGTAAAATTGGTCAAGTTCAATATGATCATCAAAAATGGGTGATTCAATTTCTTGATGAATTGGTACAGGATCCAATGTTAACTCGGGGAAAAGATTAAAATCAGGTGAAGATACCGGAGTTATTATTGAATCAGGAAGTAAAATTGAATCCCTAAGTTGGGGTTCATGATCATATTCATTTTCAAGTTCGATTTCAGGCAAGGGATAACTTGCCAAACTATCAATATTATTTGGAGTTTGGGCAAGTTCAAATGACTGTTCTGAAATGGAACCTTGATTTCCAAAACTACATGACTCTTCGGCTCTAACAGAATGGTTAGTGACATCAGAACTGGTCAAACGGTGAGAACGTAGAGATTCGACCATCATATCTATGTCATGATTTCGAGCATTTTGAGCATGAGTCATGACTTCAAGCATCTTTTCATAGTTGATGGATTCATTGTTTTGATGAAAAGATGAAGTGTTGTCTTGGAAGTGGTAATGAAATTGTGAGTCCATCAGATTTTGTGATTGTTGTTTGGACTCACGCATACTCCTTTCCAAAATTGATGGTTTTCTATTTTGGACTGGTGGAACTGAGTATGACTCTTGGGGATATTGTGGACTAGGTGGAGAAAGAGGACAAGTTGGTTGAAAATTATGCTCGGGGGAGGTAAATCCCCACTGACTCGGTGAAGAGTTGAAATTATTATGGAAATTATAGTTATTAGATTGGGGGCATGGGTTATATTGATTCGGATAAGACCAATCCGGCACACTAGGTTGGTTAAAGTCATGATATGCTGGGTTGGTAATATCCGAAAATGAACTCGGTGTGTAATATGGATTATTATTAAAGTTGAAAAAATTATTATTATAAGCCATATCACACAATAGAATACAAAAAAGAAAGAAAAAACAAACAAATAAAAAGAGAAAATTCTAACTAAGTTAGGGTAGACCTATGACCTAGACGACTCCTAACTGATTAGACTGTCCACGGGAGGTCTAATGCAGACTTTGACCACAAGCTAATCAGCCAGGTCAGGGCAAGGTTGGTGGGAGATTTTCCGTCAAAGACGTTCCTTAATTAAATAACCACCAACCTTCGGGCTTTCGGCCCTTAATCCCTTTCCTCGACACTGATTTTGTAGGAGTCAAATTCCAATACCTTTCCCCCTTAGGATAATCTCCTAATTGAGTTCGAGATGTCCCTAGGGCCAACGTCTACTCATTTTTAGTTAGGCTTGCGTTAATGAGTGCTTGGAATCTGATTTTTGGGCTAAGGAAGGGTGATTAAATTCCCACCTTATCTTGTTAATGGGTGGTGCCCTTAAAATCAATTTGTGCAAGTGTACAAGATAAATAAGATTCACTCAAAGCGATATAAATCAACCAAGAAGTGAGTCCTATGCTAAATGCAATGCATACGTACCTTGCTCCAGCACTCTTCAACAGTAAAAATAAATGAATTGAAAAGACACGTGCCTAAAATGCAAACGTCTAATCAATTTTTTATCTTTTCAACAAACGTTTTACTGTTGATTATTAGCAGGCTTATGTGATGGCATATAAGAAAAAGTAAAGTTACAGAAAAATAGAATATGCAAAGCAAGCAGCCCTGCAAAAAGACAGTTAGTAGTCCACTCCTTTTTGTCGCGTTTTCGCGGCGTTGGCCGCAGATCCGCGACAAAGCAGAGGGCACTTGGTCTCTGCTTTCTAGAGCAGAGGCCCAAGGCCACTTATATGTTACTGCAATCTTCTTTTCCTGCTTTGCTTGCCCTATAACCTGCAACAGAGAAGAAAATTCGTTTTAGTTCTAAAAAATTTTCAATAAAAATTCAGATTTCAATAAAAACGTTACCCTCCCCGGCAACGGCGCCAAAAATTTGATTGAGGTACAACCTGCACATAAAAATAAAGAATTTCAAATTTAGAATGAAGATGTGCAAGTGCTCAATTCTTACCGCTATAGCAAGTGGCTATGCGGGTCGTGATCCACAGGGAGGGTTTTGCGATAGAAGCGTTACGTTTTTGTATTGAAATCTTTATGAAAACCAAACGAGAGTTCTTCTCTGTTTTTAAGTTAAAAAAATGGAAAAGAATTATGTTAAAATTAGAAGAAAATGAGAGATGAAGAAGGTGGAAAAAAATCAGAAAACGGCGAAAGCGACTATATACAAATGATTATTTACAAGGAAGTGAAAAGGAGTGGTGTTGGTGATTTAATTTACAGAAATGAAAGAAAAGAAAGAAGAGGAAGAAATACTTACCTAGATTGATTGATGACTTACCTGAAAACCTTTGCATGTTCTACCTTTGTTTAGGAGGTGTTCAATACATAGATCATAAGCCCGAGCTCAGTCCCCGTTCGCATTATATCATCAAGTCTCGCACAAGCATGAAGTGATACGTCTTGAGGAGGAGAACGTCTTCATGAACTATCGTTGGCACTCACATAACATCGTTATACTTGTGCTTTGGAATTCACTTGTAAACTCAACAAAAACAAACAAGGTAAAGTAGAAGAGGAAGACGAAAACAAAAGAAAATGAAAGTAAAGATACGAACATAAACAAATGTTTACCTTTATTGCTTGAAACAATGGAAGAAAGGAGGAGGGTACATAGGTGTCACTCTCAACATATGCCTCTCTCTCTTACTTACATGAATCATCATCTAACCTAAACTTACATACAAGTTACATAAAAGAAAAGAAACACCTAAACTAAGAAATGGAAAACTTGGCTAAATTCTATCTCTGCATGGTCGTCCATTTTCAGCACAAAGAATGGCCTTTTATAGGCAAAACCCTAACCATCAGGATCCCGGGGAGATCGGGGGAGCAAACGCTCCCCCTAACTCCCCAACCTTGTCGCGAAAACGCGGCAAAAGCCGCGTTTTCGCGGCCAGGGTGTGGCCAGATGGCCACACCCTGTTGGTGGGTTGCCCTGGTTTCGCCCTCTGACTTTATCTGGAGTTGGTTTTTCAGTTTGAGTCCGGATTCTGATGAAATGGCCTTGGATTCTTGGCTTTAACCGATTGATTCTGAGAGGATTCTTCTCAACCTGTTTTCAACCTCTTGATTTTGCCCTGATTTACTGAGTGCGAATTTATTCTGATTTAATTCAGAATTTTGGTGGGCTTTGGGCTCATTTCTCTTCATCTCCTTAAAGAATGGGCCTGCAAATAAATTAAGCAATTAATTAGGACAATGCAGGCTTTTATTCTAAAATAAGTATGGAAATATGATACTAAATATGCAACATTAGCGACCAATCAAAGGCTTAGGACTTGGCCTCTTCAAGGTTGAGCCAGTCTTGCCATATAAGTTGGGTCAAGACTGCATCCCTCTGGGCCAGTCTGGCCTAGCCATATAGGCGAGGCTAGGACTTGGTCCTTTTTTGAGGCTTCTCTAGCTTAACTGCCTTAGGCAGAGGTAAGACTTGGCTTATGCTGAGCTAGTCTATCATTACTGTGCAAGCGAGACTATCCTCTGCTTAGCTGAAATCCATCTTCAAGGCACAATTGGGTCAGATCTGAATTACTTCGCCCAAAGAATTTTGACTTAGCAGTCCATCCCTTTCCCTTTGCATTTTTTTTTTGATTTAATGCTAACTTGTTTCCTGTTTGCATTGCAGTGAACTATGCTCCCCATTCCTTCGTCTTGATGAAAGAGACCAAAAACTTGCCCCCTGATTTTTCAAGTTGAAGCTTTATCATAAGCAGGAGGAACATATTGGAGAAGCTGATGCGCGTTCCAAGAAGAGGCTGACAGTTGCTTATCCGAGATGATCCACTTCGGGAAGGGGCTGGTAGTCGCTTATCCGAGATGATCCACTTCGGGAAGGCAGACGTCACCAGTAAGGTCTTGGATCCTTCCTTTGCCAATTTTGTTTAAAGAAGATCCAGCTTTTTGGTGGCAACCAATCCATTGCCAATTTTGATCAAAGAAGATCCAGCTCCTTGATGGTAAAATCTGCCATTAAGCGAAGAATTACGCCCTTGTGCAGGAAGAAGACCTTTCGTGTCCAGTTGGGATGGTTCATCACCCTGAAAGTAGATAGGACAACTTGTTTGTCTTTGGAGCAATGATTCTGTTATATGAAAGACAGTCTTCATGTAGTATCAATGTATCTTCTCTTTTGAATAAATAAAAATATTTATTTTCTACTTATCTACTTTGTTCCCCTCCCTTTCTCTTTGCATTTCGTAATGGACTAGCTTAAGCAAGTCTTTTTCTTAGGAGGAAAGAAAAGCTTTTAGCAGAGCTAAGCTTCCCGCGAAGCTGAAGATGAATTTTGGCTAAGTCAAGAACGAGCTTCCAGTGGAGCTAGCACGAAGTTTCTGCAAAGCTAAAGATGAGCTCTTAGCGGAGCTAAGGCTTATCTTTTAGCGAAGTTACTCAAGTGTCGCGCGAGGTCAACGCTAAACTCACAGCGGAGTTAGCCCTTGGCGAGGCTGAAGCAAGATTTCTCGGGAAGGCGCTTAGCCGTCATTTCAAATTGATTTGAAACGGCAGCTTACACTCTTTTTGAGGAGTCAAAATTAAGACATTTTATGTATATAAAAGCCCGATGGGCTGAAAAAGAGAGTTAACTTCTCTTTAGATTTTTAGAGAATATTCAGAGAATGAATCTCTTTCTTCTTCTTCTTCTTCTTCTTCTTCATTCTAATTTCAGAACCCATAGCTCTTTCATGGCTCCCAAAAGATGAGCAGGTAAAGAGGTAGCGGCTTCTACGACGGAGGGGCCCTCTCCTCCTCCGGTCATCGAACGCCCCATTGCGGGTAGGGATTTTTCCCTTATTTTTGGAGATTTTCATCTCTTTTGAAGCCAATTTCTGGCTATTTCTTGATGAATCTAGAGTGGTCCATCGTGATCCAGTGATCTTAGGGAGTTCAACTCCCTTAATTTTCTTTGCCGAATTTTTAGGGAATTTAATTCCCCTATATTTCTTAACTGGAAATTTAGAAACCGAATGGTTTCTTCTCTTAGCTTCTCTAAGAAGCTAACCCTTAGGGCGGTTCATTCTGCCAAATGACAGGATGCGAAGCTAGCCCTAGAAGCGTAGCTGGGAAAAGAACTTTAAAGTCCTTTGAATAGTTTTAGGCACTAGTACCTTTTTGACGAAGTTAGCCCTTGGGGCTTTTCCACATTTTGTTTAGTAACAGAACGTGAATCTAAGCTTTCAGAGTGAAGCTAACACTTAGAAATCTTCTGCACTCTGTCTTTGTGCGGGATGTAGAGCTGAGCCTCAGGGTGAAGCTAATGCTAGGTTAGCTTCGCTTGGAGAGCGAAGCTATACCTTGGCATTTTTCTTTTTACTATAGATTTCTTTTTTCTTTGGCTAATGAACTAATATAGTTTCTTCTTATTTTGTAGTGCATTATACTCTGAGTCCTTTGAATAGTCTCTTTGGAACAGCCAAGGAACTGGATGGCAATGTTAGCCTGCAATTCTAGGGGCAAGCCTCAATATTCAGTGAGCGAAGCGCTCCCGGTCGGGATGCCCTTATCTACGCAGGAGATCAGCGTACTATGAGGAGCATCTTAACTACTGCTCCCCTCGAGGATTGTAATCGAAAAATCTATCGGAAGCCCGGTTTTATGTTTGAGGATGCAGCATCAGATACCGATCATCAGCTGCTGGCTGGAGAAGGGCAGTAGATCTTCAATTTAGATGGCGAGAGTATTATCTCCCATCTAGAAAGCGTCATTTTCTGCTGTCTTTCTTCCAATGCGTGATGAAAGTTCGAAAGATGACGTGGCAAGTTACTCGGACTACAGACTCCGTTCACGTGGGGAAATTGATAGCTCCGTCTCCCGGTTATACTAGGGCAGGTGCTCCTCACTGCATATTGGGTCTCCACCCTGGGAACGTTCTCCCAGACATCCCAGTGGGGGAAAATCCCGTCGTGGCTCAAACTTTTGGAAATTAGTTCTTCAAAGCTCATGGAAATTTTCCAGCCAGTGATTTCAGGACTCCTGGGTGGATTCATCCCCCAAAGGCCTGGTGGAGGGACTTGACCTTATATGTCTTGGCCCATTTTAAAGAGGATCTGGAGAGGCTGGGACTCTACGAGGCTGTCAGGGCAACCTGTTACGACATCCAGATGAGTGTAGCGAACTTCTACGCCATCTTCGAGTTATACTATCCAGCTACAGGGACTTTTTTTTACCCTGTAGGCGAATTGGCATGACTTTGCTCGAGATGTGGGAAGTCTCTACTCTGCCCTTGGAATTTCTCCCTTATGAAGAATATTTCCCATGTGAGGTGAAATTGGCACTTCTGGAGAAGCAGGAGCCCGCTTTGTTCGAGACTTTCTGGGAATTGATGTGCCATCTTTACATCTGCTCGAGTATGCATGGGAGCTATAAAGGAGCTTCGAGCAGTTCGAAGAGCTGGGGGAATTATTTGTTCCCCAACCTGGAAGATGCTCCTGAAGCGGCTCACTGCGGGGTTACAGACGAGGACATTTTTCAAAGGATACAAGAACACTCCCAGGGGGATATGATTTTGGAAGAAGATGATGGACCATATGAGAAAGGTGACATTCTCTGGACTTTCCATCACCAGGCTCGTCGACCGATGTCCCGGAAGGCACTTTTGGCCAGTTTTTTTATCAGTTTGGCTGAAGAGATGTGTGGTGCCATCTTTCTCTGGAAACGTCATTCTTCCGACTATCTTTTTACCAGCCGTTCGTCTAGTCCACGGTCATTCCCTTGGACTTCTCCGGCGATGGTGTATTGTATTCAGCGGGGCCTTCGTGCATTGACGGAGGCTTTCTGTAGACCACCACCAACGAAAAGTGAAAAAGGCACTATCTTGTCTCGTGACGGACCAAACCCCAGGGTCGGCTTGCCATGCACCTATTTGATGGCATGGTTCGCCCTTCACTGCCCCTCCATTATCCAAGCTGGTGAGGAGCCTCCAGAAGGTGTACGGGTGGTGCTTTTCCGTCGATTTGAGGAATGTTCATGGTCATTGACTTATGTGGTCGCGGTTCGTAAGATGCTGCGCCGGTATGATGTTTATAGCCTTTTGCGGTGCTTTCCCTACATTTGTGATGTAGGCTATGTTGAAGAATTCAAGGATGTAGGAGATGGGCAGACGTTGCTGAGCTGGGGGATCTTTGAATGGCTGGTTAGCATCCGGCCATCCCATCTGGTGTACAGGAGCGGGGATACCTGCTACTTGGAGCCTTATGTCCTGAGTCGATTTGCTCGTCAGTTCGGGTATGACCAACTATATGTAGGTAACCCGAACACCAGCCTGGCCTTCATGGGGAGCCTCATTGACGGTGCTCGTGCCTAGCAGTTCTTCATCGCTGGTTGTACTAAGGCGCGGCTATGCATGCCGCTGAGGACTCTGAACCTGCTGACAACTTTAGGGTTCTGTCAGTGGTATAGAACTTCGAACTCCATGCCAACCAAGTTTTTTATTAACTCTTTTAGTGTGGAGTTGATCTCCCAGTGGCTGAAGCGAAAACTCACCGAGAGAGGCGAGGGTAGAAGGGTCCGTGTACCAGGCCTCAGGGAGTTTGTCGCTACTGCTGATAGTGAGACTTCAGACGCAGAAAGTCCCCATTTTAAAAGAGACACAGGTGCTGAGGCTCCACTAGGCGCTCCTGATGGGGTAGGCACAGCCCCCATGGAAGATGTGGAGGTAGAAGAAGTGGAGGAAGAAGATCCTGATGTCCACTTCAAATGAAAGCGGCAGGGTGGATCTCGCAGGAAGAGGGTAGTGAAGAAGCCTCATCGCTACACACCCACCATTATTGCAGAGGGTGAATCAACTACAGTGCCTCCTCCTCCTGCTCTGTTAGTTATCAGGTTATCGGCTCAGAAACAGACTATTGATAGAGTTATTCCCGACCTAGGTAAGATCAGTTTCATTCTTGCGACATGTACTTATATATTTCATACAGTTCACTTGTTTATCCTATGATTCAGGAACTGAGAATGCAAGAGAATTGAGAATCAAGGTTACAAGAGAATAGGGGGATTCTTATGATCCTCTGTTCACTTATAAGGAAGGTGACGAGGCTAGCTACTTCGTCGTCTCGGAAGATTCCAGAGGTGACGCGGCTGACGTCGATCCTTCAGGTGTTGGGACCTCGAAAGGGAGTCCTGTGGCTTCAAGCTCCTTGGGATGGAACACAGAGGCTTCGGCGAGTGAAGGTGAGCCAGCCGTCCCTCCTGCATCTGCCGAAAACTTTCCTATGGAGCCTGAGGGGATTGATGCTGCCGTCGAGGAAGTTCGGGGAAAGATTGCGGCTGAGACAGTTGAGGCGGTATCGCTTCTTGGTAATATTTTGATCTTTTGTAAACAATCTTTCTTCCATTATTTGTCATGCCTGACTCAATAAAGTCTTGTCACAGGTATTTCACCTTTGGGTGGATCGACTTCAAGGGAGCCAGCTAATCTTCCTGAGGGGACCAGGGGTGAAGCAAGTACTTCGACTGCAACGGACGCTGCCGAGTTGGATGCCTTGTATCACGACCTGCCCTCTTATCAGCCTGAACCGGCCAACGAAACTAAAGAGGCTAAGGAGACAGTGGTTACGGAATCAATCTCACTTCTAAGTACATCGGTAGGTGAGATGCCACTAGTTTCGTTAACGCAGCCTATCCTGACAACCACGGAGCTGAAGGTAATTACCGGCCCTACGCCTCTGACACTGGTTGTTGAGCCAGCTCTTCCTGAAATAGTCACCAACCCTACTTCCATTGTGGCTAGTATACTGGTTTCAATGAGGACTCCTCCCAGATCATCGACAATCCCTCATATTTCTCCAGCCAGCGCTCCTACCATCTCCTCTACGGTTATGTCAGTAAAACTGGTGGAAGCTTTGCCTTCAGGGGCCACTCGTTCACCGGGAGTAGTTGAAGCCGAGAAAGAATTTGTGGCTGAGTTAGTTGACAGTTTTTTATAAGGGCTTGAAGTGATCTGTTGCTTTGGTCTTGAAGGGCTCAACTACTTCGTTCTCTGCTTTGAAGGTGGTCCTCTCTCAAAGTATTGACAGCATTTGAGACTTTGAAGGGGGTGACCAAGCTACCACATTGGAGCTTCTGGTGGAAAGGCTTGAGAGGGATGTAGACGAATGGCGCCGTCTCAGCAATTTAGATTTGGACTCCTCAGTTAATGAACAGATTGAACACATTACTGCTCAGATGCGTGAAGCTCATCTTGCAGCACAGGAAGCAATTAAGGTAATATCTTCAGATTTAAAATCCTTGGAGACAAGGAAAATAAAAATTGGAGACGTCATAGATGCTTCTAATAGTGCTCTTCTCGACGCTGAGGATAAGATTGAAAAGGCCAAGGAAATGATCAAGAAAGCCAATCTTCTTCTGTCCAAGGCTGAACCGGTGTGTCTTGAGGAGATCGCTCGGCTAGAGCAGCTTAAGGCTCAAAATGACGAAGTCCTACAATATGAGCTAGCACAGAGTGCAACTTTGACTGAAATTGAGGCTCGTCTGTCCCAAACAACGAGCTTTAATGAGGCCGAGTTGAGGTCACAAGCATTCATCAGAGCTGCTGAGGAGAGGAAGAATAGGCTGGCCATCCTTGAAGAACGGATCAAGTCTTATGAAGCACCCTCGTAGCTTGTAATTCATGTATCTATGTATCCCTCTTTTGGAATCAATAAAAAGTAATTTTATTAGACTCCTCTGTTGTATTTCCAACTTGTTTTATTTTCTGAATTTGCATTTTTTTTACTTTCAAGTTGTATATAATGGTATAACTAATCTAATCAGAGGTGATAAACTGATAGAATTAGTTACAAATTTAAGAAATGGCTAGACTCAAATCATATTGAGATGAGGATGGAAGAAATGAGCTTGACGATCTTTACTATTCAGAGGTAAATATTAACGTAGCAGATTAAAGATCATCGGATGACCTAGACATGATAATTAGGAATCACCAGACACGAAGCCTTGTCATTCAGAGGTGATGAACTAGACATAACGATAAAGAAAGATGAGATTGGATATTCATCAGTTCAGAGGTGACAAACTAGACATAAACGATTAGAAATTATCAAACTCGGAGTGTTTACTGTTCAGAGGTGACGAACTGGACATAACAGTAAGTAAAAAGGGAGACTTGGCTATCTGTCGGTTCAGAGGTGACAAACTGGACATAACCGATTGAGAAGCCACCAAGCTCGAAATTTTGTCATTCAGAGATAATAATCTGGACATGATAACAAAATGAAGGTGAATCCGATTTAAGGACCCGTTTATTCAGAGGTGATATACTGGACATGATAGACTAAGACACACCAAACTCTGAATCTGTTGCCAGAGGTAGTCGCATTAACTTAGCAGCTAACCCACTAGGGACTACAAGAGTGAATTGGATCTGGGCACCCGTTGGTTCAGAGGTAATATGGACATGACTAACTAAGAAGCATCAGGCTCACAATTCGCTGTTCAGATGTAGTCGTATTAACATTATAGCAAGAACTCCTAACCTTGATAAAGGGAAGGAGAACAAAGTTATGGACTTATCTGTTCAGAGGTGGTGAACTGGACATGACAGTTGAAGCACCATAAGAAGGGATATCTAGGTATTCGTCAGTTCAGAGGTAATATGGATATAACCGATTGGGAATTGCTAAACTCAAAGCCCTGCCATTTAGAGGTGGTGAACTGGACATAACGGCTAAGGAATAGTCCCTACTGGACTGAAAGATGAAACTTGGTTATCTGTCGTTCAGAGGTAATATGGACATAACCGATTGAGAAACTACCAAGCTCAAAATTTTCTACCGTTCAGAGGTGACAAGCTGGACATAACAGTAAAAGAAATAATCCCATAGGGGGAAATAGGATCTGATTATAAACTCCGTGGGGAAATTGATATCTCCTTTGGATGCTATTTAGAAGAAATTGTCAGAGGTATATTGTTAACGTGACTACCAAGAGAGTCCATTGGGGACTGAGTGGGAAATAATAGACTTTGAAGAGAGTCTACTGGAAACTTGCTGGGGAGCTAAGAAATATAAATCTCATGAAAGATTATATGTTTGAGAACTCCATAGGAATTTGTAAAGTAACTTATTAGAAGTGTGATGTTAACTTGACAAGGACTCATTTACTGTCAGAGGTGTGTTAACACTTAAAAAAGACAAGATTCTTATTGGTCCGAACGATGTCTAAACTTGTTGACATTTACAAAAGACAAGTGACAGATAAGCTGACGACCAGCTCTCTCCCATCTCCGAGGGACAAGGAAGCAACTTGGACTCTACTGATCCAGTGAAGCAGACAGTAAGCCCGGATTGCCTCTAAACAGACCTCAGCAGGTCTAAGATGCTAGCACTTAGCATCACATGAGCCCAAAGGGATAGCCTCGCTTGAGAGGCTAAGATCACCTAACTTCACCTTGAAGCCATTCACAGCTCCGTCAGGAAGCTAACTCATAGCTTCGCTGGAAGTGCTCAGCTAACTCCGCAGAGAGTTAACTTCGCTTGAAGCCACACGCAACCGCGCAGAAGGATGTTCGGTAACTTTGCCACATACGACATCTAGCTCTGCTGAAGAACTGTCTTCTAACTTCGCCACGGACGATATCTAGCTCCGCTGAAGGGCTATCCTCTGATTCGTCACATGCGCCATCCAGCTCCGCTGTGAGCTCAATGCGGGCAGTACCGCTGCAGGTCTGCTATGGTCAACCTATTGACCATTTAAATCTCAGGATGAGATCAAATCTGATCGAATTAAGACCAAATCTAATCAAGATTAGATCTGGGATCAAATTTGGCAGTTGATTGCCGTAATCTTGACTCTTCTAAAACGAGTAAGAGGATCAGGGGAAATCCTCCAACCATATGGAAAGGATCAAAATAGATCAAGAGGATCAACCGATCTGCTACTTCTAGCTTCGCAGAAGCTGATCCTAGCCTCGCAGCAAGGCTACTTTCCAGATTTAAACAGATTTGATTCAATCTGTTTCTATATTTTTCAAAGGACAATTATACCCCTGGTCTCCCTATAAATAGCCCACCAGGGGCACAATGAGAGAAGACCGGTTCCAGAGACCTCTACAGGCGGACTGGACGGAGAGAGAGACGACTTCTTCAGAACGTGAAAGGACGCACCGCGCGTACAAACAGATATCTATTCTCTTGAATTCAGAGACTTTTAGAGAATCACTTCTCTAATCAGGGTACTGATACCCTAATACCTTCCTTCTTCTCAAGGAATCTCCGGAACCAGGTGAGAAGAAATTCCTAAGCGAAGGTGATTTTTGAGAAGTAACAAGAGGGTTCTACCAACCTTCTGTTCTCTGATTCCCCGAACCAGGCGAGAAGGGAATCTCATCGCTCGCATCGTCAAAGGGACAAAGTGATCGCGCGCTGATCAGACTCCTATCGGCACACTTCTCCAGAATCTCTGAGGAGATCTACTTATAATCTTCTGTATTACTTGTAATTTAGCTCCTCAACTTCTCTTTTTTGTAAGTTTTCCCCTTTGCAAATCAATGGAAAACAAGATGGCGACTCCGCTGGGGAACGATTTCTCTACTGCTGAGAATCAAGTGTCGCAATGCGACGAACAGACCTTTGGGTCTAGTTCTGAATTTGGAAAAGCCGGTGCAGCCGGAGTCTCTCTGGCTAAATCTTCAAGGCAAGTCTCTGCGGAGACAGATATGGTTCTCTGCGAGCCTACTGCGGTCCTCTGGCGCAACAAGGAAGCACGCTCGCAGTCCAACTCCTTCACTTTCGAGAACCTAGTCGTTCACTTCGACCAAGGAAAATTTGAAGAAGTCCTTTCTGGGGGTGGTCTAATGCTTCATGCACGGAAGCATAGAAAGGTCTCCATGACCAAGGTTTCAAAACAGAAACCAGAGGCCGAATTCTGCCAACACCCTTCAGTTTCGCGTGTGGCTAGTCAGGTTCCTTGCGAACCTAAGTATCCTCTGCCAAAGCAGATGTGGAGGCCAAAACAGAAGGCTCTGAGCAAAGCCTCAGGTGTAGCTACGCTAGAACCGCGTCTTTCTCGCGAAGAAAAAGGCAAGATGCCTGCCTGCTCCAACAAGGTTGCTAGCCGCGAAGTTACAGCGACAATCATACCTTCGCCCAACTCAAGAGAACAACTCGCGCCAGCCTCATTCTTATGAGTGAAGCTACTATACCACAGCCTACGCGCGAGGTTCATAACCGCGAAGCTAAAACCAAGGCACTATCTAAGGCAATCGCCTTCGCTGCAGCATAGCGGATAAGGCACCACAGCGTGCTCCGCTGTCCCATTCATCAAGCGCTAAGTTCGCGCTTTGTGGCTGAGTTAAGGGAAGTTCCCTAAGTGTTGACAGCGCTGCTTATGCAGCTTCAGCGCCCAAGGGCACTCCCAAGGTTCTTAGCCGCGAAGCTAGAGCTGAAGCACTATTTAGTGCTAATCCCCTCTGCGGGGATAAAAGGAGAAGGACATCATCCTACGCATGATCCAAAAGAGCCTCTGCGCTGGATTGTTTAGGCCCAACCGGGTCTGATTTGCGAGGATTCTTGACAAATAAACGGAAGTCGGAATCTTTTCAAACTTCTTCCTCCTGTTGTCAACAAGTGGGATGTCAGCTGGTGAAACTCCACTCGGTCCATTGCCGGCTGGGACCAATCCCCGCCACTTCTCCAAACCGACGATCAGTTTTTGATCGACTGTCGGTACAAGCCCCAATGAAACATCATAAAATGAGCGTCTCGCGAGATCTACCCTCTGCATCCGTCAACATGACTGGAAGGGTACGAGAGCTGCGCAGAGGAAGACAAGCATTTGATGACACCCCTTATAGCTTCCCAGATCTAGATTACAGCTCAGGCTTAGGCGAAGTCTTGGTGCATGAAGAAGGTGTCTTCTGAAACACCAGATCTAGGGCTGCGATACCCTACAGTTATGAACAGCCATCCTCCTCAACAGCAGTAGCCTCACCGGAACCAAAGAGAGGATCAGTCCAGTGGTCAGATGAAGAAGATGAAAACAGTGGGTATGCCTCTTGGCGACAATCAGCTCAGTGCAAACAGACAGAGCATCAGTCAATATGGCTGATAATGCTAACGACAACCTTCCTCGGCATTTAGAAGCTCAGGAGCAAACTTTTAAAATCCAGCAAGAAGCTCTAGACAGCATTCAACAGATGCTCGCTCAACTCCTTAATAACCGGAATAACAATGATACCGGGAGTAATCATGACGAGGAAGAACATCTTAGCAATGACCAGCCAAAGACGGAGAAATCCAAGGAGGGTTCTTCTTTAGACGCTGAAGTCCTTAAGGGCCTCCAAGCTCAAATTGCATCCCTAACTCAGAGGGATGAATTAAAGAAAGTAGGGGCAGTCCGTCCTTACCCACTGGAGTGGGATATAGTGCCATACCCACCGAAGTTCAAACCACCAACGTTGCATACATACGATGGTAAGAGCTCGCCAAACCAGCACATCTACTATTTCCGGTCTCAGACCGGTAATGTTATAGACAATGACACCATCATGGCTAGGCTGTTCATTGGCACCTTAAAGGGAGTAGCATTCGACTGATTCCGAAGTCTCCCTCCGGGTTCCGTCAATTCCTGGATCGACCTAGAAACCCGATTCCTTTCTCATTTCTATGAGGACGATACCGAAGTAACCATGAGCAAGCTCCTCTCCACCGTGCAGAAGAAGGGCGAATCTGTCCGTGATTACATTGAGCGATTTAGAAACATGTCTTTGATGTGCCCAGCAGGGATGCCCTTACCCATGCTCTTACAGACGTGCAGGCACAACTTCTTAGACCAAGTAGAGGTTCGCATGGGGGCTGTCAAAGCCCATGCTTAGAAAGAACTAGTCAAACAAGCTGAGATAGCTGAAAAGTCGGCTAAAAAGTTCAAACCATCTGCCCCCAAAGGCAAATAGGGTATGAACAATAAAGGACGTAGCGACATGGCGCAGTCTTCTCAAGCCAAAGGGAAAGAGACTATGTCCGTTGAATAATCTGGGGACGTACTGTCGAAAGCCAAGAAGAGCGCCTTCAATAATCAGGAGTCTAAGTTCCCTCCAAAACAGTACTCCTTTAGAGACGATCAGGTGGTCACAATATTCCATTTGCTCTACAAAGGGAATAAAATGAAGCTACCAGAAGCTCGACGTCACAATGAAATAGGACACACGAATGATCCCAAATACTGTCTCTACCACAGGATGATTCACCATCCTACCAACAAGTGCTATGTCCTCAATGACAGAATTCAAGCCTTGATCGACGCTGGAGTCCTGACACTGAAGTCAGAGCAGAAGAAAGTCACTGCTAATATGGTGACCCTCGAGTTCGGCAAAACCCCAAGGGTCACAGTTCCTGACGGGACTTATCCAGTCCCTGTGCCACGGTTGGAAGTCAAGCATCCTCCAGCTAAAACTCAAGATAATAAGGGTCGTTCCCTTAACATTGGAGACAGGGGAAGTCATGTGTCCAAGACGTACAGTGGGATTCAAAGAAGCCCAAGTCAAAGGGCAAATCTTGCAATGTCATCTCCATCCTGCCAGATGATGACAATCTTACATCAGCTTCCCTCAGTGATTCCGAAGGAGAAAAGCATGCTTGCACAACGCAGGCCGATGTACCTCAACCGGCGGGTACTCGATCCGAAAAATCATACTTAAAGAAGTATGAGAAGACTACTGATGAGATACAACAGCAAACAACGTCAGTACAAATACCAGCATCCGCTTCAGTTCCAACTAAGGGAAAAGAGAAGCCAAAGGAAATTCGGTTCGACCATGTCCTGAAGAAACCTTCAGCCCCAGGGCTTGACACGCCCTTTCGTTTTGACATATTGGCCCAATTGGCTAATATCCCAGCTCGTATTACAATACACGAGCTCCTTCGTCTCTCAAAAGAGACAAGAGAAGCACTCAGGGATGCGCTGGCTAATTCAGAATCATTCCTGACATATATGCTAGAGACCCCTAAAGATGACGCTCAGTCTCCGTGCCCTGAATGCCATCATGTGCAATCGAAGGTGTCCGCTATTACCTTCACAGCGGAAGATATGCTTCTCAAGGATAACAAGCACGATCGACCTCTGTACTATACCGGATACATCGGTTCAACATGCATTGAAAGGGTACAGGTCGATCCGGGGTCTGCACTCAGCATCATCCCCAAAAGGCTCCTCTACTTCCTCGGCATACCACTATATAGGTTGTCTGCAACCACTACTATAATATACGGTTTCAATGCCGGGAGTAGTCATCCACTTGGGAAAATTCGACTCCGTTGCTGAATCGGGAGCCTGAAGTCAGAAGTGACGTGCTATGTCATTGACGCTGACACATCATATAACCTGCTACTAGGACGACCATGGATCCACGCCAACTGGATCGTTCCCTCCACGCTGCACCAGTGCTTCAAATATGTTGAAGATGACGCGACAATACGAACTGTCTTTGCTGAGAAGCAACCATTCAAAGGGGTGGAAAATTACTTCACTGACACTCTCCTGTATCAAGAGACCGTGAAATATCTAAAGAATCGTTGCCAGATGATGATGATAGTGGCAACGAGGCAGATTCAGAATCTGAAGCAGACGTGCCATCCATTTTGATTAATGAACCGATTATAGCATGTCTTAATAATCCCCAATGTCACACTCCTTCTGAAGATGAGGGTGAATGGGTAATTAATGATAATATTTCTTTTGATTATCCTGCGAGTGTTGGGTTGTTTGAATCCATTACGGATAGTTCTCTGCACATGCCTTTACATAAACCAAGTGCATTCAACACACCCATGGAACCTGTAGAAGGGGCCGTTTTGGTGATCCCGCCATCCAAAAAAGGTCAGTTACCGATAATTTTTGGTAGAACCCAACCACGGGGACCCATGGCCGCAGATTCAAGTTCAGACTCAGACACTCCACAATTCTTCCATTACGCGCGATCAGCGCGCCATATTATGAAGAAAATGGGATACGACCTAAGGCATGGAGAGGGTCTGAATTTCCGAAAAGGAAGGCGTAGTTTGCTGCGTAACTTTGTGCCAAAAGGGAGGCCTGCAAATTACTATGATAATACACGCAGGGGGTTGGGATACGTTACACCCACATCGTCAGCAACGGTTCAATTCAAAGACGACAAACCAATTCCATCGCATTTAGCCTCATCCTCCGAGTGGGACTCAGACGTTAGCGTGGGAATGATGTTCGAAAATTTCACCGTTAATATGACTTCAAGCAGTCAATTGGAGCCTGTGGAAGCTACTGATGAGGAACCATGGGCCCAGCAATTAGATCTCCAATGGGAAAAAAGATTCGAACTGCGCGAACCCACCTACTGAAGACAAGGTGATGCAGGTCAACTTGGAAGTCAAGATCACCCTAAACCCATCTTTATAAGTGAAAGCTTATCACTTACAGAAAAGGAAGAATTGATAATACTCGTAAAGGAGTATATAGACGTCTTTGCATGGAACTACGGAGACATGCCCGGACTTGATCCGCAAGTAGCCATGCACCGTCTGAATATCAAGCCCGACGCCAAGCCAGTCATGCAGCAGCAACATCAGTTTCGCCCGAACATTATGGAAGCTATAGAGGCCGAAGTCCATAAGCTCATTGCATGTGGCTTCATACGGGAGGAACAACATCCAGATTGGGTTGCTAATATCGTCCCCGTCCTCAAGAAGAATGGGAAGATACGGATCTGCATCGACTATCGTGATCTCAATACGGCTTGTCCTAAAGACGAATTCCCATTGCCCATCACCGATGTCATGATTGACAACACCTGTGGATTCGAAAGAATGTCTTTCATGGACGGCTTTTTAGGGTACAATTAGATCAAAATGTACCCCGACGATGAAAAGCATACTTCGTTCCGAACACCCTTGGGGATATACTACTATACCGTAATGCCCTTCGGATTGAAGAACGCCGGAGCGACCTATCAGCGGGCAATGAGTACAATCTTCCGCAATCATCTCTGAAAAATGGTAGAATGCTATGTCGATGACATTGCTGTCAAAAGCCGCAATAAGAATGACCATCTTCGTGACTTGAGAACGATGTTCGACATAATGCGGGCACATCAACTGAAAATGAATCCGACAAAATCCTTCTTAGGAGTGTCAAGTGGCAAGTTCCTTGGGTTTATTGTTACATCAAAAGGGATTCATCTTGACTCAGATAAAGTCAAAGCTATTCAGAGCATGCATCCACCGAGGAATCTCAAAGAACTTAGAGTCTTGCAAGGTAGACTGGCTTATATTAGAAGATCATTGCAAATCTCTCAGGCCGCTGTCAACCGTTCACCCGACTCATGAAAAAGGGTGCTTCCTTTGTATGGGATCAAGCTTGTCAGGAAGCTTATGAAGACATCAAGAGATACCTCACAAAACCTCCGGTCCTAGTGGCCCCACATCAGGGAAACCATTCTTGCTTTATGTGAAAGCTATGGACCATTCCCTTGGTGCCCTCCTTGCTCAAAAGGACGACCATGGTCACGAGCAGGCCATTTATTATCTGAGCAGGACTCTGATAGGAGCGGAATCTCGCTACAATCCTATCGAGAAAGAGTGTTTAGCTCTTGTCTTTGCCGTTCAGAAGACACGACATTATTTGGTCAGCCAAACCATACATGTTATCTCTAGAGTGAATCCTTTGCGTCTTCTCATGACAAAGCCAAGATCATTGAATTCAAGATTAGCTAAATGGGCACTCCTTTTGTCTCAATACGACATGATCTTTATCTCTCAGAAGGCGGTTAAAGGCCAGGCCCTTGCAGAGTTCTTGGCTGCCCATCCAGTCCCAGAAAACTCAAAACTTTACGAAGATATTCCGGACGAAGTCTTCGAGTCTAATACAACCTCAGAAGAGGAAGTTTGGCAGATGTTCTTCGATGGAGCTTCACGAATAGGCTCTAAAGGCAAGATCATTGTCGGAGTGGGGGTTGTGTTTATCTCCCCACAGAATCATGTCCTTCCCAGAGCATTTTCCCTGACAAAACCACGCTCCAACAATGTAGCAGAATATAATGCTCTACTTATTGGCCTTCAGCTCGCCCATGGAATAGGGGTACACTACCTTAAAGCTTATGGTGATTCAAAACTAATTATCAATTAGGTTAAAAGCGAATATGAAGTTCGCCGCGAGGATTTGGTGCCTTATTACCACACGGTCATCGAATTGGCTAATCTGATTGAAGGCTTCTACATCAAGCACGTGTCTCGATCTCAAAACACCAAGGCGGACGCTCTTGCTGCATTAGCAACAACACTAGCCCTGCTAGCCGATACCGAGTATCACCTCACAGTGGCAACTCGACACCTTGTATGCTCTAAGCATATGTTAAGAACCCGAGAAGCATATAATGTCTCCATGGATCTTGAGCCAAGAGATTGGCGATTTCCTCTCATCGACTATGCCCTACATGGTCTGCTACCAGACGATCCTAAAGAAGCGGCATCCATCAGACGAAGGTCTCTCCACTTTCACTATGATCCAACTCTGAAGACACTTTATCGGCGTTCATATGACGGCGTTCTCCTCTGTTGCCTTTCTAATTTAGAGGCACAGGAAGTGCTTAAAGAAGCACATGACGGCATTTGCGGAGCTCATCAGCCAGGTCCAAAGCTCAAAGACAGATTGCATAAGCTTGGATACTATTGGCCAACCATGATAGCCGATGCCATCCAGTATGCACGGAGGTGCAAAGCATGCCAAATTCATACAGATTTCATACACCAGCCCCCGGAGTTGCTCCACTCAACTGTCGCTTCATGGCCATTCGAAGCATGGGGAATCGATGTCGTAGGGCAAATCAGCCCCTCTTCGACAAGAGGTCACCGGTTTATCTTGGCAATGACCGATTACTTCTCAAAGTGGGCAGAAGCTATACCACTGGTTGAAGTCAAAACCTCTAATGTGGTTAATTTCATCAAACACCATGTCATCCATCGATTTGGCGTCCCTAGGCGGATCATCCATGATAATGGTCCCCAATTCATGAGCCAGGTATTCTATCGGTTCTGCGATAAATACCGAATTCAGAATGTGGCTTCGACTGCCTATAATCCCGCCGCTAATGGCTTGGCGGAAGCATTCAAAAATACGATCATCAAGCTACTCAAGAAATTCGTCTCCTCGAATAAGCGAGATTGGGATGAAAAGCTTGGTGAATGTCTTTGGGCCTACCGAACCACGATTCGGACACCGACAAGTAATACACCTTTTACCTTGGTGTACGGGTGCGAAGCAGTCATCCCGTTAGAAATCCAAATGCCGTCGTTACTAGTCGCTTTAATGACTAAGATCACATCAGAGGACAATAATCGGTTGCGCCTTCAAGAGCTCGAAGCCGTAGATGAGAAGCGACTACAGGCTCAACAACACATCGAGTTGTATCAAGCTCGAATCTCAAAATCCTTCAATAAGAAGGTCAAACAAAGAGTCTTCCAGAAAGGAGATTTGGTTTTAGCCGTCAGACGACCGATGATTATGACGCACAAGACCAAAGGCAAATTTCAGCCTAAATGAGAAGGACCGTTTGTAATAGAAACAGTCTATTCAAACGGAGCGTACCGCCTTATGACTTCAGATGGCGATTTACTCATGATGCCGGTCAATGGCAAATTCTTAAAGAAATATTATCCTTGATTAAGGATCCTTCTCATGATCAAGTTAATATTACACCTCTGATCAAGACCTTTATATCCAAGGTACACGCAAAGAGAGCCTCTCTCTTCCTCCAAACGAGATCATGCAACCATAAACCAGTAGGAACCTGGTCGTACACTGGTTGTCCCAAAGGAGAATCAAGGTTACACATATGCTAACCAAATGATCCAACACCTTTAATGGTTAAGGATAGAGGAAAATGTTGGCCTTTAAGCCCAACATAAGTCCTCGACAACTCATCATGCTGAGGGGAATAGCATGGCTAGCCTAACTCAAACGGTGGTTGGTAAAGGCATATCAAACCCGTTGACAGCTGGGAATTTGCTAAAAATCCCAAGGGACCTGTTCCATTTGATTCCCTCTCCAAAATCACTTACCAATTCTCACCCATAGAATGGTAAGGCCACATATACAAATCTCTCCGTCCATTTTGTTGTTACGTTAACATTAAACCTATGACAGTGATTTCCTCGTTCCTCCCTGTGAAAACGAGACCTTTTCCTAAATTCCATCAAAACCTTGAGTTTGGTGGTGTCTCAATCGGTTATGTCATTGTGACCTCTGAACCGGCAGATAGCCAAGTCTCTATTTCGAGCTTGTTGACATTTACAAAAGACAAGTCTCAACCTTGAGCCTGTTGACATTTATAAAAGACAAGTCTTGATATTTGTTGACATTTACAAAAGACAAGTATCACCCTTTCAATCCGACAAGGACTACCTTAAGCTTGGTGGCGTCTCAATCGGTTATATTATTGCGACCTCTGAACCGGCAGATAGCCAAGTCTCAATTCGAGCTTGTTGACATTTACAAAAGACAAGTCTCAACCTTGAGCCTGTTGACATTTACAAAAGATAGGTCTCGATACTTGTTGACATTTACAAAAGACAAGTATCACCCTTTCAGTCCGACAAGGACTACCTTGAGCTTGGTGGCGTCTCAATCGGTTATGTCATTGCGACCTCTTAACCGGCAGATAGCCAAGTCTCAATTTCAAGCTTGTTGACATTTACAAAAGACAAGTCTCAACCTTGAGCCTGTTGACATTTACAAAAGACAGGTCTCGATACTTGTTGATATTTACAAAAGACAAGTATCACCCTTTCAGTCCGACAAGGACTACCTTGAGCTTGGTGGCGTCTCAATTGGTTATGTCATTGTGACCTCTGAACCGGCAAACAGCCAAGTCTCAATTTCGAGCTTGTTGACATTTACAAAAGACAAGTCTCAACCTTGAGCCTGTTGACATTTACAAAAGACAGGTCTCGATACTTGTTGACATTTATAAAAGACAAGTATCACCCTTTCAGTCCGACAAGGACTATCTTGGGCTCGGTGACTTCTCAATCGGTTATGTCATTGCGACCTCTGAACCGGCAGATAGCCAGGTCTCACCTTTCAGTCCGACAAGGACTACCTCGAACTTGGTGGCGTCTCAATCGGTTATGTCATTGTGACCTCTGAACCGGCAGGTAGCCAAGTTTCATCATTCAGTACAAGTAAGGATTGTTTCCTTAGAAGGCTACAATACAACTTGGAAGCGACAATTCAGAAAGTAGAACAAATTGGAAACACGACAGAAAGGTCAAAATAAAATTACTTTTATTCATTTCAAAAAGAAGTGATACATGGAGGCACATATATTACAAGCTATAGGGGTGCGTCATAAGATTTGATCCGTCCCTCAAGAAGGCCAGGCTTGCCTTCCTATCATCAGCAGCCCTGACAAGAGCCTGCGACCTTAGCTCAGCCTCATTAAAACTCACCGTCTGGGCCAAGCGAGCCTCAACCTCAATCAAGGTTGCCCTCTGAGCTAACTCCTGCCGTGAGAATTCGTCACTCTGAGCCTTAAGCTGCTCAAGCCGCGCAGACTCTTCAAGACGTACTGGTTCAGCCTTGGATAAAAGAAGATTTGCCTTCCTGATCATCTCCTTGGCCTTTTCAATTTTATCTTCGGCGTCAAGAAGAGCGCTGCTAGAAGCATCTATGGCGTCCCCGAGCTCGACCTTCCTTGTCTCCAAGGATTTCAAGTCAGAAGAAATGGCCTTAGCGGCTTCCTGAGCGGCAAGATGAGCTTCATGCATCTGAGCGATAAGGTGCGTAAGCTGCTCATTAATTGAAGACTCCAGGTCTAAATGGCTAAAACGGCGCCATTCGTCTACATCTCTCTCAAGTTGGTCCACCAGAAGTTCCAATGCAGCGACCTGGTCATCCCCTCTAAAGTCTCGGATACTTCTCAATGTTTCGGGAGAGGACCACCTTTAAAGCAGAGAATGAGGTGATCGAGCCTTTCAAAATCAAAGCGATGGATCGCTTCAAGCTCTTATAAAAGCTATCGACTAACTCAATCATAAATTCATTCTCGGCCTCAATCACTCCTGGCAGACGGGCAGCCTCTGAAGATTCCACCGGCTTTATTGATACTACTGTGGAAGGAACAGTAGAAGCACTGGCTGCAGCGTAACTCCGCATTCCACACGAAGGCAGGATGCAAGAAAATATCCAAGTGTTAGCTTCGCTCTGGAAGCTTAGCTTCGAACAAAGAATGCGACAAAGCCCCAAGGGCTAACTTCGTCAGAAGGGCATTACGGTCCTTTTTTGTTAAATTTCAAAGGACAGCTTCGCATCCTGTTATTCAACAGGATGTAAACCTCCTAAGGGATAGCTTCGCCTGGAAGCTTGAAGAAGAACTCTTCAGTTCTTGGATTCCCGATCAAGAAAGCAAGGGAAATTCAGGGAATTGAATTCCCTAAGAATAATAGATCATAATTGATCATTTTTGGGTTCTTTCAAAGATAGCCAGAAACTGGCTTTAAGGGAGAGACGGCAGTCTCTAATCGAAAGGGAAAGATCCCTACCGGTGATTGGTCGTTCGATGACCGGAGGAGGAGAAGGACCCTCCGCTGCAGAAGTTGCCACTTCTTTTCCCGCTCGTCTCTGGGAGCCATTGAAGAACAATGCAAGTTCTTGAAGAAGAAGAAGAAAAGAGTCAAGTGCTCTGTAAATTTCAAAGAGAAGTGATGCCTTCTCTCTCAGCCCGATGAGGCTTTTATAGGCTAATGATCGCCTGAAACGACGCCTCAAAAACAGTAAAAGCTGTCGTTTCAAATTAATTTGAAACGGCGCCTAAAGCGCCTTCCCGAGAAGCGCTGACTCAGTCCCACTAAGGGCTAACTTCGCCACAAGTCAAATGCGGACTTCGCACGATGCATCAATAACTTCGCCGAAAGGATTGCCTTAGCCTCGCTGAAGGCACAGCCCGAACTTCGCGGGAAACTCATACTAGCTTTGCTGGAAGCTCATTCCTGATTCAAAAAGGATCCTGTCTTTAACTTCGCGTGAAGTCTAGATCCGCCGGACCAATTTAAGCGTTCTCAAATCAAAAAGAAGGCATAGCAAAATCAGATAAGCAGAAAATAAATCTTTATTGATTTAAAAGGAAAGGTGCATTGATGCTACTACATCAAGGTTGTGTTTCATAAAACAGAATCATTTGCTCAAAAGGCATACAAGTGGTCTTATCTACTTTCAAGCGAAATCAACTGGACACGAAAGGCCTTCCTCCTGCACAAGACTGTAAGCCTTCGCACAAGAACAGATGGTGCCACCAGGACAGATTGTGCCACCAGGAAGTTGAACCTTCCGTAATCAAAATTGGCAAAGGACTGATCGCCACCAGCAGGTTGGATCTTCTTTGATGAAAATTGGCAATGGGAAGATCAGCGACCTTACAGGTGACGTCCGCTTTCCGAAGTGGATAATCTCGGATAAGCGACTGCCAACCTCTTCTGGAACGCACATCGGCTACCCCAGTTTGTTCCTCCTGCTTAAGATTAAAACTGGAAAAGCAAGAGGTAACTTTTGGTCTCTTTCATCAGAACAAGAGAATAGCGAACATAGCTCACTGCAATACAAACTGAAACAAGTTAGCAGTAATCAAAGGAAAAAATTGTAAAAACGCTAAGTCAAATCCTTGGGGCGAAGCAATTTATATCTGATTCAGTTAAGGATTGATTTCAGTGAAAGCAGAGGATAGCCTCGCTTGTACAGTGATGATGGGCTAGCTCAGCATAAGCCAAGTCCTAGCCTCGCCTATATGGCTAAGTCAGACCGATCCTGAGGGACGCAGTCTTGACCCCACCTATATGGCAAGACTGGCTCAACTTTGAAGAGACTTAAGTCCCAAGTTTTGCCTGTGTGGCGAACTTAACAAGCATGCAATTATCTTTCTTTATTCAAGTGATAGCTTCGCTGGGAAGCTGGGCTGAAGCCCTTCTCTGCAAGTCAGCCGGATGTAAGGGAAATCAATCCCTGAGGTAGCTGTTAAAGCTAAGTTAAGGGAGATAAACTCCCTAAAAGTTATCAGTTCATTGGTAAAGTCTCTGGATGACCGAGACTTACCGGTCCTTGGCCGGGTAATAACTAGAGTAGGCATCCCCACCAGTTCAGATATCTGAGTATCTCTCTCAACCAAGAGAAGAGAAGAGAAAAGTAGACCGCTTCTCTTCAGAGGACCTCAAGTGTCCTATTTATAGGCCTCATGGCCTGAGCGCTGCTGCTTCAAGCATGGAAGCGCGAGCGCATTTAAGGCATTAATTGAGCCTTGAAAAAGGGAACGGTTTCCCTCGAAACCGTACAAGGAAGAAATGATCTCCCTCATTAAGGTATTTATTAAGCCTGGAAAAAGGGAATATTCTCCCTCGGAAGCGCACAAAGGAGAAGTAATTCCCCTCGATTAATGCAAAAGAGGTTATTATAACCTCGAATAAGGAGCGATCCTTCTCGTAACTGGCCGAAGGCTGTAGCCTCGGGAAAGGAAGATGTTCCAAAGCGAACCTATTCTGGGAAGCCCAGATGCGGAGCTACCAAAACGCGAAGTTACCCATAATCGCGAATCTACACGATTCTTCGGCGAATCTATCCCAAGGCAGGATAAAAAGCGAAGCTAAACTCAACCACCATGGCGACGTTCGTACTTCACATACCAACCATCAAAGCAATTCAAAGTATTTCGAAGTCTGAGCCATTGCAGACTTTCGAACTTTAAAGGGGGTCTTGTTGACACTTAAAAAAGACAAGATTCTTATTGGTCCGAACGATGTCTAAACTTGTTGACATTTACAAAAGACAAGTGACAGATAAGCTGACGACCAGCTCTCACCCATCTCCGAGGGATAAGGAAGCAACTTGGACTCTACTGATCCAGTGAAGCAGACAGTAAGCCCGAATTGCCTCTAAATAGACCTCAGCAGGTCTAAGATGCTAGCACTTAGCATCGCATGAGCCTAAAGGGATAGCCTCGCTTGAGAGGCTAAGATCACCTAACTTCGCCTTGAAGCCATTCACAGCTCCATCAGGAAGCTAACTTATAGCTTCGCCGGAAGTGCTCAGCTAACTCCGCAGAGAGTTAAATTCGCTTGAAGCCACACGCAACCGCGCAGAAGGATGTTCGGTAACTTCGCCAAAGACGACATCTAGCTCCGTTGAAGAGCTGTCTTCTAACTTCGCCACAGACGATATCTAGCTCCGCTGAAGGGCTATCCTCTGACTTCGCCACATGCGCCATCTAGCTCCGCTGTGAGCTCAATGCGGGCAGCGCCGCTGCAGGTCTGCTACGGTCAACCTATTGACCATTTAAATCTCAGGATGAGATCAAATCTGATCGAATCAAGACCAAATCTAATCAAGATCAGATCTGGGATCAAATTTGGCAGTTGATTGACGTACTCTCTTGACTCTTCTAAAATGAGTAAGAGGATCAGGGGAAATCCTCCAACGATATGGAAAGGATCAAATAGATCAAGAGGATCAACCGACCTGCTACTTCTAGTTTCGCAGAAGCCGATCCTAGCCTCGCAGCAAGGCTACTTTCCAGATTTAAACAGATTTGATTCAATCTGTTTCTATATTTTCAAAGGACAATTATACCCCTGCTCTCCCTATAAATAGCCCACCAGGGGCACAAAGAGAGAAGACCAGTTCCAGAGACCTCTACAGGCGGACTGGATGGAGAGAGAGACGACTTCTTCACAACGTGAAAGGACGCACCGCGCGTACAAACAGAGATCTATTCTCTTGAATTCAGAGACTTTTAGAGAATCACTTTTCTAATCAGGGTACTGATACCCTAATACCTTCCTTCTTCTCAAGGAATCTCCGGAACCAGGCGAGAAGGAATTCCTAAGCGAAGGCGGTTTTTGAGAAGTAACAAGAGGGTTCTACCAACCTTCTGTTCTCTGATTCCCCGAACCAGGCGAGAAGGGAATCTCATCGCTCGCATCGTCAAAGGGACAAAGTGGTCGCGCGCTGACCAGACTCCTATCGGCACACTTCTCCAGAATCTCTGAGGAGATCTACTTGTAATCTTCTGTATTACTTGTAATTTAGCTCCTCAACTTCTCTTTTTTCTAAGTTTCCCCCTTTGCAAATCAATGGAAAACAAGGTGTTTAAACACAATAGTAATTTGAGTAGACCTATCATTCTATTGAAGAGAATGATAAGCGAAGTTTATTCACCAGGGAAGTTGACCAAATTCGCAGGGATGTTGGTCTTATCCACAGGGGAGTAGGCTAGAGTCTTACTATCTGAGGTTTAATGTTAACATGATAGGTTAGACTCGTCATTTCGCAAGGGATATGAATACCTTTCTATGTGGTCTTACCATTCTATGGACGGGAATTAGTAAGTGATTTTGGAGAGGGAATCAAATGGGAACAGGTCCCTTAGGGTTTTTAGCAAACCCTCAGCTGTCAACGGATTTGATATGCACCGTTTGAGTCGGGCTAGCTATGCTATTCCCTCAGCATGATGAGTTGTCAAGGACTTATGTTGGGCTTAAAGGCTAACATTTCCCTCTATCGTTAGCCATTAGAGGCGTTGGATTATTTTGTTACTTTGAGGAACGCGATGCTTCCCCTGGGTTTTCACTCTGTAGGTGAGTTAGGGATTAAAGGAGTAGACACGAATTCGCGAGATTTTGATTTGAAGATTATTGTTCCTCGTGAACTTTCTATCAACCCTTATTTTGTTTCCATATTGGAAAGATTCTGCATCAGGATGTGTCACGAACCTTCTTCAATAAGTTCAGCTTGCCAAGTCATCAGCTAAACTCCTTTGATCTTTGATTCGATCGGTTACCATTTGGTCGGTCGCCACGTCTTGATATGAATATGGAAACAGTGGAAAGGTTCAGCAAGAGAATGTGTCACGAACCTTCTTCAATGAGTTCGGCTTGATAAGTCATCCAATAAACTCATTTGTTTGGTCGGACCTGTAAGTACACCTAGAGGTGGGGTGAATAGGTGTACAGCTAATCTAATGAACAAAATGCGAAAATTAAAACTTAATTGGAACACACTTAATGTAACCAACGAGCGTAGCCGAATTCCCGGTGAAGGGCTCTAGACTAACCCCTCTTGATTCCTCTGAATAAGAGTTGAGGTGCTATATGAAGCTCTCGTGGTTAAACACAAGTGAGGCACACACACAATCACAACCAAGCATATAAGTATGATATGACAATATGAAACAATGTAAGGCACAATATAAAAGAGAGAGATAGAGTCAATGGATCAAACGCAAATACCGAGATTTGTTTCGAGGTTCGAGCACATAGCTCTACGTCCCCGCCTTCACACAGAAGGATTTCCACTAACTTGTCCACACGGGACTCCCACACAGGGAACCTCCACTGAGGATTTGGGCAATACAATAACCGGGAGTACACAACTCCTTTCTCAATTATAACACAACCTCTACACTTAGAGGCTAGGCACAAAGCCACCAATATCAACCTCACAAATGAGGGATAGGCACAAAGCCACTAAAAACACAATCCACCTCTTCACTAAGAGGGATACCAACATAACCTCCACTATCAACCTCTCACTAGAGGGATACCCACAATCACCTCACTAGAGGGATAACACAAATCAAGGAGGGTTTACAACTTGGTGATCAAAAGACCACAAACAACTTCTTTCTCACTAAACAAAGATCGTAATAGATAGGTAGATATGATAAGCTCAAGTGAGAAAATAAAGTGTTTAGAAATGAAAACAACAAAGAAAAACACTTGGAAAAATCACAAGATAGATATTGAAATAGAGATCAAAAACCAATTCCCAAATTTTCTCTTTTTCTTTGAATTTTCCAACACTTTAAAACAAATGAAGATAGATCATTTGAACCCAAAACTCTTTTGAAAACTTGCTGTTTAAACACTAGAGAAGTAGCAAATTTTTGCTCTAAAAATTCTTGGTAAAATCCTCTTCAAATGGGGTATATATAAGCCCCATAAAAATTCTGCCCGTTGGCAGCTGACAAGGTCAAAAATGACCTTCCGGTTGACTGGCTGGTCGACCGGCAAACGGTCAAAAAAGTGACTGTTGAGCCTGCCAGTCGACCGCCCGGTCGATCGCGCCCAGAACTAGAGAGCAACGGCTCTCTGGCCGGTCGACCGCCCGATCGACCGGGACAACCCGAGAGTGGGTTGCCTTCAGCTGGTCGACCGCTCGGTCGACCGGCCCAAGGGCTGGCCTGCGTGCACGTCCTTGTGCACGCCAGTCGACCGGTCCGGTCGACCGGCTCTGGGTCCGGTCGACCGGCCCGGTCGACCGCCAGAGCCTGGCAGAACTGGCTAAGGGATTTAAAACTTGGGTTTTTATTTATCAAATAAATCTCATAAAATTTCTAAAAATCCACAAAAATAGTTTCAGTATAATACTTTGATATACAAGTAGTTTTGAACTATTTTTGTTTAAAAATTTTGCCGAAAATCAAAAACCGTATTTTCCAAAACTTAGATTTTTGAAATGGAAAATCATTTTATCCAAAACTCATCCAAATTAAAAAAACATGATATTGAAACAACTTTGAAACATGTTATATATGAATATAATCCAATATACATGAAAGATATTTATATCAATTTTTTGACATTAAATCCGAAAATAAGTTTTGTTAAAACACCAAAACTCTAAACTCATGAAATATATTATCAAACTAAGTTTGTTTAAATAGTTGAAGCATACATGTATATAGAACAAATCTAATATACATTAAACCATGTAAACTTGTTGATTCTATCTATTCATGAAAACCAAGATCAGTTAAACCAAAAACTGAAAACTAAAACATGAAACTTAAACAAGTGTGTGTGTGTGTGTGTGTTGTGAACTTGAGCATATCACACTATCTAACTTTACAATGGATCTAAACTATAAACTAAACACCGTACCGAAGTCTTCTTGTAGAGCTCCGTCTCCAAGTCGACTCGATCCAAATGTGATCCACCGAGCTTGACTCAACTGAGTGCTAGATATGAACTTTAACGCTCGGGCTCTTGAATCACCATGTGAAAGCTCCAAAACACCTTTGTTGAAGCTAATCACCTACTAATATCTTGGTTACGTATCTGAAACTAAACATCACAAGATTATTAGTAAACCATAACTACATGAGTTAATCATCATCAAAACTAGAGTGGAAGGCCTCTGGGCCAACAATCTCCCCCTTTTTGATGATGACAAAACTCATGGAGTTATATATGCATGGATTAAAGTTAAGCTTCAAAGAAGCTCCCCCTTAACTCATGCATAGCAATAAACAATAAATATATGCAATGAATACTAAACATGAATATGCATCAACATTCATAAAACAATGAAATGAACATGCTCTTGATACCAAACTTTTAAAATAAATTCCTTTTCCTTTTTAAAATAAACATGTTCTTTAAATAATTGCTCTTGATACCAATAAAAATTTCAATGTGAAAACTTAATCAACAAAAGCAACATAAAAGCTCTCGATACCAATCAATAAAAAATTCAATTAATAAAAATTCTTGATACCAATTGGAAGATAATCAATAAAAACTTTTGATACCAACACTAAAAAATATCAATATGAAACAACTTTGATATAAACTTACAAATAAACAATAAATGTGCATATCAAACTTACAAATAAACAATAATATGCATCTAAACTCAAATACTTCTCCCCTTTTTGTCAATCATCAACAAAGGGGTCAAAAATAATAATAAAACAATGTTCTCCTCCTTTTTGTCTTAAACAAAAAAATATCAATAAGGAGTGAAATCAAAACAAAACATTATGTTACCAATTGGAAAAAATATATCAATTGAGTGCATCATGATATCAAATTAAAATTAATTAAAACAAAACATACCAATTTAAGGTACATAAAACAAATATTTTTAATATAAATTTAAATACCAATTGTAAGTAAATAGATCATTTTGACGAATCCAACCAAAAATTTTGATATCAATTGTAAAGATTAGTACCAATTGAAAGTAATTTTTCATTAGGAATATATGATACTAAAAATAATCAATATCATATTCAATCATTTTTCAACATAAAGTGTGGGAGTAAAATATCAAGGGTAAACAAAACCAATTGAAAAGTGAAATATAAATTTTCTCCCCCTTTATGAAATACCAAATAAAATGATGCATAAGCTTATATATGATACCAATTGAAATATAATCAATTGAAATATAATAGTCATTTAAGAAATCAAGCTTAGCATACCTAAAATTTGTGCTCAAAGATATAGAGATATAATAAGCACAAATAAAGCATATATATGTATGAAAAATTTAATACCAATCGAAATTGATACTATTTGAAGTGTAAGCATACATATATAAAAGCATATATGAGTATATAAAAAGAATGTCAATAGTGATACCAATTGAAAAGATCCAATGATACCAATTGAAAACATAATAAGATCAAGTGTATAACTCATATTACCTACCACCCATTTCATGCACATGTTTAAAATAGATTTTTAATAAGAAGCATACAAGGCATGGTCACCCAACCAACCGCCCTTCAATGGAAAGGGTTTTCAAAAATAGGTTTGAAAATAGTTTAGCATAGTTGAAACTCTTCCAAAATAAAGAATACGAATTAGTTATATGAAAATTTTGTAAACTAGTACGAAATCCTTCAAACAAGGAATAAAATAATAATATATTCTATGAAAAATATGTAAGTCACATGATCACCAAACACTCGAAATCTATAAAGCCCATATTATACTCATGAAAACAAAATCATGAGAAAACAATAAATAAAGTGAGTGTATAAGAATTATGTGAAACACATTATCATGAAACTAGGCAATAAAACTCAATATGAAATTTCTTAAAAACATGAAAATCATCAAAGTCAAATAGGCTTCAAGGTATATGTATATTTTGTCTAAACTAGAAGTATACATACACATCCCTAAACACAATTGAGTCCATAATAAAGATTTGCATGAAAGGCAAAAAGACTCAAAGGAGTATACATGTATAACTAATAGTTTGGATAAAATAGACATATACATGAAGTTTAAACATATAAACATGAAAAACATGTACAATATAGGAATACAAGTCAAATGCATGAATCATCAAAACTAGGCTATACTAGTACATCTAATGAGTACAAATGAGTGTTCAAGCACAAATATATGATAATTTATTTGTGGCTCACTAGTTGTACAAGTGTATACCTAAGTTTTAATGAAAACTAACATTTAAACATGTAATCAAAACATGAAGCATAGAAATCAAAATAAAACTCATATGATCATTATGTATATGAACATGCATTAGATCTAGGATATACATATTAGCTAAATAAATGTGAGAACACAAAAGTATAAGTCCATATTAAACATGGGTGTCTCAAATACTAATCATGCATATCACAGGTCTAATAATCATGTCATTTAACATACTAATCATGAAACATCAAAAACATGCTAAAAATGAATGATCTAAAAGCATGCAAACATAAGGAGTAAAAGATCTCCAAAACAAGGTGGTCCTCCCACCAAACTTTCCTTGAAAGTGATGCATCCAAATTGTTCTCATAAAGCTCGGAACGCATCCACCTCAAGGCACCATTACTCTCACGTCATGCGAGAGCCCACACCTACATCAAATAGCATAGGGGTGGATTTTGGTACCCATACTCTTTTGGGTCCATGGGGGTTAGCTCCTTTCCTAACCCAAACAAACTTAGTTGCTAAATTTGAATCATGTAACTTATCATAGCAAAATTTAGCAAGGTGGCCCTTACGTCCACAATGTGTACAAGTGTACACATGAGCATACATAGTGTAATGAGTGTGAACGTGAGGAGCATGGCATGCCGTGGTTTGTGTGCATGCATAAGAGGAACATGTTTCTTTCGAAACATAGATTCTAACCGTGAGTGGTTCAAAGCACAATGGCTCAAAGTGGAGCCCAAATAATCAACACTCTTCTTAAGCATAGATATATCATTTTCAATTTTAGAAGAGGTGCATGCAATAGAGGTAAAGCTGCAATAGATAAGCTAGTATGTGTAGACAAATCATTTTGTAAAGAAATATTCTTTTTAGAAACCATTTCCAATTCCTTTGAAATAGAAGCAATTTTGTTTTTCAAAGAAATATTTTCTTTTAAAGTAAAATCAAGTTTTGAAGACAAGTTTTCATTTTTCTTCAAAATATCATTACTATTATTTTTATTTTTCAACATTTCATTCTCTTTTAGGGCAAGGTCAAGTTTGGATTTCAATGAATCCCTTTCATTATAAATCTCCACTTTCTCTTGCAAAATCAAATCTAATTTTGAATACAAATCCTTATTTTCTTTGTTAAGTCCAAAACTCTTCTTTTTCAAAAGATTATATTTTTCAAGCAATTTTTCACAAACAATTGAAAGTTCTTCATTCAAAGCATTGGCATCAATATAATCATTACTAGAAGAACTAGCATCATCATCATCTAATTGAGATTCCGAATATACCTCAAGGGAGTTATTCTCTTGGACCATGTAGAATTGTTGCTCGGATTCTCTACTAGATTCATTCTCCATTTAGATTGGCAATTGAAACTTGGAGGAGGTCAAGGTGTTCCACACTGCAAAGGCAGAATCACAGTTAGAAACCATAAAAAGATATTCTTTATTGAGCGTGCTTCTAAGTGCCTTAAGGGCTTGTGCATTAACCTCTATATGTTTACTATTACCAAAATAGGATTTCTTGGTAGCGGCAAGGAAAACATGCAAGCCTAGGGTTTTTAGATACATGGACATCTTAAATTTTCACATGTCAATGTTGGAGACATCAAACATGGGAGGTGACAAGCAATCCATGAGTGTGTGTAAACAATATACGTGTGCAAATACAAATGATAGATTAGCAAACCAAGATCACACTCCTAGGTGGTTAAACCAAATATCAGGAGCGTAGGCTCTGATACCAATTGTAAGTACACCTAGAGGGGGGTGAATAGGTGTACGGCTAATCTAATGAACAAAATGCGGAAATTAAAACTTAATTGCAACACACTTAATGTAACCAACGAGTGTAGCCGAATTCCCGGTGAAGGGCTCTGGACTAACTCCTCTTGATTCCTCTGAATAAGAGTTGAGGTGCTATATGAAGCTCTCGTGGTTAAACACAAGTGAGGCACACACACAATCACAACCTAACATATAAGTATGATATGACAATATGAAACAATACAAGGCACAATATAAAAGAGAGAGAGTTAGAGTCAATGGATCAAACGCAAATACCGAGATTTGTTTCGAGGTTCGAGAACACAGCTTTACGTCTCCGCCTTCACACAGAAAGATTTTCACTAACTTATCCACACAGGACTCCCACATAGGGAACCTCCACTGAGGATTTGGGCAATACAATAACCGGGAGTAAACAACTCCTCTCTCAATTACAACACAACCTTTACACTTAGAGGCTAGGTACAAAGCCACCAATATCAACCTCACAAATGAGGGATAGGCACAAAGCCACTAAAAACACAATCCACCTCTTCACTAAGAGGGATACCAACACAACCTCCACTATCAACCTCTCACTAGAGGGATACCCACAATTGCCTCTCACTAGAGGGATAACACAAATCAAGGAGGGTTTACAACTTGGTGATCAAAAGACCACAAACAACTTCTTTCTCACTAAACAAAGATCCTAATAGATAGGTAGATATGATAAGCTCAAGTGAGAAAATAAAGTGTTTGGAAATAAAACTGTAGGATCACCTAGAGGGGGGTGAATAGGTGATGGCTAATCTAATGGTCACTTAATGCCAAATAATGCGGAAGTAAAAACTATTATGACCTAAACTAAACTCTTACACTAAACACCACGTATAACATAAGAGTGTTGCCGAATTCCCCGTGAAGGGCTCTGGACAAACTCCTCTAGATTCCCCTAGATAAGGGTTGAGGTGCCGCGTTGGCTCTCTTGGTTGAATACAAGTGTTAGCAAACAATCCCAAGCATATATCAATATGAGCACACAAGTATATCAAGCATATAAATATGAAAGCAATAGAGGTATGCAAGATATAAACAAGAGATAGAGAGAGAGAGTGAGAGAGAGTGAGCAATCGCAAACACAAGGGATTTGTTTCGAGGTTCGAGCATACTTGCTCTACATCCCCGCCTTCGACACACGAAGGATTTCCACTATAATCGATCCTAATGGATCACTCCTCGGTGCCGCAACACCTACAAGCTCTCGGACTCTCTAGCCCGTACACACCGCAAACCCACCGGCTCGCCGAGGCCGCACCTCAAACAACAAGTTCGCACCCGAACTCGAAACACCGCTGACACACACGTCCGCCTCCTCAAAGTACAAGAAAAGATCTCTTGGTGATCTAAACACTTTGATCACCAATAAACACTCTCACAACAAAACCCTATAGGTAGATATAGCAATGGATAGCTCAAGTGGGTGTGTGAGAAAACAAGGATGGAAATTATGGAGGAAAACTCAAAGAATCACTTTTAACACTCTTGATAAAAACTCTCCTTTAGATTGGAAATATTTGCTCTAAAACAAGTGGAGAAAACCTCTTAAAAGAGTTGGGATAACTGGTGAAAAATTCACTTGAAAATCTTGGAGAAAAACAATGTCCAAACCCCCAAATTTATAGGGCTAGAAAAACTAGCCGTTATGGTCTGACAGAACTGTCGGTCGACCGCCCGGTCAACCGGCCAACGGTCATATTTCAGACCGTTGAGCCATCGGTCGACCGGTCGGTCGACCGAGGCCAGGATACAGAGAGCAAGTCTCACTGTCCGGTCGACTGTCCGGTCGACCGGGGCCTTTCCAGAGAGCAGAGCTCTCTGGACGGTCGACCGGGTCGGTCGACCGGCCTCCTGCCAGAACTGGCGTGCACGTCTGTGCACGTCGGTCGACCGTGACGGTCGGCCGACTTCAACTACGGTCGACCGTCCCGGTCGACCGGCTGAAGCCAGGAAACAAGGTTAAGGGATTAAAAACTTGGTCTTTTTGATTGAAATAAAATCCCATAAAATACTGAAAAATCTACAAAAATAGTTTACCAATATACTTTGATAAACAAACATGCTTGCACAAAATCAAGGCTTGTTACAAATGAATTGGACTATTTTTGTAATATAAAAAAATTGGTTCAAATGAAAAAGTATTTTTCAAAACATGATTTTTCAAAACTTATTTTTCCAAAACATCCCAAAATACAAAAACAAGATATTTAAACTCATTTGAAGCATAGAGTGTATGGATATGATCCACTACACAAACATGGTGAAATATCTATGTTTTTGACATTAAGCTCTAAACATGATTTTGGTTAAAACATAATACTTGAATACCAAATACTAAAATGATATTTTTCTAAAAGAAAATCTTTTATAAAAACAAAACTATCAAGAGTGTGTGTGTGTATATGTACTTAAGTAATCCACCAACTATTCTATCCTTTACATTTTAATTAAAAATAAAATCTTCTAAAAATAAACCTAGACTCAAGTCTTCATCTTCTTGAAGTCTTCACTTGAAGTCTTCTCATCTTCTTGACTTGGTCCAAACACGATCCAATGGCTCTTGGATCAAATCGTGCTAGCTCCAAAACTTGACTTCAAATCCTTTGTTGAAGCTATGCACCTACTAAGATCTTGATCATAAATCTGTCACTAATTAAACACAAGATCATTAGTACTATAACTACATGAGTTGATCATCATAAAAACTAGAGTGATGGGCTTTCGGGCCAACAATCTCCCCCTTTTTGATGATGACAAAACTCATGAAGTTATATATGCATGGATTAAAGTAAAGCTCCAAAGAAGCTCCCCTTAACTCATGCATCACAAATAAACAAATAAATATGCAATGTATGCTCATAAACATGTTGGATTTGGTATGGTTGTTGCCTGTTGATGAACTTGGCTCTCCCCTGCTCTGATACCAATTGTTGGGTCCCGCTCTTATACCAAATGTAGGATCTATAATCAAATCAACACAAACACTAGATAGGAAGGATTAATTGTTAAGCAAACAAATAAGTAAACTTGCAATAAGGAAAACAAATCTCAGAAATTGACAAACGCAAACAAAGAGATTTATCCTGATTCGGTCCTTGTGACCTACATCCAGTCCCCAAGCCACCCGCTTGAGATTTTCCTTTATCCTTGATCTTGCCACCCAAAATCAATACAACATGTACACCACTTGTCGAATCCCCTTCTCTAAATGTGTACACCTTCTCTTCCACCAAGAGAACACCTTCTCTTCCACCAAGAGAATACCTTTACCTTTGTACAACTGCCTCTTCAACCAAGAAGCCTCCCGTGTACAAATAAACACTTTGAGAATTACAATACTTTTCCTATAGCCTTGGTACAGATGTGTATGTGGACAAGGTTCAGTATAGGAAAGATGAACTTCAGAGAACTTCACTAATGGAATTGTCTTTTGGTGAAGAACAGAAGTTAGGAAATCAGTTTTCAGGTTTTTCTGAAATTTGGCTTTGGAAAACTGAATGAAAATCTTGTTTGTCTTAACCTTTGGCCTTAGGAATAACTTCCCTATTTATAGCTATAGACTAGGGTTAGTTAGGGTATTTATAGGACCAATTCAGATGATATAGACGTTGGAAAACGTTGCCAAAAGGATCAGATAAAGAAAACTGTCCAACAGTCAGAAACTGCCTATAGTCGACTTGAGATATGAGTTAGTCGACTAAGTTGGGCAATTTATACTGGGTTAGTCGACTAATATTGGGTATAAGTCGACTACAACATCTATTAGTCGACTATATAAACTGTTAAGTCGACTAATAGTGACAAACAGAGAGTTGGGATCTTTCAGGACAAAAGATAGTCGACTAGGGAAATCTATAAGTCGACTATACCATGTATTAGTCGACTAGGGAAATATATAAGTCGACTAATAACATTATTAGTCGACTAATCATTTTTATAAGTCGACTAATCACCCTATTAGTCTACTAATAGGCAGGGTCAAGTCTACTAATAGGAAGGGTCAAGTCTACTAATAGGCTATGATATATGTGTGTGCATCAAGGCTTTTACATGCTATTTCATCTTTACAAACCACACTCTATCAACTCTCCTTGGCACATCTTGATCATGTAGAACTCTTGATTCTTCATTTGTTTAGAGCTCCAAATGTCATGCATCGCAAACGTCTTCATCGAAACATGTACCAACATTCTCCCCCTTTTTGATGACGACGCTTTGTGTGCACAAGTCCTCCCCCTGCAGAAGATATGTTATCTTTTCCTCCCCCTGCAAAAATGGGTTATAACAGATAGAAAAAATATTTTGTTCTCCCCTGCAACAAATATATTAGTACATATATATGTAATTGATCTTTATCAATTTTTTATATGGTACCTGCAAGATAAACGTTAGTTGGTACCAAATATAAAAGATCATATCTAACCTTTAGGACTCCAAATCCATTTAGAATTTGATTTCCACCTGTTAGTATATACATAATTGCAAAAATCACATATATCATGCATGTATGAAGCAATATATGTATTTTTATCATAAACATTTAAGTTCATTGGAATCCATATAAACTTTCTTTTCTTAGTCTTAATTTTTACAAAATGACTATATGGATTACTGAAACATGAAGATTTTGCAATATAACCAATACCATGTTTATCATGTGACAATTTCTGAAAAGATAATAAAGCATTCAAATTTTCTTTTCCTTTATTAAACTTAGTCACATTTTGCAAAAGATCTTCATATTTATTTCTGAAAACTATCATGTCTTTGTTCAATATAGAAATCGTATCATTTAAAGACTTAGTTTCCATTTTCAAAAAAATGTTTTCTTTTATAAACTTCTCATTTTCAGTTTTCAAAGATGATATGATTTTTTCAGTTTCATCTTGTTGAGAATTTATAGAAGAACATTGTAATGCATAAACAGAATTTTCCTGTAAAAGTTTCTCATTTTCTTTTAACAAAAATCTGTTTTTCAGTTTTTCATTTTTCAGATCAAGAAATAATTCATTAAATGCATCAGAGAGTTCAGAAAACGATACCTCTTCATCTTCTATGGCCATGTAACATAAGTTAACATGTTCAGTGGATTCTTCTTCATCGGAAGATGAGGAATCATTATGTTCTGAAGATGCTTCGTAGTTCTTCTTCTTTCTGAACTTCTTATTCTTGTACTTTTCTTTCTTCTTGAGCAAAGGACAGTCCATCTTCATATGTCCTGGTTTATCACAATTGAAACATTTAAATTTACCTTTCTTAAGAAATTTTCTGAACTTCTTTGAAAGCATTGTCATCTCCTCTTCGTCATCATTGTCCTTGTCGGAAGATGCATGGAAGGCGAGTTCTTTCTTCTTTGAACGGTGTTGTCGTTCTTGGTCCTTCTTCCTTTCTTCTAACTGCACTTTGTATGCCATTAGATTACCGATTAGGTTTTCTAATGTCATAGTTGAGAGATCATTCGCCTCTTCAATGGCGGTTGTCTTCTTCTCCCATTTCGGTGTGAGTGCACGAAGGATCTTTCGAACTCTTTCGACTTGGGTGTAGTCCTTTCCAAGGGATGCAAGTGTATTGGTGATGTCGGTGAATCTTGTAACCATTTCAGATATGGTTTCATTCTCCTCCATTTTAAATAACTCAAACCTGTGGACAAGAACAGATATTTTAGATTCCTTAACTTTACTAGTGCCTTCGTGTGTTACCTGAAGAGTATGCCATATTTGATGTGCAGAAGTTGCTGTTGACACTCGGTTGAACTCTTCTTTGGTAAGGGCACAGAATAGAGCATTCATTGCTTTTGCGTCAAGGTTCGCATTCTTCTTTTGATCTTCACTCCAAGCGTTGTAGTTGGGTGTAGGCTTGGTGTATGTTGCTTCTACGATGTTCCAAAGGTCGTAGTTGAGTGACTGCAAGTAGATCTTCATTCTACACTTCCAATAGTTGTAGTTGGTTCCGTCAAATAGCGGTGGACGTTGTGTAGAATGTCCTTCCTTAAATTGGGATGATGAAAACTCCGTTGCCATCCTTGTTGTTGACTTGTACCCGAGCTTGTACGCCGGTTCAGGGTATGCAGGGCTCTGATACCAATTGTTGGATTTGGTATGGTTGTTGCCTGTTGATGAACTTGGCTCTCCCCTGCTCTGATACCAATTGTTGGGTCCCGCTCTTATACCAAATGTAGGATCTATAATCAAATCAACACAAACACTAGATAGGAAGGATTAATTGTTAAGCAAACAAATAAGTAAACTTGCAATAAGGAAAACAAATCTCAGAAATTGACAAACGCTGTAAGATCCCTAGCTAGTAATACAGTATTTTCATTTTTCTAAAAGTATTAATTTTGAATTACTGATTATTTTTATTTCATCAACTCGATTTATTATTTTCTTCCTTGTGATTGTTTCTATTATTAAATATGGGAATTCCTTTTGAGATAGTAAACGGTAATTTTCTATTATCATTCCGTTGTTAATTATTTTTGATAATATTATTTGTGTTACTATTATTTGTTTATTTAATTTGGTATTCGTATTGATGTTAATACTAATCATGGTGGTGGTGTTCTCCTTGTTAGTCTCTCACCCTACCTTCTATTTACCCACTTGGTGATCCCATACCCGTTTGGATTCCATAACCCAATACCCAATATTTATCTGATTGGACCCTATTACACCATAGACCCAATACTCATTCAACTATTGGACTCGGACCCAACCCGTTATTAGTTAACCCAATACCTATTACTAAACCCATCCTATATAAACCTATCCTAATCTAAACCTAGGGATTAACCTAACCCTAATCTCTCCCTCAACTCACATAGCCGCACCTCTCCTTGGTCGCAACCAACAGGGAACCAGCAGCCATGGCCGGCCCCCTTCACAGCCGCACACCCCCACCTGCATCCATGGCCGACCACCACCTCCTCCCGAGTCCACCTGCAGCTGCTCCTCTTCCCCCTGACAGCATGGCGCAACCACCACAGCAACAGCAGCCCCAGATCCCCTCCAGGCCAGATCCAGCAACACACCACAGCAGGCCGGCCACCCAGATCCAGTCCTGCAGATCTGGACAGCCGCACCTTCCTCCTGCGGATCCGCCCCTCGCCACTTCAGGCCAGCCACGGAAGCCGAGCTCCACCAGGCCGCAACCTGCGCCCATCTCCCCGAGCAACAGCAGCGAGCAGGCCCAGATCAACAACCTGCAGATCCAGCGCCCACCAGTCCCCTGTTGGCAGCCCATCTTCCTCCGACGGCCGGATCTCCACCCGCGACAGTCCCTTACAGATCAGCAGCCCTCCCTCCTTGCAGATCAGCGACACGGCACCACCGGAGCAGCCCTCCTCCACCACCACGGCTGAGCAGCAGATCCAACAGCACCTCGACAGCCCCATGGATCCCCCGGCAACCAACAACAGCCCAAATCTGTAATCTGTCCAGATCTGCGCAAGTTCGGGCGAGCTGGTCGTTCTCCTGATCCACGTCAGACCTTCGTCGGAGACCAGCGCGGTGACCTTCTCCAGTGTCTTGGCCACCCCCCATGCAGTCCGTTGGCGAGGAACCGCACCACAGCGACCATGGCAGCGACTCGCCCGGCAACGCGCACAACAGATCCAGATTCAGACCAGCAGCACAAGCAGCGGGCGAGCGGCGATTCCGGGCCCTTCCGGCGAGCGCGAGACCTCCAGATTGCAGCCAGGTCTTCCCCAGGACCCTGGCTACCGTCCTATGTAGTCCGACAGCGAAGAGCGGCGCCACGGCGACCGTAACGGCGACTCGCCCGGTAACGCGCAGATTCCCCAAGGTGAGTGTTTCTCTCCCTCTTTCTATTTTCTCTCTCATTATTATATGCATTGGTTTATAGATGTATTTTAATGTGTATGTAGAGTGAATGTAGAACTTGTATACTTTGTTGTGTGAGAGAGAGGAGGCATATACATGTTTTATTGTGTAGAGATCACCGAGCATGAAGGTAGACGGTCATCTCCCGTTTATTTTACATGTTGGATGTATAGGAATATGATATGCATGATTCTTGATACATGTTAGAACCCCCATGTTTGTCCTATGTATATCTAGAGTATTGTTGTAGACATAACAAGATGAAGCATGAGGGTGATTGAGATGGATATTAGTGGTAATGACTTGATCTAATAGAGCTTAGATGCACGTATATGTGGTGATACCGAATATTGGGATATCATGTTTGATCTTAATAGAAATGTGAACCCTTGAGGAATTGTGAATACTTATAAATTAGAGTTGTATGTTAGGGTGAGAAAATTGGCACTGGATATTGTGATATGATGGAACAACAATTATTATATCAGATTTCTAGACTTGTAATGGAACTAGATGATTATAGAACTATTGGGATTATGAATTGGTGGTGATGATTTGGATCTATAGTTGGGTATATGAGAACTATCAGATGATATGTCGTTGATGTTAAGTATCAGTAGTAACTATTCTATATCGTAGTTGATCGAGGATACATTGGATGTGACCTTACCTTACTAAAAGATTATGACGATTGGATTGATACATGAACTCATTTCAGAGTCGGACTGAACTTGTGTTATAGATGATTTTAGATTTACATTCTTTATGGTTAAACCTGATATGCATTAAGATGAGATGATATATTCAATTAGAGTACTTTCCAGACTTGATACTTATTTATTGGTGATGATTTGATGATGATTCATTCGGATGTGGATATGGGCTTACAATGATGTTAGAGATTGGATAACTGATACTTGGATCAGTATGTAGACTTAGTTGGAATTTGGATTGATCTGGGATTCATGTTATTTTACATTGAATGATAATCAGTAATTAGGCAAGACTTTATTTGTGAGTATTTGAGGACATATCAGATATGACTGAAGTAGTTGAGTAGATATTCTAGATCACATGGGTTGAGGATGTTCCTATTTAATATGATTGTGGTATATGTTTGACTTGTTGATCTCGAGGACATGCATAGTGATTGATTACACTTATTGATAGAGATTGAGTTATGATGATGGTAATCTAGTCAACATCAGTGATTTTGTATTTCAGAGCTTATATGGATTGGTAGAGATGTAAACCGACTATTGTTACATGCAGGCATATGAGATATGACCGGTTATAGATGAGACGGCTATTGAGTATTATCGAGTTCTATTGTTGTTGTATTAATCCATGTTATTGAAGTTACTGGGAAATGATTGTTTGACTGTAACCAGAGTACAGTCCTATTGTTCATCGTATACACGGTTACTGTTACTGTTACTGTTACTGATATTGTTCACCGTGTATACGATTACTGATTGATTATTACTGTACTGATATTGTTACCGTCCAGTAGCATCCCAGTAATTGAAATGGCATAAGGTATTGATTATTACTGATGGCATTACGTGACTGATTGCACACTAGACACCTTTCACTGGACCTTAGCATATGACTGTATCACTGTTACTTGACATCTAGTACTCCTGTACCCACTGTATCCATGTCCCATGCACTGTTGACCTGTTAATAGCACAGTCAAACCGGCGTCCGGCGGTTTGCCGCCTGGTGTCGGGATTGACGAGGATGTATCCCACAATCGTGCTAGCGTCCGGCGGATCTTGAATGGAACTAAGTGCCATACGGAACAAAGTGCCACATCATACACATGGTGGGGGCCACCTCTTGAATCCGTGGGGGCCACCTCTAGAATCCATTCCCCTCAGAGCAAAGTGCCACACGGAGCAAAGTGCCACACCACATACGTGGTGGGGGCCACCTCTTGAATCTGTGGGGGCCACCTCTTGAATCTGCAGGGCCATTTACTGACTGTGCCACCTGGTGTTAGCGTGATATTGCATTCTCAGTGCCTATTAGCATCCACACGCACTTGTATGATGATAACTCCTAGGACTCATGTTATTTGGTTCTCTTTCCCTATTCGAACAATGATACCCGCATATCGGAGTTCGAATGAGTTCTACTGGATATGCGGGCTCCAGGGTGAACTGTCGGATGTTGTGGGACGCCGGTGGGAAAGTGACAAAGATAACGTAGAATGCTGTTGATTGTTATTGATTGATTTGATGAATACATTGTGCTATTACCCTGAATTGTTACCCTGCCTTATGACATATGACTGTACACATGACTGTAACCAGGACCAGATAATTGTAACCAGGACTAGACTTGTGACCATGACTGGATTATATGTCAACCTAGTGATATGTGATAGATTACACGTATTGACATTGATTGTATATCTACAGTTGTGCCATTGTCAGCTACTGTATTCATGTTTTATCATATGTGTTACTGTTCTGTTATTTGTTGTGTTATTTAGTCTTTCCATCTACAGTTGTTTCTTACTATTACATATGCACATGGTTTCTTCTGCACGAGCTGTTCCCCTTTACACACACACTCATTATGGTCGCGTTCTGACGACCCTGGGTTTGCACGTCCAGCTATTGGACGATTGTTTCTAATGTGCAGGTGTTGAAATACACCTAGAGGGGGGGTGAATAGGTGTGAATGCTAATCTAATGATCTTTTTAAACTTTAATTAAATGAGTGATGCAACGATCTCTCAAAACACGACTAAGAGCCGAATACCCCTTGCGAGGTTCTGAACTCTTTCCTCCCAATTCCCCTTGAATGGGTTAGAGGTGCGCAATGCAACCGTGTTGTATGAGATATGATCGAACAAGTAAAGAATGAAATGCTATGATGAAACACACACAATCAAGCCAAGCATATAAGTATGAATTGCAATATAAATAAGATGCAAGGCAACACAAGCAATGTATATGAGATGTATGAATGACAATAAGTATGATGCTTGTATGAAATGGATGCTTGCACAAAAGTAATGAGAGAGAGTTAGAGATATTGGACAATCGCAAACACAAGGATATGATTCGAGGTTCGAGCCCCTAGCTCTACATCCCCGCCTACACCACCGTGTAGGATTTCCCAATCCACTATAGGAGTACCAAACTCCTCTCTCAACCTTACAAAGCCACCGAGGCTATACAACCACAATCCACCTCTACCGAAGAGGGATACGGCCCGTAGCCAAATACAACAACCACCTCTACCTAAGAGGCTCACAAACCAATCACAATACCACTCCGATCACCTCTACCGAAGAGGGATTCACAAAAGCAAGGAGGGTTTACAACAAGTGGTTCCACAACCACAAACTTCTCTTTTCTTTCTTTTTCTCTTTTCTTTTTCCACACAAAACAAAGATCCTAATAACTTAGGATAGAAGATATAGCTCAAGTGGAAACTAAGTGTTTTGGAAACAAGCAACAAAGAAAAATACTTGGGAAAATTCTTGCCAAAAGATATAGAATGAAAATCAACACAAATATCCCAAATCCTATTTTCTTTGATTTTCCAAAAACACAAAACAAATAAAGATTAAAATTTTTTTTAGCACTTAAACTCTTTTAAAAACTCTTTTAAACTCTACTGAAAACCAGAATTTTTCCTCTTGAAAACCTTAGCCAAAATCCCAAAGGAATGGGGTTTATATAGGCCAAAACAGAAAACTAGCCGTTAGGCTGATGTGGCAATTCTGATAGCCACCGGTCGACCGGCCCGGTCGACCGCCAACGGTCAGAAATATGACCGTTGGGCACTATCGGTCGACCGGCCCGGTCGACCGAAAACAAACAGAGAGCAGAACTCTCATCTCGGTCGACTGCCAGTCGACCGACCAAAAGGAGGAAACACAGTTTCCTTCAATCGGTCGACCGACACAGTCGACCGAAAAGATACAGAGAGCAAACTCTCTATTTCGGTCGACTGGTCTGTTGCTCCGGTCGACCGACAGACATGCACAACTTGTGCATGTCCGGACACAGCAGCCGGTCGACTGTCCCGGTCGACCGGTCTGCCTGAAATACTGTTTCTGGGCAGATTTTAGAGATAGAAAATTTTGTAAAAATCTTTTAACACTTCTAAAAAAAAATCCACAAAAATACTTTTTATCATTTTACTTGATAACCAAACTTGTGATAAAAATTTCAAGACATATATCAATCATATCAATTCATTTTTGTGTCTTGCCAATTTTATCAAAAATAAAACTTGTATTTTAACAAACTTAGATTTTTTTTTTTTCAAAAACATGAATAGGATAGTCAAAATGAGTTTGTCTAAGTTAAGCATGTATGTATAACTAGAAAACATCTACTATACATATAAATCATGAAAACTTGTTTTGATCAAACTATTCATGAAATCACACATCAAAACATAAAACGTGTGTGTTTGTGCACTTGAGCATATCAACTAAACTAAGCTTTACAAATGGATCTAAAACTCATAAACTAAAACTAGGATACCTAAGTCTTCTCTTGAGGAACTCCGTCTTCAAGTAGACTTGCTCCCAAACGCGATCCACCTAGTGCAAAGGGTATGATCTTTAAGCTTTGGCACCGGAATCACCATGAAAAGCTTCCAAACACCTTGTTGAAGCTAATCACCAACACTAATATCCTGCTAATGATCTGAAACTTAGAAACACAAGAATATTAGTAAACATAACTACATGAGTTGATCATCATCAAAACTAGAGTGGAAGGCCTTTGGGCCAACAATCTCCCCCTTTTTGATGATGACAAAACTCATGAAGTTATATATGCATAGATTAAAGTTAAGCTTCAAAGAAGCTCCCCCTTAACTCATGCATCAACAAATAAACAACAATATGCAATGCATGACAATGCATATAAACAATATTAAACATGTTATAGCTCTAGATACCAAAGAAGTAAAACAAACTCTAGGCTCTAGATACCAATAACATAAACATCACTAATATAAACAACATTTTCTTTTTAAAACAAATACATGCATATAACAAAAATCATGCATATAAAAACCAAATTCTTCTCCAAAATACTTCTCCCCCTTTTTGTCAATCATCAACAAAGGGGTGAAGGCATAAAAATTTTTTTTTTCTCCCCCTTTTTGTCAAAAACAAAAAGATCAAGAAGGGGTAATCAAAACATTCTAAATAATACCAAATCTTCTCCCCCTTTTTGTTCTAAATTAAGAACCAATAAAGGGTTAAACAACAAAACATTGATACCAATAAGAAATATGTCAAAGAAGTGCATCTAGATATCAATAGAAATTCAACATGGATCAATAAATGGTATATGAGATAGACATTCATGAAGAGGAAGACGTTAAGTTAGCTTCCCTACATATATGAATTATATGAAGAAAGGAAGACACGCCCTAATTCACATAACACAAAATACGTAATGCATAAAAAGAGATGTGAAGCTCTCCTTACACACGTGTATCTCATAAAGAAGAGTTGTCAAGCTCCTCAATATAGGATACACTCAACATGAATCTATACACATATAGGCAATGTAAATCAAAAGCATCTATTTTTCTTTAAACAAAATTTTGAGATACCAATTAAAAACACTCAACATAAACATCTTGATATCATTAAGAGAAATATGTTCTTTTAACCATATGATACCAATTGAAATTAATTGAAAGTAATTTTAACATAAAGCAAGGGAGTGGGAATCAAATACCAATTGAAAGACAACATCAAATTATCTCCCCCTTTATGAAATACCAACTAAAATAATGCATAATCTTGATACCAATTTAAAGTATTCAATTTAAGCACAATTGAAACTCAAGTACTAGCATAAACATACAAACATATATGAGTATACAAAAAGATCAAAAATTGATACCAATTGAAGGTGTTCAAAGATACCAATTTAAAGAATAAGGTCAAGTGTATCTCATATTATCACAAGAAAGGAATACGAACTAGTTAAATGAAAAGTTTTGTTAACTAGTACGAAATCCTTCAAACAAGGAATAAATACAAGTCATTTTTCATAAAAAATGAAATCCACATGATAATCAACACTCTATTCAATTAAGTATGAAAAGGTCTCATGAAAACAAAGCATGACCAATTAATAAGTGTGAGTGTACAAGTAAAGTGTGGAGATCACAATCATGAAAAATTTGTTCAATTAAATTCAAGTATTCCTTAAAACAAGAAATCATCAAATATTTAATCTTCAAGGTATATGTATGTCTAATACAAACTAAAGTATACATACATATCCAAAATACAAACGAGTCCACAAGAATATTTGCATGAAGGCACGTGGCTCAAAAAGGTGTATATGTATAAGATTAGTTTGAACTAGATAGACATATACATGAAGTTAAAGATAAATACACGAAACATGAAATCAAATTTTTCATCAATACAAAATTTCATTTCAAGGTATATGTATGAATTGTCACCACAATAAGTATACATACATATCCCTAAACACAATTTGAGTCCATAATAGATATTTGCATGAAGGGCAAATGACTCAAGGGGTGTACATGTATATCTTAATGTTTGGCAAGCTAAGCATATACATGAAATAAACTCATGATCATAAATCAAAAATGGGAATACAAGTTTAAAATGTATGAATCATCAAAACTAGACTATACTAGCACATTTAATGGGAACAAACAAGCATTCAATCCCAAACATATATAGATTTGTTTGTAGCCCATTCTATGTACAAGTATAAATCCTAGTCTTGATGAGAACTAACATCTAAACATGTAATCAAATCATTAAGCACAAGACAAGCACGAATATCATTTTGCTAAAACGAAACTCACACAAATTCTTTTATTTGAAACAAAGCTTCTAGGTATATGTATGATTCATCCAAATCTAACAATGTACATACATATCCCAATCATAAACGAGTCTATTAAAAATATTTGCATGAAGGCAAAAGACTCATGGGTATACATGTATATTTATTAGGTTTGAATTTAAAATACATATACATGAAGTAAAGTCAAGAAAATAGGTATGACAAGTTTAAATGGAAGAATTCTCAAAACTAGCTTATACAAGTGCATATAGTGGGTACAAATGAGCATGAGGTACAAAACATATATAAGTCAATTTGTTCTCACTATGTGTACATGTATATATGCAAGTTTTGATAATATCTACATCTAAACTAGTTTGTACCATATGAAGCATAAAACAAACATCATGATAAAGCTAAGAAACATGATTACTATGTAAATTCACATGTATTAGATTCATGATGTACATTATAGCTTAAACACAAGTGAGAACACTAAATATGGGTTCATATAAGCATATGGTGTCTCAAATACTATACATGTATGTCAAGGATCTAATAAGCATGGCATTTACACACTAATCCAAAGACAAGCTATAAATCAAATGATATAAACATGTAATCAACAAAACATGTTATAAATCAAACAATAAAACATGCTATCAATACATGCTAAGAATGATAAAAATGTAACGCATGTAGTAAATGGGAGTTTAGGAATTTGTTACCAAAGCCAAGAGGGCAACTTTCCTTGTCTCCAAAACATGGTGGTCCTCTCCACCAAATCTTCCCTTGAAAGTGATACATCCAATTGATTTCCATGAAGCCCGGAACGCATCCACTCCAAGGTGTCATCACTCTCACGTCATGTGAGAGCCCACACCTACATCAAAAATAGGAGGGGTGGTCTTTGGTACCCATCTCTTATTGGGTCCATGGGGGTTAGTCCCTTCTCTAACCCAAACAAATTTCTTTTTATTTGCTAAATTATTAACATGTAGTCTATCGAAGCAAAATTTAGCAAGGTGGCCCTTACGACCACAATGTGTACAAGTGTACACATGAGCATACGTGTGATGGTGTCCGTGAGGAGCATGTGTATGCCGTGGAGGGTGTGCATGCATGAAAGATGGAACTTGTTTCTTTCGAAGCAAAGTTTCCAATCGTGTATGGTTCATGGCACATTGGCTCATAGTGGAGCCCAAACAATCTACTCTCTTCTTTAGCATACAAATATCATCATTAATCTTAGAAGAAGAGGTACATGCATTAGGTAGTCTAGATGATGAGGCTACACTAGCATGGCAAACATGAGAAACAATATCATTTTTCAAAGAATTATTCTTATTTAAACAAATTTCTAATTCTTTTGAAATGAACTCAATTTCTCTTTTTAAAGAATCATTTTCTTTTAAAACAAGATCAACTTTTGAAGATAAAACATCATTATTTTTCAAAATCTCATTGCAATCATTTTTAGATTTTAAAAAGTTATTTTCTTTAAGAGCAAGATCTAGTTGAGATCTAAGTGAGTCACATTCACTAGAAACCTCATCCTTCTCTTGCAAAACATTATCAAGTCTAGAATGCAAACACTTGTTTTCATTTTCAATTTCTAGACTTTTCTTTTTCAAAATCTTATATTTTTCAATTAATTTTTCACAAACAATAGATAGTTCTTCATTTAAGGCATGGGGATCAATATGTTCATCACATGAAGAACTAGAACAATCATCATCGCTATCTAAGTGGGGTTCCGATTGTACCTCAAGGGAGTCATTCCCTTGGACCATGAAGCATTGCGACTCGGAATCTCCACTAGATTCCTCTTCCTTTTGGATTTGCACTTGAAGCTCGGAGGTGTTGGTTGTGGTTGTCAACTTGTTCCACACTACAAAAGCGGAATCAATATTAGAAACATGTAAAAGATAATCTTTTGAAAGTGTGCTTCTAATAGCCTCAAGGGCAAGAGTATTGGCCCCTATATGTTCACCATTACCAAGATAGTATTTCTTGGTAGCGGCAAGATATGCATGTATGCCTAGGGTCTTCAAATACATGGACATCCTAAGCTTCCATACCACAAGGTTGGAAGGGTCATAGCTAGGTGGGGTCATGAAGTCCATGGGAAACTATATGAATGTGCAAGCAAGCAAATGCAAACAAATAGATTAGCAAGCAAATGGATCACTCCTAGGATGTTAAGCCTAATATCAGGAGCACTAGCTCTGATACCAATTGAAATACACCTAGAGGGGGGGTGAATAGGTGTGAATGCTAATCTAATGATCTTTTTAAACTTTAATTAAATGAGTGATGCAACGATCTCTCAAACACGACTAAGAGCCGAATACCCCTTGCGAGGTTCTGAACTCTTTCCTCCCAATTCCCCTTGAATGGGTTAGAGGTGCGCAATGCAACCGTGTTGTATGAGATATGATCGAACAAGTAAAGAATGAAATGCTATGATGAAACACACACAATCAAGCCAAGCATATAAGTATGAATTGCAATATAAATAAGATGCAAGGCAACACAAGCAATGTATATGAGATGTATGAATGACAATAAGTATGATGCTTGTATGAAATGGATGCTTGCACAAAAGTAATGAGAGAGAGTTAGAGATATTGGACAATCGCAAACACAAGGATATGATTCGAGGTTCGAGCCCCTAGCTCTACATCCCCGCCTACACCACCGTGTAGGATTTCCCAATCCACTATAGGAGTACCAAACTCCTCTCTCAACCTTACAAAGCCACCGAGGCTATACAACCACAATCCACCTCTACCGAAGAGGGATACGGCCCGTAGCCAAATACAACAACCACCTCTACCTAAGAGGCTCACAAACCAATCACAATACCACTCCGATCACCTCTACCGAAGAGGGATTCACAAAAGTAAGGAGGGTTTACAACAAGTGGTTCCACAACCACAAACTTCTCTTTTCTTTCTTTTTCTCTTTTCTTTTTCCACACAAAACAAAGATCCTAATAACTTAGGATAGAAGATATAGCTCAAGTGGAAACTAAGTGTTTTGGAAACAAGCAACAAAGAAAAATACTTGGGAAAATTCTTGCCAAAAGATATAGAATGAAAATCAACACAAATATCCCAAATCCTATTTTCTTTGATTTTCCAAAAACACAAAACAAATAAAGATTAAAATTTTTTTTAGCACTTAAACTCTTTTAAAACTCTTTTAAACTCTACTGAAAACCAGAATTTTTCCTCTTGAAAACCTTAGCCAAAATCCCAAAGGAATGGGGTTTATATAGGCCAAAACATAAAACTAGCCGTTAGGCTGATGTGGCAATTCTGACAGCCACCGGTCGACCGGCCCGGTCGACCGCCAACGGTCAGAAATATGACCGTTGGGCACTATCGGTCGACCGGCCCGGTCGACCGAAAACAAACAGAGAGCAGAACTCTCATCTCGGTCGACTGCCAGTCGACCGACCAAAAGGAGGAAACACAGTTTCCTTCAATCGGTCGACCGACACAGTCGACCGAAAAGATACAGAGAGCAAACTCTCTATTTCGGTCGACTGGTCTGTTGCTCCGGTCGACCGACAGACATGCACAACTTGTGCATGTCCGGACACAGCAGCCGGTCGACTGTCCCGGTCGACCGGTCTGCCTGAAATACTGTTTCTGGGCAGATTTTAGAGATAGAAAATTTTGTAAAAAATCTTTTAACACTTCTAAAAAAAAATCCACAAAAATACTTTTTATCATTTTACTTGATAACCAAACTTGTGATAAAAATTTCAAGACATATATCAATCATATCAATTCATTTTTGTGTCTTGCCAATTTTATCAAAAATAAAACTTGTATTTTAACAAACTTAGATTTTTTTTTTTCAAAAACATGAATAGGATAGTCAAAATGAGTTTGTCTAAATTAAGCATGTATGTATAACTAGAAAACATCTACTATACATATAAATCATGAAAACTTGTTTTGATCAAACTATTCATGAAATCACACATCAAAACATAAAACGTGTGTGTTTGTGCACTTGAGCATATCAACTAAACTAAGCTTTACAAATGGATCTAAAACTCATAAACTAAAACTAGGATACCTAAGTCTTCTCTTGAGGAACTCCGTCTTCAAGTAGACTTGCTCCCAAACGCGATCCACCGAGTGCAAAGGGTATGATCTTTAAGCTTTGGCACCGGAATCACCATGAAAAGCTTCCAAACACCTTGTTGAAGCTAATCACCAACACTAATATCCTGCTAATGATCTGAAACTTAGAAACACAAGAATATTAGTAAACATAACTACATGAGTTGATCATCATCAAAACTAGAGTGGAAGGCCTTTGGGCCAACAGGTGTTTGATGAGGCGGTACGCTTTACGAGGAGTTTGGATCCTCTCCCTTTGATTCTGGTATACTTGCATTTTATTCTTGTTATGATTCCTTGATTCCTGTATATCACTTTTGACTTCTATTCAGCTGTCATTTTCTTCCTGTTATTCATTGCTATCATGTATAGTCTTATATGTATTATTGCAGTGATCCTTGATTATTATAGTTCTGATTATAACTCGTTCAGGTTACAATTGAGGCTTAGCGTATATACGTGGGGTATTATCCTCGCGTATATACGTCGCCATAACGACTCCGTATCTTTAGGATCGGGGCGTTACAGAGTGGTATCAGAGCCTAGGTTCGACATAAAAGAGAACCTAGTTCCTACCTGTAACCTGAGACAGTTATGTTGACACTGCAATATACATATACTATTCACGTGATAATATTGACTCCATTGGAAATTGATCGTCCTCCCTTTGGAATTCCGTTCTTGATCTGTTGATATTCATGATTCCAACACTTCAATTAGAGTGATTTGGATTTCCATCTTGATTTCATCTTTCCTTTCTATTCATTCCTCCTGATTCTATCTCTTGAGATCAGTTACTCCATTTTGAAGCCAGTAGCAGAGATCAGAGCGCGCAGTGGAATCGTAGTGTCCCTATGAGGCGACGTGGAAGCTTGTTGTGTTCTTTCTTGATCTTTGATTCTTTTACCATTCCCTACCTTATTTGAATTTCGAGGATGAAATTTTAATAAGGTGGGTAGAGTGTAAGATCCCTAGCTAGTAATACAGTATTTTCATTTTTCTAAAAGTATTTATTTTGAATTACTGATTATTTTTATTTCATCAACTCGATTTATTATTTTCTTCCTTGTGATTGTTTCTATTATTAAATATGGGAATTCCTTTTGAGATAGTAAACGGTAATTTTCTATTATCATTCCGTTGTTAATTATTTTTGATAATATTATTTGTGTTACTATTATTTGTTTATTTAGTTTGGTATTCGTATTGATGTTAATACTAATCATGGTGGTGGTGTTCTCCTTGTTAGCCTCTCACCCTACCTTCTATTTACCCACTTGGTGATCCCATACCCATTTGGATTCCATAACCCAATACCCAATATTTATCTGATTGGACCCTATTACACCATAGACCCAATACTCATTCAACTATTGGACTCGGACCCAACCCGTTATTAGTTAACCCAATACCCATTACTAAACCCATCCTATATAAACCTATCCTAACCTAAACCTAGGGATTAACCTAACCCTAATCTCTCCCTCAACTCACATAGCCGCACCTCTCCTTGGTCGCAACCAACAGGGAACCAGCAGCCATGGCCGGCCCCCTTCACAGCCGCACACCCCCACCTGCATCCATGGCCGACCACCACCTCCTCCCGAGTCCACCTGCAGCTGCTCCTCTTCCCCCTGACAGCATGGCGCAACCACCACAGCAACAGCAGCCCCAGATCCCCTCCAGGCCAGATCCGGCAACACACCATAGCAGGCCGGCCACCCAGATCCAGTCCTGCAGATCTGGACAGCCGCACCTTCCTCCTGCGGATCCGCCCCTCGCCACTTCAGGCCAGCCGCGGAAGCCGAGCTCCACCAGGCCGCAACCTGCGCCCATCTCCCCGAGCAACAGCAGCGATCAGGCCCAGATCAACAACCTGCAGATCCAGCGCCCACCAGTCCCCTGTTGGCAGCCCATCTTCCTCCGACGGCCGGATCTCCACCCGCGACAGTCCCTTACAGATCAGCAGCCCTCCCTCCTTGCAGATCAGCGACACGGCACCACCGGAGCAGCCCTCCTCCACCACCACGGCCGAGCAGCAGATCCAACAGCACCTCGACAGCCCCATCGATCCCCCGGCAACCAACAACAGCCCAAATCTGTAATCTGTCCAGATCTGCGCAAGTTCGGGCGAGCTGGTCGTTCTCCTGATCCACGTCAGACCTTCATCGGAGACTAGCGCGGTGACCTTCTCCAGTGTCTTGGCCACCCCCCATGCAGTCCGTTGGCGAGGAACCGCACCACAGCGACCATGGCAGCGACTCGCCCGGCAACGCGCACAACAGATCCAGATTCAGACCAGCAGCACAAGCAGCGGGCGAGCGGCGATTCCGGGCCCTTCCGGCGAGCGCGAGACCTCCAGATTGCAGCCAGGTCTTCCCCAGGACCCTGGCTACCGTCCTATGTAGTCCGACAGCGAAGAGCGGCGCCACGGCGAATGTAACGGCGACTCGCCCGGTAACGCGCAGATTCCCCAAGGTGAGTGTATCTCTCCCTCTTTCTATTTTCTCTCTCATTATTATATGCATTGGTTTATAGATGTATTTTAATGTGTATGTAGAGTGAATGTAGAACTTGTATTCTTTGTTGTGTGAGAGAGAGGAGGCATATACATGTTTTATTGTGTAGAGATCACCGAGCATGAAGGTGGACGGTCATCTCCCGTTTATTTTACATGTTGGATGTATAGGAATATGATATGCATGATTCTTGATACATGTTAGAACCCCCATGTTTGTCCTATGTATATCTAGAGTATTGTTGTAGACATAACAAGATGAAGCATGAGGGTGATTGAGATGGATATTAGTGGTAATGACTTGATCTAATAGAGCTTAGATGCACGTATATGTGGTGATACCGAATATTGGGATATCATGTTTGATCTTAATAGAAATGTGAACCCTTGAGGAATTGTGAATACTTATAAATTAGAGTTGTATGTTAGGGTGAGAAAATTGGCACTGGATATTGTGATATGATGGAACAACAATTATTATATCAGATTTCTAGACTTGTAATGGAACTAGATGATTATAGAACTATTGGGATTATGAATTGGTGGTGATGATTTGGATCTATAGTTGGGTATATGAGAACTATCAGATGATATGTCGTTGATGTTAAGTATCAGTAGTAACTATTCTATATCGTAGTTGATCGAGGATACATTGGATGTGACCTTACCTTACTAAAAGATTATGACGATTGGATTGATACATGAACTCATTTCAGAGTCGGACTGAACTTGTGTTATAGATGATTTTAGATTTACATTCTTTATGGTTAAACCTGATATGCATTAAGATGAGATGATATATTCAATTAGAGTACTTTCCAGACTTGATACTTATTTATTGGTGATGATTTGATGATGATTCATTCGGATGTGGATATGGGCTTACAATGATGTTAGAGATTGGATAACTGATACTTGGATCAGTATGTAGACTTAGTTGGAATTTGGATTGATCTGGGATTCATGTTATTTTACATTGAATGATAATCAGTAATTAGGCAAGACTTTATTTGTGAGTATTTGAGGACATATCAGATATGACTGAAGTAGTTGAGTAGATATTCTAGATCACATGGGTTGAGGATGTTCCTATTTAATATGATTGTGGTATATGTTTGACTTGTTAATCTCGAGGACATGCATAGTGATTGATTACACTTATTGATAGAGATTGAGTTATGATGATGGTAATCTAGTCAACATCAGTGATTTTGTATTTCAGAGCTTATATGGATTGGTAGAGATGTAAACCGACTATTGTTACATGCAGGCATATGAGATATGACCGGTTATAGATGAGACGGCTATTGAGTATTATCGAGTTCTATTGTTGTTGTATTAATCCATGTTATTGAAGTTACTGGGAAATGATTGTTTGACTGTAACCAGAGTACAGTCCTATTGTTCATCGTATACACGGTTACTGTTACTGTTACTGTTACTGATATTGTTCACCGTGTATACGATTACTGATTGATTATTACTGTACTGATATTGTTACCGTCCAGTAGCATCCCAGTAATTGAAATGGCATAAGGTATTGATTATTACTGATGGCATTACGTGACTGATTGCACACTAGACACCTTTCACTGGACCTTAGCATATGACTGTATCACTGTTACTTGACATCTAGTACTCCTGTACCCACTGTATCCATGTCCCATGCACTGTTGACCTGTTAATAGCACAGTCAAACCGACGTCCGGCGGTTTGCCGCCTGGTGTCGGGATTGACGAGGATGTATCCCACAATCGTGCTAGCATCCGGCGGATCTTGAATGGAACTAAGTGCCACACGGAACAAAGTGCCACATCATACACATGGTGGGGGCCACCTCTTGAATCCGTGGGGGCCACCTCTAGAATCCATTCCCCTCAGAGCAAAGTGCCACACGGAGCAAAGTGCCACACCACATACGTGGTGGGGGCCACCTCTTGAATCTGTGGGAGCCACCTCTTGAATCTGCAGGGCCATTTACTGACTGTGCCACCTGGTGTTAGCGTGATATTGCATTCTCAGTGCCTATTAGCATCCACACGCACTTGTATGATGATAACTCCTAGGACTCATGTTATTTGGTTCTCTTTCCCTATTCGAACAATGATACCCGCATATCGGAGTTCGAATGAGTTCTACTGGATGTGCGGGCTCCAGGGTGAACTGTCGGATGTTGTGGGACGCCGGTGGGAAAGTGACAAAGATAACGTAGAATGCTGTTGATTGTTATTGATTGATTTGAATGAATACATTGTGCTATTACCCTGAATTGTTACCCTGCCTTATGACATATGACTGTACACATGACTGTAACCAGGACCAGATAATTGTAACCTGGACTAGACTTGTGACCATGACTGGATTATATGTCAACCTAGTGATATGTGATAGATTACACGTATTGACATTGATTGTATATCTACAGTTGTGCCATTGTCAGCTACTGTATTCATGTTTTATCATATGTGTTACTGTTCTGTTATTTGTTGTGTTATTTAGTCTTTCCATCTACAGTTGTTTCTTACTATTACATATGCACATGGTTTCTTCTGCACGAGCTGTTCCCCTTTACACACACACTCATTATGGTCGCGTTCTGACGACCCTGGGTTTGCACGTCCAGCTATTGGACGATTGTTTCTAATGTGCAGGTGTTTGATGAGGCGGTACGCTTTACGAGGAGTTTGGATCCTCTCCCTTTGATTCTGGTATACTTGCATTTTATTCTTGTTATGATTCCTTGATTCCTGTATATCACTTTTGACTTCTATTCAGCTGTCATTTTCTTCCTGTTATTCATTGCTATCATGTATAGTCTTATATGTATTATTGCAGTGATCCTTGATTATTATAGTTCTGATTATAACTCGTTCAGGTTACAATTGAGGCTTAGCGTATATACGTGGGGTATTATCCTCGCGTATATACGTCGCCATAACGACTCCGTATCTTTAGGATCGGGGCGTTACAAACGCAAACAAAGAGATTTATCCTGGTTCGGTCCTTGTGACCTACATCCAGTCCCCAAGCCACCCGCTTGAGATTTTCCTTTATCCTTGATCTTGCCACCCAAAATCAATACAACATGTACACCACTTGTCGAATCTCCTTCTCCAAATGTGTACACCTTCTCTTCCACCAAGAGAACACCTTCTCTTCCACCAAGAGAATACCTTTACCTTTGTACAACTGCCTCTTCAACCAAGAAGCCTCCCGTGTACAAATAAACACTTTGAGAATTACAATACTTTTCCTATAGCCTTGGTACAGATGTGTATGTGGACAAGGTTCAGTATAGGAAAGATGAACTTCAGAGAACTTCACTAATGGAATTGTCTTTTGGTGAAGAACAGAAGTTAGGAAATCAGTTTTCAGGTTTTTCTGGAATTTGGCTTTGGAAAACTGAATGAAAATCTTTTTTGTCTTAACCTTTGGCCTTAGGAATAACTTCCCTATTTATAGCTGTAGACTAGGGTTAGTTAGGGTAGTTATAGGACCAATTCAGATGATATAGACGTTGGAAAACGTTACCAAAAGGATCAGATAAAGAAAACTGTCCAACAGTCAGAAACTGCCTATAGTCGACTTGAGATATGAGTTAGTCGACTAAGTTGGGCAATTTATACTGGGTTAGTCGACTAATATTGGGTATAAGTCGACTACAACATCTATTAGTCGACTATATAAACTGTTAAGTCGACTAACAGTGACTAACAGAGAGTTGGGATCTTTCAGGACAAAAGATAGTCGACTAGGGAAATCTATAAGTCGACTATACCATGTATTAGTCGACTAGGGAAATATATAAGTCGACTAATAACATTATTAGTCGACTAATCATTTTTATAAGTCGACTAATCACCCTATTAGTCTACTAATAGGCAGGGTCAAGTCTACTAATAGGAAGGGTCAAGTCTACTAATAGGCTATGATATATGTGTGTGCATCAAGGCTTTTACATGTTATTTCATCTTTACAAACCACACTCTATCAACTCTCCTTAGCACATCTTGATCATGTAGAACTCTTGATTCTTCATTTGTTTAGAGCTCCAAATGTCATGCATCGCAAACGTCTTCATCGAAACATGTACCAACAAAACATGTATGCAAATGAAGGAGTAAACATGCTAATCAAACATAAAACAAAATCACAAAATCTTTTTCTCCTATTTGCAAAAACAAAACATATATGCATAAACACAAATACTACTCCCCCTAAAGCAAGGAAAACAAATACTTCTCCCCCTTAAGCAAGGAAAACATGCATATATCTCAAATACTTCTCCCCTTTTTGTCAATCATCAACAAAGGGGTTAAAGTAAAAAAAACAAATCATCAAATTTTTCTCCCCCTTTTTGTCATAAACAAAGAGACCAATAAGGGGTGTAAACAAATAAGTCAATAAAAGGTTATATGCGATATACATTCATGAAGAGGAAGACGGTAAAGTAACTTCCCTACACATATACATTACATGAAAGAGGGATGACAAGCCCTAATTCACATAACGTATAATATGTAATGCATAAGAAGAGATGTGAAGCTCCCCTTACACACGTGTATCACATAGAGAAGAGTTGTCAAGCTCCTCAATATACAATACACTCAACATGAATCTATATGTAGAAGAGATGTTAAGCTCTCCTTGCATATAGGCAATACAAATCAAAAATTTTGATTTTTCTTATAAAACAAAATTTTGAATTTTCTCAATAAAACAAATCTTGAGAATTTTTCTTAAAAAAAATTTATTTTCTTATCATAAACAACTTTGTGATTTAAACATGTAAAACAATTTTAACTCAAGCACAAATAACTCATATATATGTATGAAAAATGAGTATACCAAATGAAATTGATACATACATATATAAGAAAACAAAATATGAGTGTATACAAAAATAGAGTCAAATTGATACCAATTGAAATGATTCAATGATACCAATTGAAACAATAATAGGATCATGTGTATAACTCATAAAACATTGAAGAATACATAACTAGTTAAATTAATTTTTGAAAAACTAGTTAAAGATCCTTCAAAAACATGAAACCAAATCATATGTATTTCATGAATCATACCAAATACACAAGAGATGACACTCAAAATCGATTAAGCTCGTAAAAGTGTTCATGAATCAAAGTCATGACAAAACAAAAGAAGTATGAGTGTTCAATAATCATGTAAATAGTATTTTCATGAAAATATTCAATGAAGCTCAAAACACAAATATCATTTTATCGAACAAATCATAAAAATTCATTTTTCATTAAAACAAAACAAGCTTCTAGGTATATGTATGATTTATCTAAATCTAACAATATGCATACATATCCCAAACATAAAAGAGTCTATTAAAGGTATTTGCATGAAGGCAAGAGACTCACGGGTATACATGTATATTTATTAGATTTAAATAAAAATTACATATACATGAAGTAAAACATGAAAATTGGCTAAACAAGTGTAAATGAGAGAATCATCAAAACTAGGCTATACATGTGCATATAGTGGGTACAAATGAGCATGAAGTGCAAACATATATTAATCAATTTGTTGCTCACTACTTGTACATGTATAAATCCAAGTTTTAATAAAAACTACATTTAAACTAGTATTTACCACATGAAGTACAAAACCTAAAACATGAACATGCTAAAAATATCATGTATGAACAAGCATGTACATAAACTAAGAGTTTAGAAATACTTACCAACTAAGGAATTATGTTCCAAAACTCCAAACATGGTGGTTGACCCACCAAAACTCCTTGATAGCATGCATCTATATATGTGTCCATCAAGTCCATGTGCATCCACCATCAAGGCACCATCCCTCTCACGTCGTGTGAGAGCCCTCACCTACACCAAAAACACAAGGTGGGGGTTTTGGTACCCATTTTTTCTTGGGTCCTTGAGGGTTAGTCTTGTAAGGCACTCAAACATTTTTATTAGCAAAATTTAAAACATTTATCTTATCATAACAAAACTTTGCTAAATGGCCTTTGCGGCCACAATGTGTACCTTTGTACACCTTAGGATGCTTATGTGTATGTGGATGATCGTGGCGTGCAACATAAGCATATGCATGAGAGTGATGTGCATGAATGTGTGGAGTTTGTTTCTTTGAAAATAAAGACTCCAATCTAGAATGATTAAAAGCACAAGAGCTCAAAGTTGAGCTCAAACAACTAATCCTATTTTTCAAAACATTGATCTCACTATTATCAATGGTGGCATGTAAAGCATGGTGAGATTGTGAAACAATTTTCTTTTTCTTTTGAAAAACATTTTCTTGTTCTTTTTCAATCATTTTTCTTTTTAAAATATTATTTTCTTGAAAAACGACTTCCTTTTGTTTTTTCACCAAAATAATTTCATTTTTCAAACAAGTGTTTCCTTCACAAAGATCATTTAATTTGGAAAGCAAGGAAACATTCTCATTTTTCAAAAATTCATTTTTTTTCAATGCATGCAACCTTAGTTCTAAATGAATCTTTCTCCTTTAGCATGCTATCAAAATTCTTTTTCAAATTTTTATTATCTTTTCTTAGCATGTTATATTTTTCAAGTAATTGTTGACAAAAACAAGCAAGCTCATCATATGACAGGTCATTTTCATCTACCTCGGATTCGGTAGTTACCTCAAGGGGGTTATCCCCTTGCACCATATAGCACTTGTTGGAGACATCACTTCCAACATCCGAATCGCTCCCGGCATAATATAGATCCTTTTCGCCAAGGGAGGTGATGATGTTCCAAGCTATAAAAGCCGAATCAACATTAGAAACCCTAGATAAATAATCATCATTTAGGGTAGACTTTAAAGCATTAAGGGCTTTTGCATTAGCCTTATTATTCTTGCTATTAACATATGAATCTTTAGTGGTAGCAAGATAAACATGAATGCCTAGGGTTTTGAGGTACATAGACATCTTAACCTTCCAAATTTGGATGTTAAGAATGTCAAACATGGGCGGTGACATGAAGTCCATGGTATGTGTACAAAAATATTGTGATTAGCCTAAAATGAGGATCTTTAACTCTAAGTTGTAAGACCCAAATTCAGAGCACTTGGCTCTGATACCAATTGTAGGATCACCTAGAGGGGGGTGAATAGGTGATGGCTAATCTAATGGTCACTTAATGTCAAATAATGCGGAAGTAAAAACTATTATGACCTAAACTAAACTCTTACACTAAACACCACGTATAACACAAGAGTGTTGCCGAATTCCCCGTGAAGGGCTCTGGACAAACTCCTCTAGATTCCCCTAGATAAGGGTTGAGTTGCCGCGTTGGCTCTCTTGGTTGAATACAAGTGTTAGCAAACAATCCCAAGCATATATCAATATGAGCACACAAATATATCAAGCATATAAATATGAAAGCAATAGAGGCATGCAAGATATAAACAAGAGATAGAGAGAGAGTGAGCAATCACAAACACAAGGGATTTGTTTCGAGGTTCGGGCATACTTGCTCTACATCCCCGCCTTCGACACACGAAGGATTTCCACTATAATTGATCCCAATGGATCACTCCTCGGTGCCGCAACACCTACAAGCTCTTGGACTCTCTAGCCCGTACACACCGCAAGCCCACCGGCTCACCGAGGCCGCACCTCAAACAACAAGTTCGCACCCGAACTCGAAACACCGCAGACACACACGTCCGCCTCCTCAAAGTACAAGAAAAGATCTCTTGGTGATCTAAACACTTTGATCACCAATAAACACTCTCACAACAAAACCCTATAGGTAGATATAGCAATGGATAGCTCAAGTGGGTGTGTGAGAAAACAAGGATGGAAATTGTGGAGGAAAACTCAAAGATTCACTTTTAACACTCTTGATAAAAACTCTCCTTTTGATTGGAAATATTTGCTCTAAAACAAGTGGAGAAAACCTCTTAAAAGAGTTGGGAAAACTGGTGAAAAATCCACTTGAAAATCTTGGAGAAAAATAATGTTCAAACCCCCAAATTTATAGGGCTAGAAAAACTAGCCGTTGGGGTCTGACAGAACTGTCGGTCGACCGCCCGGTCGACCGGCCAACGGTCATATTTCAGACTGTTGAGCCATCGGTCGACCGGTCGGTTGACTGAGGCCAGGATACAGAGAGCAAGTCTCTCTGTCCGGTCGACTGTCCGGTCGACCGGGGCCTTTCTAGAGAGCAGAGCTCTCTGGACGGTCGACCGGGTCGGTCGACCGGCCTCCTGCCAGAACTGGCGTGCACGTCTGTGCACGTCGGCCGACCGTGACGGTCGGCCGACTTCAACTACGGTCGACCGTCCCGGTCGACCTGCTGAAGCCAGGAAACAAGGTTAAGGGATTAAAAACTTGGTCTTTTGATTGAAATAAAATCCCATAAAATACTGAAAAATCTACAAAAATAGTTTTACCAATATACTTTGATAAACAAACATGCTTGCACAAAATCAAGGCATGTTACAAATGATTTGGACTATTTTTGTAATATGAAAAAATTGGTTCAAATGAAAAACAGTATTTTTCCAAACATGATTTTTCAAAACTTGTTTTTCCAAAACTTCACAAAATACAAAAACAAGATATTTAAACTCATTTGAAGCATAGAGTGTATGGATATGATCCACTACACAAACATGGTGAAATATCTATGTTTTTGACATTAAGCTCTAAACATGGTTTTGGTTAAAACATAATACTTGAATACCAAAAACCAAAATGATATTTTTCTAAAAGAAAATCTTTTGTAAAAATAAAACTATCAAGAGTGTGTGTGTATATGTACTTGAGCAATCCACCAACTATTCTATCCTTTACATTTTAACTAAAAACAAAATCTTCTAAAAACAAACCTAGACTCAAGTCTTCATCTTCTTGAAGTCTTCACTTAAAGTCTTCTCATCTTCTTGACTTGGTCCAAACACGATCCAATGGCTCTTGGATCAAATTGTGCTAGCTCCAAAACTTGACTTCAAATCCTTTGTTGAAGCTATGCACCTACTAAGATCTTGATCATAAATCTATCACTAATTAAACACAAGATCATTAGTACTATAACTACATGAGTTGATCATGATCAAAACTAGAGTGATGGGCTTTCGGGCCAACAAAAACAACAAAGAAAAATACTTGAAAAAATCAAAAGATAGATATTGAAATAGAGATCAAAAACCAATTCCAAAATACTCTCTTTTTCTTTGAATTTTTCAACACTTTAAAACAAATGAAGATAGATCTTTTGAACCCAAAACTCTTTTGAAAACTTGTTGTTTAAACACTAGAGAAGTAGGAAATTTTTGCTCTAAAAATTCTTGGTAAAACCCACGTCAAATGGGGTATATATAAGCCCCATAAAAATTCTGCCCGTTGGCAGCTGACAAGGTCAAAAATGACCTTCCGGTCGACCGGCCGGTCGACCGGCCAACGGTCAAAAAAGTGACCGTTGAGCCTGCCAGTCGACCGCCCGGTTGACCGCGCCCAGAACCAGAGAGCAACGGCTCTCTGGCCGATCGACCGCCCAGTTGACCGGGATAACCCGAGAGTGGGTTGCCTTCAGTCGGTCGACCGCTCGGTCGACCGGCCCAAGGGGCTGGCCTGCGTGCACGTCCTTGTGAACGTCGGTCGACCGGTCCGATCGATCGACTCTGGGTCCGGTCGACCGGCCTGGTCGACCGCCAGAGCCTGGCAGAACTGGCTAAGGGATTTAAAACTTGGGTTTTTATTTATCAAATAAATCCCATAAAATTTTTAAAAATCCATAAAAATAGTTTCTGTATAATACTTTGATATAGTTTTGAACTACTTTTATAACTTAGAAATTTTGCCGAAAACAAAAAACCGTATTTTTCAAAACTTAGATTATTGAAATGGAAAATCATTTTCTCCAAAACTCATCCAAATTCAAAAACATGATATTGAAAAAACTTTGAAACATGTTGTATATGAATATAATCCAATATACATGAAAGATATTTATATCAATTTTTTGTCATTAAATCTGAAAATAAGTTTTGTTAAAACACTAAAACTCCAAACTAATGAAATAGATTATCAAACTAAGTTTGTTTAAATAGTTGAAGCATACATGTATATAGAACAAATCTAATATACCTTAAACCATGTAAACTTATTGATTCTATCTATTCATGAAAACCAAGATCGGTTAAACCAAAAACTGAAAACCAAAACATGAAACTTAAACAAGTGTGTGTGTTGTGAACTTAAGCATATCACACTATCAAACTTTACAATGGATATAAACTATAAACTAAACACCATACCGAAGTCTTCTTGTAGAGCTCTGTCTCCAAGTCGACTCGATCCAAACGTGATCCACCGAGCTTGACTCCAACTGAGTGCTAGATATGAACTTTGACGCTCGGGCTCTTGAATCACCATGTAAAAGCTCCAAAACACCTTTGTTGAAGCTAATCACCTACTAATATCTTGGTTAAGTATCTGAAACTAAATATCACAAGATTATTAGTAAACCATAATTACATGAGTTAATCATCATCAAAACTAGAATGGAAGGCCTCTGGGCCAACAGGACCTTTTGTCGTTGGGTCGAACTTCGATCGATTGAACCAAAGCAGGGAGGTATGCCACCATTATACATAGAAAAGTCAGGCTAAATAAGCCATCTACCTGAAACCATTGCTTAGGCATGATTGACTTCAAAATATGACCTATTCTTCTAAGTTGAAGATAAGTACATGTTTATATACTAGAGAAGAGTGAAAAGGCTAAAACAACCTGATCCTTGTTTTCTTCTTCAATGTTAAAGGCGTTCGATCGGCTCGATACTAGTCAATAGTGAATTTGTAACCTTAACTCTTCTTTGATACAACCAGTGTTCGATCGGCTCGACACTGATTTATGGTTGTATGATCTCGTTAGAGAAAGAGAGGAGCGCTCTTTCTACATATCTTGGATCTGAAGGTCTTGATCAGAGGTGTAATGTTAACTTGATCATGAGAAGGATCTTATGAAGGATAATACTTCTTTAGGAACTTGTCGTTGATTGGCATCATGATTGAGGCTTAAACCTACACACAAATACAGTATTTCAGAACTTAAGAATAGAGATGTGCAAGTGCTCAATTCTACCGCAATAGCAAGTGGCTATGCGGGTCGTGATCCACAAGGAGGTTAGCGATAGAAGCGTTCAAGGTTTGTATTGAAATTTTTGTGAAGAAAAACGAAGGTTCTTCTTTGTTTTAAGAAATGAAAATGAAAAAAAGTTAGGTTAACTTAGAAAGAAAGCGATAGATGGAGAAGGTGGAGAAAAATGGAGAATGATTATTTACAAAGAAAATGGAAAAGGAGTGATGAAAGAAATCGTGTTGGTGATCTAAACTAAGAAATAAAAGAAAAGAAAGAAGATTAAAGCAGTACCTACCTAGTTTGGTTGATGACTTACCTAAAACCCTTGCATGTTCTATCTTACTTCGGAGGCGTTCAACGCATAAGCCATAGGATCGAGCTCAGTTCCCATTCGCATTATATCATCAAGACGAACAAGAATGAAGTGATATGGAGTCTTGAGGAGGAGAACATCATTATTGTTGGCACTCACACAAACATTGTTATACTTATGCTTCTGGATTCACTTGCATGCTCATCAAAACCAAAAGAGGTAAAGTAGAAAGAAGAAAAGAAAACAAAAGTAAAGAGACGAACATAAAAAAATAATTACCTTTTATTGCTTGCAGAAACAATGGAAGAAAGGAGGAGGGTACATCGGTGTCACTCTCAACATAAGCCTCTCTCTTACTTACATGAATCTCAATCTACCCTAAGCTTACATACAAATAAAATTACATAAAAAGAAAACAAAAACCTATACTACAAAGAGTGAAAAACTGGACTAATTCCTATCTCTACATGGTCGTCCTATTTTGCTCAGCTGAAATTAGTATTTATAGGGCAAAACCAAAAGGGTAAGATCCCGGGAAGATTGGGGGAGCAAACGCTCCCCTAACTGACACAAGATAGCCGCGGAAATGCGGCTTGGGCCGCGTTTCCGCAACCCTGGTGTGGTCAGGTAGCCACACCCAATTGGTGGGATCTCCTGGTTTGGTTATTCTCCTGTATCTTCTTCTGGTTTTCTCGTTTCAGCTTTAGAATTTGACGAAACAGCCTTTGATTGTTGGCTTCAACCGCTTAATTCAGGGAGGATTCTTCTCAACCAGTTTTCAACCTCTTGATATGCCAAGATTTAGCCTTGATTCCTTGATTTCGAATTTTTTCTTGAATTAAATTAGAATTTGGTGGGCTTTTGGGCTTGTTTCTCTTTCTTTTCTTTTAGCAATTGGGCCTACATTAAACAAAGAAGAAGAATACTTATTAATATGATTTATTAGCTAAAAAGTATGGTAAGGTGACAATGTATATGCAATATATGTGACTAATCACATCATGAGTAAGTCTCCGTCTGAAGTCATAAGGCGATATGCTCCATTTGAATAGACTGTTTCTATCACAAACGGTCCTTCCCATTTGGGCTGAAATTTGCCTTTGATTTTGTCCGTCATGATCATCGGTCATTAGACGGCTAAAACCAAATCTCCTTTCTGGAAAATCCTTTGCTTAACCTTCTTATTGAAGGCCTTCGAGATTCGCGCTTAATACAACTCAATGTGTTGTTGAGCTTGTAGCCGCTTCTCATCTAAGGCTTCGAGCTCTTGGAGACACAAGTGATCATTATCCTTCTTTGTCATTCTAGTCATTAAAGCGACTCGTAATGACGGCATCTGGATTTCTAGCGGTATGACCGCTTCGCACCCGTATACCAGGGAAAAAGATGTATTGCCTGTCGGGATCCGAACTGTGGTTCGGTAGGCCCAAAGACATTCACTAAGCTTCTCATTCCAATCTCGCTTATTTGATGAAATGAATTTTTTGAGTAGCTTGATAATTATCTTGTTGAATGCTTCAACCAAGCCATTAGCAGCAGAGTTATAAGCAGTTATGCCACATTCTGAATCTGGTACTTGTCACAAAATCGATAGAATACCTGGCTCACGAATTGGGGACCGTTATCATGGATGATTGCCTAGGGACACCAAATCGATCGATGACATGGTGTTTGATAAAATTAACCACATCAGAAGTTTTAACTTCCACAAGTAGTATAGCCTCTGCCTACTTTGAAAAGTAATCGGTTATTGTCGAGATAAACCAGTGACCTTTTGTTGAAGAGGGGCTTATCGGCCCTATGACATCGATTTCCCATGCTTCAAATGGTCACGAAGCAACGGTTGGATGGAGCAACTCTGGAGGCTGATGTATGAAGTCCGCATGGATTTGGCAGGCTTTACACCTTCGTGCGTATTAGACGACATCGGCTATCATGGTCGGCCAATAATTTTCAAGCCTGTGTTATCTATCCTTGAGTTTTGGACCTGGCTGATGAGCTCCGCATATGCCATCGTGCGCTTCTTTAAGCACTCTTTGTGCCTCTGGAGGAGGATATCATCATATGAGCGACGGTAGAGTGTCTTTACTATTGGATCATAGTAAAAATGAAGAGACCTTCGTCTGATAGATGCTACTTCTTTAGGGTTATCCGGCAATATATCATGCAAAGCATAGTCAATGAGGGGAAATCGCCAATCTCATAGTTCAAAATCCATCGAGATGCTATAGACTTTCTTGGTTTTCAACACATGTTTAGGACAAACATGGTATCGAGTAGCCACTGTAAAGTGATATGTTGTGTCGATTGGTAAGGTTAACGTAGCGGCTAGTGCAGCTAGAGCGTCAGCCTTAGTATTCTAAGATCAGGACACATGACTGATATAAAAGCCATCAAATGAGCTAGCCATTTTAGTGACTGCATGATAATAAGGTACCAAATCTCCGTGACGGACCTCATATTCTCCTTTAACCTGATTAATGATCAGTTTTGAATCACCACAGGCTTTAAGGTAGGGTACCCCCATTTCATGAGCGAGTTGAAGGCCAATGAGTAGATCATTGTATTCTGCCATATTGTTGGAACACGGTTCCGTTAATGAAAATGCCCTAGGAAGGACATGGTTTTATGGTGAGATAAATACAACCTCCACATCCACAATGATCTTGCCTTTAGGGCCTATTCGTGATGCTCCATCGAAGAACATCTGTCATACTTCATCCTCTTAAGTTATATTAGATTCGAAGACCTCATCTGGAATATCTTCATGAAGTTTTGAGTTTTTCGGAACCGGATGAGCAGCTAAGAAATCCGCAAGCGCCTGGCCTTTAACCGCCTTCTGAGGGATAAAGAGCATGTCGTACTGAGACAGAAGGAGGGCCCACTTAGCTAATCTAGAATTCAGTGATCCTGATTTCATCATGAGAAGACGTAAAGGATTCACTTTAGAAATGACATATATGATTTGGCCGACTAAATAATGTCGTGTCTTCTGAATAGCAAAGACAAGAGCTTAGCATTCCTTCTCAATAGGGTTATAGCGAGATTCCGCCCCTATCAGAGTTCTCCTCAGATAGTAAATAGCCTGTTCATGACTATTATCATCTTTTGAGCAAGCATAGCACCAAGAGATTGGTTCATAGCTTTCACATAAAGTAGGAAACGTTTTCCTAATGTGGGAGCCACTAAGACTGGAGGTTTAGTGAGGTATCTTTTGATATCCTCGTAAGCTTCTTGACAGGCTTGATCCCATATAAAAGAGATACCATTTTTCATGAGTCGGGTAAACGGTTGACATCGGTCTAAGAGATTTATAATGAATCTTCTGATATAAGCCAGTCTACCTTGCAGGCCTCTAAGTTCTTTGAAATTCTTAGGTGGATGCATGCTCTGAATGGCTTTGACTTTGTCTGGGTCAAGATGACTTCCCTTTAATGTAACAATGAATCCTAGGAATTTGCCACTCGAAACCCCCAAGAAGGATTTTGTAGGATTCATCTTTAGTCGATAAGCCCGCATTATGCCGAACATCGTTCTCAAGTCGCGAAGATGGTCATTCTTATCACGGCTTTCGACAGCAATGTCATCGACATAACATTCTACCATCTTTCGGAGATGATCACGAAAAATTATACTCATCACCCGCTGATAAGTTGCTCCCGTATTCCTTAATCCAAAAGGCATCACGGTATAGCAATACACCCCCAACGGTGTCCAGAATGAAGTATGCTTCTCATCCCCTGGGTACATCTTAATTTGATTATACCCTGAGAAGCTGTCCAAGAAAGACATTCTTTTGAATCCGCAGGTACTGTCAATCATGACATCGGTAATGGGTAATGGGAATTCATCTTTGGCACAGGCTGTATTGAGATCGCGGTAATCAATACAGATTCGTATTTTTCCGTTCTTCTTGAGAAGGGGAACGATGTTAGCAACCCAATCTGGATGATGTTCCTCCCGTATGAAGCCACATGCAATGAGTTTATGGACTTCAGCTTCAATAGCTTCCATAATGTTCGGGCGAAATTAACGTTGTTGTTGCTCAACTGGCTTGGCATCTGGCTTGATGTTCAGACGATGCATGGCTACTTGTGGATCAAGGTCGGGCATATCCTCATAGTTCCATGCGATGACATTGATATACTCTCTTACGAGTACTATCAATTCTTCTTTTTCTGTAAGTGATAAGCTTTCACTTATAAGATGGGTTTAGGGTGATCTTGACTACCCAAATTAACCTAGATCACCTTGTCTTCAGTAGGTGGTTCGTGTTGTTCGGATCATTTTTCCCACTAGAATTGCTGAGCCCATGGTTCAACATCAGTAGCTTTCGCCGACTCCAATTGGCTACTCGAAGTCACATTAACGGTGAGATTCTCGAACATCGTTCCCACACTTACATCCGACTCCCATTCGGAGGAAGAGGCAGAGCTTGATGGGATCAGTTTGTTATCTTCGGATTGAACTGTTATAAGCTATGGGGTGTAACGTATCCCAACCCCCTGCGTATTTTATCATAGTAATTTGCCGGTTTTCCTTTTGGCACAAAATTATGCAGAAAACCACGTCGTCCTTTTCTAAAATTAAGACCATTATCACACTGCAGGCTGTATCCCATTTTCCTCATCATATGCTGTGCTGATCGTGCAAAATAGGAAATTTGCGGGGTCTCTGAGTCTGAACTCGAATCTGTGACTATAAACCTCTGCCGTTGGGCTTTACCGAATATTTTTGGTGATTGACCCTTTTTTGACGAAGGAACTAATAAAATGGACCCTTCTATACATTCCACAGATGTACTTAATGTACTTGGTTTATGCAGGGCATGTGTAGAGAACTATTTGTAACAGATTTAAACAGTTCGACACTCGCAGTATAATCAAAGGAAACATTGTCATTAATCACCCATTTGTCATCATCCTCAGAAAGAGTATTACATTGAGGATTATTAAAACATGCTACAATTGGTTCACCGACCAAAGTAGATGGCTTGTCTCCTTCAGACTCTGAATCTGCCTCATTGCCACTATCATTATTGTCAGGCGATGAATCTTTTGACGTTTCACTGACTCCTAATATAGGAGAGCATCAGAAAAGTAGTTTTCTACCCCTTTGAATGGTTGCTTCTCAGCGAAGACAGTTCGTACTGTTGCATTATCTTCAATATATTTGAAGCACTGGTGCAGAGTGGAGGGAACAATCCAGTTAGCGTGGATCCAGGGTCGTCCTAAAAACAGGTTGTATGACGTGTCAGCGTCAATGACGTAGTACGTCACCTCTGATTTCAGGCTCCCGATTCGACAATGGAGTCGAATCTTTTCAAGTGGATGACTACTCCCTGTATTAAAACCGTATATTGTTATAGTGGTTGTAAAAACCGATATAGTGGTATGCCAAGGAAGTATAGGAGCCTTTTGGGTATAATGCTGAGTGCAAATCCTGGATCAACATGTACCCTTTCAATGCATGTCGGACTGATGTATCCGGTATAGTACAAAGATCGATCGTGCTTATTATCCTTGAGAAGTATTCCTCAGCTGTGAAAGTAATAGCAGGTACTTTCGATTGTATATGATGGCATTCAGAGCAAGAGGGCTGAGTGTCACCTCTAGGGATTTCTGGCATATATGTCAGAAATGATTCTAAGTTAGCCAGTGCATCCCTAAGTGCTTCTCTTGTCTTTTTCAAGAGACGAAGGAGCTCGTGTATGATGATATGAGCTGGGATATTAGCCACCTGGGCCAATATATCAAAGTGAAAAGGCATGTTAAGTCCTGGGCCTGAAGGCTTCTTCAGGACATGGTCAAACCGGACTTCTTTCTGCTTCTCTTTTCCCGTCGTCGGGACTGGAGCTGGTGTGGGTATTTGTACTGACGTCATCTGCTGTTGTGTCTCGTCAGTAACTTTCTCATACTATTTTAAGTATGATTTTTCAGATCGAGTGCCTGTCGGCTGAGGTATATCGGCTTGCGTTGTGCAAGCGTGCTTTCTCCCTCAGAATCGCTAAGAGAAGCTGATGTGAGATTGTCATCATCCGGCAAGATAGTGATAACATTGCAAGATTTGCCCTTTGACTTGGATTTCTTCGAATCCCATTGTTTGTCTTGAGCAAAGTCTGGGTGTATCCACATGATTTTCCCTGTTTCCAATGTCAAGGGAACAAAACCCTTACTCTCTTGAGTTTTGGCTGAAGGATGCTTTACTTCTAGCCGTGCTTCAGGGATTGGGAAGGTCCCATCAAGCACTGTGACTTTGGGGTTTTGCCGAACTCGAGGGTCACCATGTTTGCAGTGAGTTTCTTTTGTTCTGATTTCAAAGTCAGAACTCCAGCGTCGACTAAAGCTTGAATTTTGTCCTTGAGGACGAAGCACTTATCAGTAGGATGATGAACCATTCTATGAAAGAGGCAATAGTTAGGATCGTTCGTGCGTCCCGCATCATTAGGGCGTCGAGCATCCGGTTGCTTCAATTTGTTTCCTTTGTGGAGTAAATGGAATATTGCGACCACTTGCTCGTCTTTGAAGGAGTATTGTTTCGGAGAAAACTTAAACTCCTGATTATTGAAGCCGCTCTTCTTGGCCTTCGAATGAACGTCCTCTGACAATTCAACGGACATAGTCTCTTTTCCTTTGGCTTGGGAGGACTGCGCCATGTCGCCGCGCCCCTTATTATTCATACCCCATTTGCCTTTAGGTGTAGATGATTCAAATTTTTTAGCCGACTTGTCGGCTATCTCAGCTTGCTCGACTAGCTCCTTCCGGTATGGGCTTTGACATCCCCCATACGAATCTCCACTTGGTCCAGGAAGTTATGCCTGCATGTCTGCAAGAGTATAGGCAATGGCATCCCTGCTGGGTGCATCAGAGATATGTTTCTGAACCGCTCAATATAGTCACGGACAGATTCGCCCTTCCTCTGTACGGTAGAGAGGAGTTTGTCCATAGTTACCTCAGTATCATCCTCGTAAAAATGAGAAAGAAATCGGGTCTCTAAGTCAATCTAGGAATTGATAAAGCCTGGAGGAAGGCTTCAGAACCAGTCGAATACTACCCCCTTCAGGGTACCGATGAACAGTCTAGCCATGATTGCATCATTATCTATAACGTTACCGGTCTGAGACCGAAAGTAGTAGATGTGCTGGTTTGGCGAGCTCTTACCATCATATGTATGTAATGTTGGTGGCTTAAACTTTGACAGGTATGGTACTGAATCCCATTCAAAGGGGTAAGGACGGACTGCCCCTACCTTCTTTAGTTCATCCCTCTAGGTTTGGGATGCGATCTGAGCTTGGATGCCTTTAAGAACTTCAGCATTCATAGAAGAACTTTCCTTTGACTTCTCAGTCTTGGGTTGTTTATCGTTATGATGTTCCTCCTCATTCTGATTACTCTCGGTATCATTGTTATTCCGGTTAGTGAGGAGTTGGGCGAGCATCTGTTGAATATTGTTCAAGGCTTCTTGCTGAGCCTTGGAGGTTTCTCCTGAGCTTCCAACAGCCGACGGAGGTCATCATTACCGTTATCAGCCATATTCACCGACACTTCATCTGTTCGTATTGAGCTGACTGTTGCCGAAGAGGCATACCCACTGTCTTCATCCTCCTCATCAGACCATTGGAATAGTCTTCTCATTAGTTTTGGTGAGGTTACTGCAGTTGAGGAGGATGGCTACTCATAACTGTAGGGTATTGCGACCCTAGATCTGGTGTTTCGAAAGATACCTTCTTCGTGTACCAAGACTTGGTTTAAGCTCGGGATATTGTCCAGATCTAGAGAACTGAAGGGAGAAGAATTAGCACTACACGGTGCTCGTCTGCCCCTATGCAGTTCCCGTCCCCTACTAATCATATTGACGGATGCAAAAGGCAGATCTGATAGATTTCGTGATACGCTCCTTTTGCGATGCTTCACGGGGGCCTGCACCGATAGTCGATCAAAGACTGACTATCGATTTGGAGGAGTGGTGGGGATTGTTCCTAACCGGCAATGGACTGAGTGAACCGTCACCAAATGACTTCCCACTTGTTGACAACAGGAGGGAGAAGTCTGGAGTAATTTCTGTTGGCCCAAAAGGTTACACTCTCCATTTGTTTAAGTTTTGATGGTAACAAAACACATAGATGCTATTTGGTACTAATAAGTTGTTTAGAATGAGTTTCAGGTTAGTACTATTCATGATGGCCTTTCTAAGCTATTGCAAGGAATTATGGTGCAAAAAGGCAAATGGCATAAGAGGACGTTTTCATAGAAAAGAAGGCTCTAGCTTGATGTATCATGGCTCAAAGACTTCATTTCTTAGTTTTTATATTTTTAGTTGTTAAAGAATAGTGAATAGGTTTGAAGCTCAAAATTCCCCACACACAAGATTTTGTGCACATGATTTTTCTAAAAGAATTTCTCCTATATACAAAATAGTTTTAAACATATTTTATTACTTACAAACTCTAATTTTGTATAGTATACCAAGTCTTGATCAAAACTACTTTGAAAAGTTTCAAGATCTTCAAAAGTATTTTCAAATAATCTATTTTTGGCCTGCTGCGGTCGACCGGGCGGTCAACCGGCTCTGTTTCAGGTCAGAACGGTCGACCGACCGGTCGACCGGGCTTCTGACCGTTTGGGTGCGTGCATATGTGCACGTCTCCCGGTCGATCGGGCGGTCGACCGAACCCCATTTCGGTCGATCGACCTTCGGCCGACTAAAAGTTCCCTAGTCTGTTTGTTTCGGTCGACCGGGCGGTCGATCGTGGGCTAGCAACGGCTAAAATTTTTGAAAACCCGGTCGACCGGCCGGTCGACCGAGAACTTGATTTCAGCCCTAACGGCTAGTTGATTAAACACGTTTTAAAACATGATTTTCTTCTCTAAACGAATTTAGGGGCTGGTTTTGGGTCAAATATTTCCTTATCTTTCATTATATCAGTTTACTCTTTAATCCCTAGCTCTATCCTATAAATAGGGATGATTAGGGTTGAGGTGATTACAACAATCATTTGCAAAAGAATTCAAGTTTAAGGCTTTCAAAAGAAGTTTTTGTTCTCTATTTTTGTGCTCAAAATTCTCTCTCTTTACTGAAGTTTTTGGTTCAAAACTCTCTTCAATTTCATTTTCTTTTTCACTTACAAAACTTGAGCTTCAATCCTACACATTATTCTCTAGGGTTTTTATAAGGGAAAAGGTTTTTCAAAAGAGGGTTTGTGTTCTTTTAATCACCAAGATATTCTTGTACTTGTGGCTCCACTACCTCTGGATTAGAGGAGTGTAATTGAGGAGTTGGGTACTCTATTGTGATTGTTGTTGGCCCGAAGGCCCATCACTCTAGTTTTGATGATGATCAACTGATGTAGTTATAGTACTAATGATCTTGTGTTTAATTAGTGACAGATTTATGATCAAGATCTTAGTAGGTGCATAGCTTCAACAAAAGATTTAAAGTCAAGTTTTGGAGCTAGCACGGTTTGATCCAAGAGCCATTGGATCGTGTTTGGACCAAGTCAAGAAGACGAGAAGGCTTCAAGTGAAGACTTCAAGAAGATGAAGACTTGAGTCTAGGTTTTATTTTTATAAGATTTTGTTTTAGATAAAATGTAAAGGATAGAGTAGTTGGTGGATTGCTCAAGTACACATACACACACACTCTTGATTTAGAATGTTTTCATAAAAGAGTTTTCCTTTAGAAAAACATGGTTTTGGATAAAGACTATAAAAATCATGTTTAGAGCTTAATGTCAAAAACATAGATATTTCACCATGTTTGTGTAGTGGATCATATCCATACACCATATGCTTTCAAAGTTGTTTAAATATCTTGTTTTTGTATTTGGAGATATTTTGGAAAAACAAGTTTTAGAAAAATCAAGTTTTAGAAAATACTGTTTTCTTTTAAGCCAATATTTCCAAGTTACAAAAATAGTCCAAATTATTTATAACATGCCTTGATTTTGTGAAGCATGTTTGTTTATCAAAGTATATTGGTAAAACTATTTTTGTATATTTTTCAGTATTTTATGGGATTTTTATGTGAGCCAAAAGACCAGTTTTTAATCCCTAGTTCAGACCTGACCTGGCTTCAGCCGGTCGACCGACCCGGTCGGTCGACCGACGTGCACAGACGTGCACGCCAGTTCTGCAGGAGGGCCGGCCGACCGACCCGGTCGACCATCCAGAGAGCTCTGTTCTCTGGAAAGGCCCCGGCCGACCGAGCGATCGACCGGACAGAGAGATTGCTCTCTGTATCCTGGCTCGGTCGATCGACCGGTCGACTGATGGCTCAAATGGTCTGAAATATGACCGTTGGCCGGTCGGCCGGACGGTCGACCGACAGGTCTGACAGAACCCCAATGGCTAGTTTTTCTGAGCCTATAAATTTGGGGGTTTGGGCATTGTTTTTCAACAAGATTTTCAAGTGGGTTTTCACCAGTTTTTCCTGAAACATTTAGAGGTTTTCCTCCACTTAATTTAGAGCTAATACTTCCAATCAAAAGGGGAGTTTTTATCAAGAGTGTTAAAAAGAGATTTCTTGAGTTTTCCTCCACCATTCTCATCCTTGTTTTCTCACACAACACTTGAGCTATACAATGCTATTCATCCTATAGGAGTATTTTTGTGAGAGGATTTTAGGTGATCAAGAGTTGTGATCACCAAAGTTCATCTTTGTTCTTTGAGGAGGCGGACGTGTGTGTTCGCATTGTTTCGGGTCCTAGTAGGGACTCGGTGTTTCGGGTTCAGGTGCGAACTCTTTGTTTAAGGTGCGGCCTCGGCGAGCCGGTGGGCTTGCGGTGTGTACGGGACTAGAGAGTCCGAGAGCTTGTAGGTGTAGCGGCACCGAGGAGTGATCCATTAGGATCGATTATAGTGGAAATCCTTCGTGTGTCGAAGGCAAGGATGTAGAGCAATTGTGCTCGAACCTCGAAACAAATCCCTTGTGTTTGCGATTGCTCACTCTCTCTCTCTCTTTGTCTCTTGTTTATATCTTGCATGCTTTTATTGTGCTTATCCTTACATGCTTGATATTCATATTGTTCTTAATTGATATATGCTTGGGTTGTTTGCTAACACTTGTATTTAACCAAGAGAGCCAACGCGGCACCTCAACCCTTATCTAGGGAAATCTAGAGGAGTTAGTCCAGAGCCCTTCACGGGGAATTCGGCTACACTCTTGTGTTATACGTGGTGTTTAGTTTTAAATAGTTTGTTTAGGTCATAATAGTTTTTGCTTCCGCATTATTTGTTCATTAAGTGACCATTAGATTAGCCATCACCTATTCACCCCCCTCTAGGTGATCCTACAATTGGTATCAGAGCCAAGTGCTCTGATTTTAGGTCTTACAACCTAGAGTTAAAGATCCTCATTTTTAGGCTAATCACAATATTTGTACACACACCATGGAATGTCACCACCCATGTTTGACATTCTTAACATCCAAATTTGGAAGGTTAAGATGTCTTTGTACCTCAAGGCCCTAGGCATTCATGTTTATCTTGCTACCACTAATGATGCATATTGTTTAAATGGCAAGAATCTTGAGGCTAATGCAAAAGCCCTAAATGCTTTAAAGTCTACCCTAAATGATGATTATTTATCTAGGGTTTCTAATGTTGACTCGGCTTTTGTAGCTTGGAACATCATCACCTCCCTCGGCGAAAAGGATCTATATTATGCCGGGAGCGATTCGGATGTTGGAAGTGACGTCTCCAACATGTGCTATATGGTCCAAGGGGATAACCCCCTTGAGGTAACTACCGAATCCGAGGTAGAAGATAATAACATGTCATAAGATGAGCTTACTTCATTTTGTCAACAATTACTTGAAAATATGACATGATTAAAAAGGAAAATAAAAATTTGAAAAAGAATTTTGATTGCATGCTAAAAGGAAAATATTCATTTAGAACTAAGATTGCATGCATAGAAAAAGAAAATGAAGATTTGAAAAATGAGAATATTTCCTTAATGTCTAAATTGAATGATTTGTGTGAAGGAAATATGATTTTGAAAAATGAAATTATTTTGGTGGAAAAACAAAAGGAAGTCGTTTTTCAAGAAAATAATATTTTAAAAAGAAAAATGATTGAAAAAGAACAAGAAAATGTTTTTCAAAAGAAAAAGAAAATTGTTTCACAATCTCACCATGCTTTACATGCCACCATTGATGAAAGTGAGATTAAATTTTTGAAAAATAAAATTAATTGTTTGAGCTCAACTTTGAGCTCTTGTGCTTTTAATCATTCTAGGTTGGAGTCTATGTTTTCTAAGAAACAAACTCCACACATTCATGCACATCATCATCCACATCATGCTTATGTTACACGTCACGATCATACACATACACATAAGCATTCTAAGGTGTACAAATGTACACATTGTGGCCGCAAAGGCCATTTAGCAAAGTTTTATTATGATAAGATTAATCATTTAAATTTTGCTAATAAATTTTTTTGGGTGCCTTACAAAGCTAACCCCCAAGGACCCAAAAGAAAATGGGTACCAAAACCCCCACCGTGTGTTTTTAATGTAGGTGAGGGCTCTCACATGACGTGAGAGGGATGGTGCCTTGATGGTGGATGCACATGGACTTGATGGACACATATATAGATGCATCGCTATCAAGGAGGTTTGGTGGGTCACCCACCATGTTTGGAGTTTTGAAACATAGTTCCTTAGTTGGTAACTATTTCTAAACTCTTTGTTTATTTACATGCTTGTTCATATGTCATATTTTTAGCATGTTCATGTTTTAATTGTTTTTGTGCTTCATGTGGTAAATACTAGTTTAAATGTAGTTTTTATCAAAACTTGTATTTATACATGTACAAATAGTGAGAACAAATTGATTCATATATGCTTGCACTTCATGCTTATTTGTACCCACTATATGCACATGTATAGGCTAGTTTTGATGATTCTTTCATTTACACTTGTTTTGCCTATTTTCGTGTTTTTACTTCATGTATATGCATTTTATTCAAATCTAATAAATATACATGTATATCCTTTTTGAGTCTCTTGCCTTCATGCAAATACTATTAATAGACTCGTTTTATGTTTGGGATATGTATGCATATTGTTAGATTTAGATAAATCATACATATACCTAGAAGTTTATTGTTTTTAATGAAAAATGGATTTTCATGTTTTGTTTGATAAAATAAGATTCATGATATTTGATTTTGAGCCTTAATGAATAATTTCATGACAATGCTATTTACATAATCTTTGTACACTCACACTTTATTTGTTTGTCATGACTTTGGTTCATGAATATATTTTTGAGCTTTATGAATCGAGTGTCAATTCTTGTGTATTTGGTATGATTCATGAAATACATATGATTTGGTTCCATGTTTTTGAAGGATCTTTAACTAGTTTTTCAAAAATTAATTTAACTAGTTATTTATTCTTCAATGTTTATGAGATATACACATGATCCTATTATTGTTTCAATTGGTATCATTGAATCATTTCAATTGGTATCAATTTGACTCTATTTTTGTATATACTCATATTTTGTTTTCTTATATATGTATGTATCAATTTCATTTGGTATTCTCTTTTTTTCATACATATATATGAGTTTTTTTGTGCTTGAGATAACATTGATTTTTACATGTTTAAAGCACAAAGTTATTTATGATAAGAAAATAAAAATTTTAAGAAAAATTCTCAAGATTGTTTTATTGAGAAAATTCAAATTTTTGCTTTATAAGAAAAATCAAAATATTTTTGAGTTGTATTGCCTATATACAAGGAGAGCTTAACATCTCTTCTACATATAGATTCATGTTGAGTGTATTGTATATTGAGGAGCTTGACAACTCTTCTTTATGTGGTACACGTGTGTAGGGGGAACTTCACATCTCCTCTTATGCATTACATAATATGTGTTATGTTAATTGGGGCTTGTCATCCCTTCTTCATGTAATGCATATGTGTAGAGAAGCTAACTTAGCGTCTTCCTCTTCATGAATGTATATCGCATATAACCTTTCTTGATTGATTTGGTTTATCCCTTCTTTGGTTCTTTGTTTCGGACAAAAAGGGGGAGAAAAATTTGATGATTTTGTTTTTACTTTAACCCCTTTGTTGATGATTGACAAAAAGGGGGAGAAGTATTTGAGATATATGCATGTTTTCCTTACTTAAGGGGGAGTAGTATTTGTGTTTATGCATATATGTTTTGTTGTGCAATTAGGAGAAAAAGAATTTTTATTTTATGCTTGATTAGCATGTTTACTCCTTACTCCTACATTTTGCATACATGTTTATGTGCCTCATTGCATATTTATTTTGTTTATTTGTTATGCATGAGTTAAAGGGGAGATTCCTTGAAGCTTTACTTTAATCCATGCATATATAACTTCATGAGTTTTGTCATCATCAAAAAGGGGGAGATTGTTGGCCCGAAGGCCCATCACTCTAGTTTTGATGATGATCAACTGATGTAGTTATAGTACTAATGATCTTGTGTTTAATTAGTGACAGATTTATGATCAATATCTTAGTAGGTGCATAGCTTCAACAAAGGATTTAAAGTCAAGTTTTGGAGCTAGCACGGTTTGATCCAAGAGCCATTGGATCGTTTTTGGACCAAGTCAAGAAGATGAGAAGGCTTCAAGTGAAGACTTCAAGAAGATGAAGACTTGAGTCTAGGTTTGTTTTTATAAGATTTTGTTTTAGATAAAATGTAAAGGATAGAGTAATTGGTGGATTGCTCAAGTACACATACACACACACTCTTGATTTAGAATATTTTCATAAAAGAGTTTTTCTTTAGAAAAACATGGTTTTGGATAAAGACTATAAAAATCATGTTTAGAGCTTAATGTCAAAAACATAGATATTTCACCATGTTTGTGTAGTGGATCATATCCATACACCATATGCTTTCAAAGTTGTTTAAATATCTTGTTTTTGTATTTGGAGATATTTTGGAAAAACATGTTTTAGAAAAATCAAGTTTTGGAAAATACTGTTTTCTTTTAAGCCAATATTTCTAAGTTACAAAAATAGTCCAAATCATTTATAACATGCCTTGATTTTGTGCAAGCATGTTTGTTTATCAAAGTATATTGGTAAAACTATTTTTGTATATTTTTCAGTATTTTATGAGATTTTTATGTGAGCCAAAAGACCAAGTTTTTAATCCCTAGTTCAGACCTGACCTGGCTTCAGCCGGTCGACCGACCCAGTCGACCGACGTACACAGACGTGCACGCCAGTTCTGCAGGAGGGCCGACCGACCGACCCGGTCGACCGTCCAGAGAGCTCTGCTCTCTGGAAAGGCCCCGGCCGACCGAGCGGTCGACCAGACAGAGAGATTGCTCTCTGTATCCTGGCTCGGTCGACCGACCGGTCGACCGATGGCTCAAACGGTCTGAAATATGACCGTTGGCCGTCGGCCGGACGGTCGACCGACAGGTCTGACAGAACCCCAACGGCTAGTTTTTCTGAGCCTATAAATTTGGGGGTTTGGGCATTGTTTTTCAATAAGATTTTCAAGTGGGTTTTCACCAGTTTTTCCTAAAACATTTAGAGGTTTTCCTCCACTTGATTTAGAGCTAATACTTCCAATCAAAAGGGGAGTTTTTATCAAGAGTGTTAAAAAGAGATTTCTTGAGTTTTCCTCCACCATTCTCATCCTTGTTTTCTCACACAACACTTGAGCTATCCATTGCTATTCATCCTATAGGAGTGTTTTTGTGAGAGGATTTTAGGTGATCAAGAGTTGTGATCACTAAAGTTCATCTTTGTTCTTTGAGGAGGCGGACGTGTGTGTTCGCATTGTTTCGGGTCCTAGTAGGGACTCGTGTTTCGGGTTCGGGTGCGAACTCTTTGTTTAAGGTGCGGCCTCGGTGAGCCGGTAGGCTTCCGGTGTGTATGGGACTAGAGAGTCCGAGAGCTTGTAGGTGTTGCGGCACCGAGAAGTGATCCATTGGGATCGATTATAGTGGAAATCCTTCGTGTGTCGAAGGCGGGGATGTAGAGCAAGTGTGCTCAAACCTCGAAACAAATCCCTTGTGTTTGCGATTGCTCACTCTCTCTCTCTTTGTCTCTTGTTTATATCTTGCATGCTTTTATTGTGCTTATCCTTACATGCTTGATATTCATATTATGCTTAATTGATAAATGCTTGGGTTGTTTGCTAACACTTGTATTTAACCAAGAGAGCCAACGCGGCACCTCAACCCTTATCTAGGGGAATCTAGAGGAGTTAGTCCAGAGCCCTTCACGGGAAATTCGGCTACACTCTTGTGCTATACGTGGTGTTTAGTTTTAAATAGTTTGTTTAGGTCATAATAGTTTTTGCTTCCGCATTATTTGTTCATTAAGTGACCATTAGATTAGCCATCACCTATTCACCCCCCCTCTAGGTGATCCTACAATTGTAACTCTTTGTGAAAGTTATAGTGGTTGGAAAATCCTTCTGGGTGAAGGCGGGAACGTAGAGTTAGGTGCTCGAACCTCGAAACAAATCTTTGTGTTTGCGATTGGTTTACTTGCTTTATTTTCATTGCTATATTTACTTGCTTCATAATCATTGCTATATTGTGATCAATACTCACACAATAAGATTGCATTGCGCACCTCAAACTCTTATCTAGAGGAATCACGAGGAAGGAGTTCAGAGCCCTTCACGGGGTATTCGGCTTCTAGTCTTGTTTTGGGTGATCGTTGCATCATAACTTTTAAATTTGTGCATTGATTAGCATTATCACCTATTCACCCCCTCTAGGTGATTTCAATTGGTATCAGAGGTAGGACTCTAGTTTTTGGCTTCACATCCTTAGAGAGATCCTAAAATTTTCTAATCACTATTTGCATATTTTCATTCATACACTAGTAAAGATGGCCGGAAACATTAAGACCCCTCCCAAATTTGATGGATTCAACTTTGCCATATGGAAAGTTAGGATGACTATTTTTCTACAATCTTTAGGTAGTCTAGTTGCTAAGTCTTTGGCCAAGCCCTATAGTAGACCCGAAAATTGTTGGCCCAAAGGCCTTCCACTCTAGTTTTGATGATGATTAACTCATGTAGTTATGTGTACTAATAATCTTGTGTTATTTAGTTTCAGATCATTAATCAAGTTATTAGTTGGTGAAAGCTTCCACACATCTTTCACAAGTTGATTCAAGAGCTCGAGCGTCAAAGATCATATATAGCACTTGCTCGGTGGATCAAGGAGTTTTGGGATCGAGTCGGCTTGGAGATTGCGCTCTACAAGAAGACTTCGGTACCATAGTTTAGTTTTGTGTTTAGATCCAAATTTGTAAAGATTAGAATAGTATGATAATGCTCAAGTTCACAACACACACGTTTCATGTTTTGAATATTGGTTTTTGTTTTTCGGTTTTAGGTTTAACCGATCTTGGTTTTCATGAATAGATAGATCAAAACAAGTTTACATGGTTTAATGTATATATGATTTGTTCTATATACATGCATGTTTTAATTTCCTAGACAAACTTAGTTTTGACTTACTTATTCATATGTTTTATGTTTTGGTATTTTTGACAAAACATAATTTGGAATTAAAGACAAAAACTATGATATGTATATGTTTCATGTATATTGGATTTCTATCCATATGCATCAGGCTTCAAAGTGTTTAAATATCATGTTTTTGTATTTGGAAGAGTTTTGGACAAAACATATTTTCTATTCAAAATCCAAGTTTTAGAAAATACAGTTTTTGGTTTTTGGTAAAAATGATAAGACACAAAATAGTTCATATTGATTGATATTTGAGCTAAACTTTTTACCACATGTTTATATATCAATGCAAAATGATAAAACTATTTTTGGTGATTTTTAGAAATGATAAAAGAATTTTTAAATATGTTTCTAACCCAGTTTTCTGTTCCGGGCTTCACCAGTCGACTAAGTCAACTGACCAAGTCGACTAGGATGAAGTCGGTCGACCGGGCCGGTCGACCGACGTGCACAGATCTGTGCACGTTTGGAGACACTGGGACGGTCGACCGGCCGGGTCGACCGGGACTGAGAGCAGAGCTCTCTGTTTGTTTGGGTCGACCGGGGCGGTCGACCGGCAGTTGCCAACGGGCAGAAATTGACCGTTGGACGGTCGACCGGACCGGTCGACCGGCAGTGTATTTCTGGCATTTCTGCTGCCAACGGCTATATTTTTCTGGGGTCTATAAATACCCCATTGGAAAGAGTTTTTCTCTAAGATTTTTTGTGCGAATTTTTCCTTACTCTCTGGTGTTTTCACAGCAATTAAAAGAGGTTTTTGGATTCAAATTGAACAATCTTTTTGGTGTTTTTATTAGGGTTTGAAAAACCAAAGAAAAGGGATTTTGGGAAAAGTTTTTGTTTGAACTTCACTATCTTCATTTCTATTATTTCCCAAAGATTTTCTTTGAGTTGCTGGTTTCAAATCCCTTGGTTTTCTCCACACTTGAGCAAAAATCTACTATCTTTTCTATAGGATCTTTGTGTGTGAGAAAGAGATTGTTTGTGGTTGTTGTTTAGACCACCAAGTTAAAAACCCAATCTTTGTTTGGCTTTGTGCCTTTGGTTGTATCCCTCAAGTTGTGAGGTGATCCTTGTGTTTGCTTTGTGCTAATCCCTCGGGTTGTGAGGTGATTGTTTGTTGGATTGGAGCTTGCCTCAAGGAGGAGGTTGTTGTTGTAAAGAGAGGAGTTGGGTACTCCTTGTGAGAGTCCTAGGTGGACTAGCTAGTGGATTGGAAATCCTTCGTGTGTCGAAGGCGGGGATGTAGAGCTGGGTGCTCGAACCTCGAAACACATCTTGTTGTTTGGGCTTGATCCATTGACTCTCTCTCTATCTCTCTCTTTACTTTGTGCCTTGCAAATATTCATATTGTGCATTCATTATTGCTTGGCTTGGTTGTGTGTGCATCATTTGTTGATTGCACTTGAGTGTATTGCATTTAGTTTTTTAATTCCGCATTGAGTTGACTAGATTAGCATAATCACCTATTCACCCCCCTCTAGGTGATCTTTCAATTGGTATCAGAGCTAGCGCTCCTGATATTTAGGTTTAACCACGTAGGAGTGAGATCTTGGTTTGCTAATCTTCATTTGCATTGTTCATTTGCACTCATTTAGTTTGCACTCATGGATAGCCCTCCTATGTTTGACCATATTAGACTTGATGTTTGGAAGGCCAATATGAGTAGCCATTTGAAAAGACTAGGACACCTAGTTTATCAAGCCTCCACTATGGAATCATTCCCTAATAGTAGCAAGCATAAGAAGGCAAATGCATTAGCACTTAGAACACTTAGAGCATCTCTTAGTGAACATCTTTTACCGGTGTTTAATCATTATGACTCGGCTTTTGCAGTTTGGATCTTATTGACGTCTCCTGAGCTTCCAAGGATTATCAACAAGATGAGGAGATCTAAGAGAGAAAAGTCCAAAGAGCATTGCTTCATGGTCCAAGGGAAAACTCCCTTGAGGTACAATCGGACACTCAATTAGATGATAACTCTAGTTCCTATTGCCATGGTTGTTTTGAAGTTCAAACTTTAAATTTGGAACTTGCTCAAAAGCTTGAAAATTTATTGGAAAAACACAATCTTTTGAAAGAGGACAACCTTGTTTTGAAAAATGAATTAAAGGATTTATGTTCTAATTTTGAATTGGTTTTGCAAGAAAAGGAAGAGATCACTAGTGAACGTGACTCACTAAGATCTCAACTAGACCTTTCCTTTGATGAGATTAAGATTTTGAAAAACAAAAATGATTGTGATGATGTTGTGAAGCACAATGAGGTTTTATCTTCTAAATTGGATTTTGTTTTAAAAGATAACCTTGTTTTGAAAAATAAAATTGATTCTATTACAAAAGAATTGGATTTGGTTTTAAAGAAAATGAATTTTTAAAATTGATATTGATTCTCATGTGTGCCATGCTAGTATAGCTTCTTCTTCTTACACACCTATTGCATACTCCACTTTGTCTTCCACTATTGAAAATGATATAAATATTTTGAAGAAAAGTGTTGAATGTTTGGGCTCCACTTTGAGCCAATGCACATTGAATCATACACGTTTGGAAACCTTGGTTCGCAAGAAACAAGGTCCATCTTTGCATGCTCACCCTTCACGGCATACACATGCTTTCCACGGTCACCACCATCGCACGTATGCTCATGTGTACACATGTACACATTGTGGCCGAAAAGGCCATCTTGCCAGATTTTGTTATGATCGTATCTATCATGAAAATTTAGCAAATAATCTTGTTGGGGTTAAAAAGGATACTAACCCCCGTGGACCCACAAAGAAATGGGTACCAAAGACCACCTCTATACTTTTTGATATAGGTGGGTGCTCTCGCAAAACGTGAGAGTGTTGGTGCCTTGGAGTGGATGCGTTCCGTGCCTAAAGAGAACCATTTGGATGCTTCACTCTCAAGGAGATTTGGTGGGAAGACCACCGTGGTTTGGAGAATTAGAGATGCACCTTCATCGGTTTTGGTATCATTCTCTAACTCCCATTTTTATTTGTATGTTTTTCATGTTCATCTATTTATAGCATGCCATGGTTTATTGTTCATTATGCTTATGCCATGCTTATTAGAATAGTGTTATACATGTTTAGTTATTTGAGCACCCATATTTTATATGGATCTATATTTAGTGTTCTCACCTTGTTTAAACTAACATGTATGCCCTAGATCTAATGCACATGCATATGCATTATGATCATGTGGATGTTTATGATTTTTTTTGTTTTGTTAAATCATGTTTTATTGTTTCATGATTAGTATGATATTTGCCATGTTTATTAGACTTATGCTTTACATGATTAGTTGTTGAGACACCCATGTTTAGTATGGACCCATATTTTGTGTTCTCCTTATGTTTTAGCTATCATGTTAATCATAGTTCTAATGCACATGTCTTTGTCATGCTAGTCATATGGTTGACTATGATTTTTTGTTTTAATAATTCATGTTTTGATAATTAACATGTATTGTAATAGCTAAACAATAGTGATGTGTTTTATGATTTCTGTTTTGCCACATGTTTTGATGTTTATAGACTATTATGTATTTCTTGATTCTAATAGCATGTGGATGTTCTTCATGATCATTTTTTTTTGTTCCCGTTTTGTGCTTAATGATTTGATTACTTGTTTATATGTTAGTTTTCATTAAGACTAGAATTTATACTTGCACATGTAGTGGGACACAAATAAATCTTTATATATGTTTGTGCTTGGATGCTTATTTGTACCCATTAAATGTGATAGTATAGCCTAGTTTTGATGATTCATGCATTTTAAACTTGTATTCCTATTTTTGGATTTGTTTTATGTGTATGAGTTTTGGTGAAAATTTAGTTTTTCTTGATTTCGTGTTTATTTGTTTAACTTCATGTATATGTGTATCTTGTCCAAACTATTGGTTATACATGTACATCCTTGAGCCACGTGCCTTCATGCATATACTTTTGTGGACTCATTGTGTTTAGGATATGTATGTATACTTTAGTTTGTACATGACATACATATGCCTTGAAGTTTAAATCGTTTGGATGAATTTCATGTTTACTAAGTGATTTCACATTTATAATGAATCTCTTGTTTTTAAGATGATTTCAATTGGTGATTTCACATCTTAGATGAATTTCATGTTTTTAAAGAAATTTCATATGAGCCTAATTGAATATTTTCATGTTGATATGTGTCACATTATACTTGTACACTCACTTTATTAGTTTACTCATGATTTGTTTTCATGAGAATTTGAATGAGCTTTATGGACTTTGAGTGTTTAGTGAACATGTGATTTACATATGTTTCATGAAAAATAATTTTATTTTATTTCTTGCTTGAAGGATTTCGTACTAGTTCTAAAAGTTTTTCCTATAACTAGTTCGTATTCTTCACTATGGTAGAGATTTTCAAACAAAGCTTATTTTCAAACCTATTTTTGAAAACCCCTACCTTCAATGGGAGGATGGATGGGAGATCATGTTCATGTATGCTTTATAATGAAAATCATTCAAAACTTGAACCATGATTGGGAGGTATAGTAATATGTAGTATACATTTGATCTTATTGTTATTTCAATTGGTATCATTGAATTCTTTCAATTGGTATCAATCTTGACATTTCTTGTATACTCATATATGTTTGTATGTATGTATGCTTTCCATTCCAAGAATATCAATTTCTATTGGTATCTATTTTTCATACATATATATGTTTTATTTGTGCTTATTATATCCCTATAAGTTTAAGCACAAAATCTTATTTATGCTAAGCTTGAGTTTCTATTTTGTTTCAATTGATTACTTTTAAATTGGTATCAAGCCTATGCATCATTTTAGTTGGTATTTCATAAAGGGGGAGAAATATTTAATAGACTTTTCAATTGATATTGGTTTTGCTTTTACCCCTTATTAAAGATTGATTCCTTGTATTAAAAAGAAAGAAAATTTTGTTTTGGTTTTTACCCCTTTGTTGATGATTGACAAAAAGGGGGAGAAGAATTTGGGTTTATATATGCATGTTTTTGTTTTGCATATATTAAGTTTAATTTAGTTTAATTTTAATTGGTATCTAATGCATGTTTTGTAATTGGATGTTTTGTAATTGGTATCTCTAGAGTGTAATTGGTATCTAGAGCATGTTTTGTTTTAAGCATTTCATTGGAATTAGTATCTAGAGCATGTTTTGTTTTTGAACATTTCATTGGTATCTAGAACCCTTTATTGTTTATGCATAGATATGCATGTTTCATGTTTCATGTTTAAGAGCCTTCATTGCATATTCATTATGTTTATTTGGTTATGCATGAGTTAAGGGGGAGCTTCTTTGAAGCTTAACTTTAATCCATGCATATATTACTCCATGAGTTTTGTCATCATTAAAAGGGGGGAGATTGTTGGCCCAAATGCCTTCCACTCTAGTTTTGATGATGATTAACTCATGTAGTTATGTGTACTAATAATCTTGTGTTATTTAGTTTCAGATCATTAATCAAGTTATTAGTTGGTGAAAGCTTCCACACATCTTTCACAAGTTGATTCAAGAGCCCGAGCATCAAAGATCATATGTAGCACTTGCTCGGTGGATCAAGGAGTTTTGGGATCGAGTCGGCTTGGAGATTGCGCTCTACAAGAAGACTTCGGTACCATAGTTTAGTTTTGTGTTTAGATCCAAATTTGTAAAGATTAGAATAGTATGATAATGCTCAAGTTCACAACACACACATTTCATGTTTTGAATATTGGTTTTTGGTTTTTCGGTTTTAGGTTTAACCGATCTTGGTTTTCATGAATAGATAGATCAAAACAAGTTTACATGGTTTAATGTATATATGATTTGTTCTATATACATGCATGTTTTAATTTCCTAGACAAACTTAGTTTTGACTTACTTATTCATATGTTTTATGTTTTGGTATTTTTGACAAAACATAATTTGGAATTAAAGACAAAAACTATGATATGTATATGTTTCATGTATATTGGATTTCTATCCATATGCATCAAGCTTCAAAGTGTTTAAATATCATGTTTTTGTATTTGGAAGAGTTTTGGACAAAACGTATTTTCTATTCAAAATCCAAGTTTTAGAAAATACAGTTTTTGGTTTTTGGCAAAAATGATAAGACACAAAAATAGTTCATATTGATTGATATTTGAGCTAAACTTTTTACTACATGTTTATATATCAATGCAAAATGATAAAACTATTTTTGGTGATTTTTAGAAATGATAAAAGAATTTTTAAATATGTTTCTAATCCAGTTTTCTGTTCCGGGCTTCACCAGTCGACTAAGTCAACTGACCAAGTCGACTAGGATGAAGTCGGTCGACCGGGCCGGTCGACCGACGTGCACAGATCTGTGCACGTTTGGAGACACTGGGACGGTCGACCGGCCGGGTCGACCGGGACTGAGAGCAGAGCTCTCTGTTTGTTTGGGTCGACCGGGGCGGTCGACCGGCAGCTGCCAACGGGCAGAAATTGACCGTTGGACGATCGACCGGACCGGTCGACCTGCAGTGTATTTCTGGCATTTCTGCTGCCAACGGCTATATTTTTCTGGGGTCTATAAATACCCTATTGGAAAGAGTTTTTCTCTAAGATTTTTTGTGCGAATTTTTCCTTACTCTCTGGTGTTTTCACAGCAATTAAAAGAGGTTTTTGGATTCAAATTGAACAATCTTTTTGGTGTTTTTATTAGGGTTTGAAAAACCAAAGAAAAGGGATTTTGGGAAAAGTTTTTGTTTGAACTTCACTATCTTCATTTCTATTATTTCTCAAAGATTTTCTTTGAGTTGCTGGTTTCAAATCCCTTGGTTTTCTCCACACTTGAGCAAAAATCTACTATCTTTTCTATAGGATCTTTGTGTGTGAGAAAGAGATTGTTTGTGGTTGTTGTTTAGACCACCAAGTTAAAAACCCAATCTTTGTTTGGCTTTGTGCCTTGGGTTGTATCCCTTAAGTTGTGAGGTGATCCTTGTGTTTGCTTTGTGCTAATCTCTCGGGTTGTGAGGTGATTGTTTGTTGGATTGGAGCTTGCCTCAAGGAGGAGGTTGTTGTTGTAAAGAGAGGAGTTGGGTACTCCTTGTGAGAGTCCTAGGTGGACTAGCTAGTGGATTGGAAATCCTTCGTGTGTCGAAGGCGGGGATGTAGAGCTGGGTGCTCGAACCTCGAAACACATCTTGGTCTTTGCGCTTAATCCATTGACTCTCTCTATCTCTCTCTTTACTTTGTGCCTTGCAAATATTCATATTGTGCATTCATTATTGCTTGGCTTGGTTGTGTGTGCATCATTTGTTGATTGCACTTGAGTGTATTGCATTTAGTTTTTTAATTTCCGCATTGAGTTGACTAGATTAGCATAATCACCTATTCACCCCCCCTCTAGGTGATCTTTCAAAAGTGAGGAGGACACTTGGTCCGAACTCACCTTCAAGGAATTTGATGTTAACTCTAAGGCTCAAAATGTCCTACTTTTAGCTTTGAATGAGGATGATCTAACACGGATCATCCATTGCAAATCCGCCTATGAGATTTGGCAACACTTATTGGTCACTCATGAGGGGACATCACAAGTCAAGAGAGCTAAAATAGATCTCTTGCGTTCCCAATATGAAAGTTTTAAAATACTAGAAGAAGAATCTATTGATGATATGATTACCAAGTTTACTATGATTACAAATGCTCTTACTTCTCTAGGTGATGATATAAGCAACGACCAAAAGGTGCGCAAAGTGATTCGTGCTCTTCCTTCATCATGGGAGATCAAAGCTACCACCTTGAAGGAGTTGAATGATAAAGACGAGATGGAGCTCATAAGTCTTATTGGAAACCTTAAGACTCATGAGATGGAGAAGAAGGCTAGAGAAGATGCGGTACCTCAAAAGAAAAAGTCAATAGCTTTCAAGTCTTCCTCCTCCAACTATGATGATGAAGAAGATGAAGAAGATGATGAAGAGCTATCTCTCCTTGTGAGAAATGAAAAGAGAATGTACCGCAAGAATAAGTTCAACTATAGAAAGCGATGGAAGGGAAGGAGGAGAAAAGGATCATATGCTACAACTATCAGAAACCCGGACACATCATGACCGATTGTCCCGATTTCAAGAAAAAGATGACCTCCTCCTTGAAGCAAAAGAAGCCGGTTGAAAAGAAAGTATACAAAGCTATTTGGGATTCGGAAAGTGAATCCGTAGATGAAGTCGACATGGAAAATATGTGTTTCATGGCAAACACACCTAAGGTATCTACTCAACCTCTTGATGATGAAAATAAAATAAGTAGAAAAATGTTAGAACATGCTTTTGTAAAACTTTCTGAAAGTTTTAATGATAAAAAGGTAGAATGCTCAAAATTGAAAAAGAAAATTGAGATGCTTAAAAATCAACTTGCAATTTCTTCAAAAGAAAAGGATGAACTTTCTTCTAATCTTATTTCAACAAAAAGAGAGTTTGATGCTTATAAAGTTGCTTGTAAAGCTAAATTTTCAAAAATTGATGAAAATGAATTATCCTTGTTAAAAACAAAAATCAATGATTTTGGAAATGTTTTAAAAGAATGTGCTTTTAATACTACTAAATTAGAAGAAATGTTTTCAAAGAAGCATATGCACACTCCACATGCTAAAAATAATAAAACAACTCATGCTAAAAATTCTCATGCTTATCATGCAAACACATCGCATGTCACTCATGATAAAACTACTCATGCTCATAATTCACATGTTCGTAAGCCACATACTCATTATGCATTTAAATATGAAAGAATTTATAGATGTACTTATTTGAAAAACACCTAGAGGGGGGGTGAATAGGTGTAATTGCTAATCTAACAATCTTTTTAAAACTAAGATAGATGAATGATGCAACGATCTCTCAAAACAAGACTAAGAGCCGAATACCCTGTGAAGGGTTCTGAACTCCTTCCTCCTGATTCCCCTTGAATGGGTTAGAGGTGCGCAATGCAACCTTGTTGTATGAGAATTGATCGAACAAAGAATGAATAATATGCAATGATGAAATGCACACAAAATATCACAAGTATCACAAACAAGTAATAAGGAGCAATAGAGAGTAAAGCGAAATAGAGAGCAAGAGCAAGAAGACAATCGCAAACACAAGTATTTGTTTCGAGGTTCGAGTCACCGCTCTACTCCCCGCCTTCACCGCCGTGAAGGGTTTCCACTATCCACCGAGGACTTTACAAGGTCTACCGAAGACCGGAGCACCGAGCTCCACCACTTACAAGAACCTCTGAAGGTTCACCTAGAGGGGGGTGAATAGGTGAAGGCTAATCTAATGGTCACTTAATGCCAAATAATGCGGAAGCTAAAAACAATTATGACCTAAACTAAATTTTTACACTAAACACCACGTATAATACAAGAGTATTGCCGAATTCCCCGTGAAGGGCTCTGGACAAACTCCTCTAGATTCCCCTTGAATGGGTTGAGGTGCCGCATTGGCTCTCTTGGTTGAATACAAGTGTTAGCAAACAAACCAAAGCAAGTATATCAATATCAGCACAATGAATATATCAAGCATATAAAGATAGACAATAAAGCATGCAAGATATAATAAGAGACAAAGAGAGAGAGAGAGAGAGAGAGCAATCGCAAACACAAAGGGTTTGTTTCGAGGTTTGAGCACACTTGCTCTACATCCCCGCCTTCGACACACGAAGGATTTCCACTATGCAAGATCCCAATGGATCTCTCCTCGGTGCCACAACACCTACAAACCCTCGGACTCCCTAGTCCCGTACACACGCAAGCCCCACAAGCTTGCCGAGGCCGCACCTCAAATACGGTGTTCGCACCCGAACTTGAAACAATGCGGACACACACGTCCGCCTCCTCAAAGTACAAGAAATGATCTCTTGGTGATCTAAACACTTTGATCACCAATAAACACTCTCACAAAAACACTCCTATAGAATGAATAGCTCAATGGGTTGCTCAAGTGTTTGTGAGAAAAACAAGGATGAGAGTGGTGGAGGAAAACTCAAAGAAATCACTTTTACACTCTTGATAAAAACTCTCCTTTTAATTGGAAGTATTGGCTCTAAATTTGTGGAGAAAAACCTCTGAAAAGAGTAGGAAAAACTGGCTCTAAAAGTCTCCAAAAATCTTGTTGAAAACAAATGACCAAACCCCTAAATTTATAGGCTGTTAAAAACTAGCCGTTGGGGTCTGTCAGACCTGTCGGTCGACCGCCCGGTCGACCGCCAACGGTCAAAAATCAGACCGTTGGAGCCTCCGGTCGACCGCCCGGTCGACCCAAAAGAACAGAGAGCACTGCTCTCAGTTCCGGTCGACTCGGTCGGTCGACCGGCCATCTGCCAGGTCAAGGCGTGCACGCTGTGCACGTCGGTCGACCCAGCCGGTCGACCGACTTCAGAGTTAGTCGACTAGTAAGGTAGTAAATCGACTATCTGAAGCCTGAAAACAGAAATCTGGGATTAAAAAGTTTGTCTTTTTGGCTCAAATAAAATCCCATAAAATACTTAAAAATCTACAAAAATAGTTTAACCAATATACTTTGATAAACAAACATGCTTGCACAAAATCAAGGCATGTTATAAATGATTTGGACTATTTTTGTAATATGGAAATATTGGCTCAAAAGAAAACTAGAATTTTCCAAAATCTTGTTTTCCAAAACTCCTTTAAATAAAAACTAGATATTTTGAACTCATTAAAGCATAGTGTGTATGGATATGATCCACTACACAAATAAGATGAAATATCTAAGTTTTTGACATTAAGCTCTAAACTTGATTTTGGTTAAAAGATATGTAAACATGAAAACCAAAATCCAAACATGTATTTTTCAAAATGAAAATCTTTTGTAAAAACAAAACTATCAAGAGAGTGTGTGTGATATATACTTGAGCAATCCACCAACTACTCTATCCTTTACATTTTATCTAAAATAAAAATCTTATACCTAGACACAAGTCTTCATCTTCTTGAAGTCTTCACTTGAAGGCTTCTCATCTTCTTGACTTGGTCTAAACTCGATCCAAAGAGCTAGACTCCTCTTGAGTACTTGATGTGATCATGATGCACAAGCTCTTGAATCAACCGGTGCTAGCTCCAAAACTTGACTTTAAATCCTTTGTTGAAGCTCCACACCTACTAAGATCTTGATAACAAATCTGTCACTAATTAAACACAAGATCATTAGTAAACATAACTACATGAGTTGATCATCATCAAAACTAGAGTGATGGGCCTTTGGGCCAACAAGCTCCCCCTTTTGATGATGACAAAACTCATGAAGTTATATATGCATGGATTAAAGTAAAGCTCCAAAGAAACTCCCCCTTAACTCATGCATAACAAATAAACAATATAATATGGAAATGAAGCACATGACATGTATGCAAATCAAGGAGATAAAATAAAATCAAATTCTTTTTCTCCTATTTGCAAAACAAAACATATATGCATAAACATAAATCCTTTAATAAAAACATGCATATATAGCAAATACCTCTCCCCCTTTTTGTCAATCATCAACAAAGGGTTTAAGGTAAAACAAAATCATCAAATCTTTCTCCCCTTTTTGTCATAAACAAAGAGATCAATAAGGGGTCAAATCAAATATATCAATAAAAGGTTATATGCGATATACATTCATGAAGAGGAAGACGTTAAGTTAGCTTCCCTACACATATGCATTACATGAAGAAGGGATGACAAGCCCCAATTCACATAACACATATTATGTAATGCATAAGAGGAGATGTGAAGCTCCCCCTACACACGTGTACCACATAAAGAAGAGTTGTCAAGCTCCTCAATATACAATACACTCAACATGAATCTATATGTAGAAGAGATGTTAAGCTCTCCTTGCATATAAGAAATACAAATCAAAAAATGTTTTTTTTAATTTTTCTTAAACAAAATTTTTAAAGGTATCAGAGCTTTTGTAAAACAAACAAATTTTAAGATACCAAATTGAAAATAATCATTATTGTAAATCATATTGATACCAATTGAAATTTAACAAATATGAAGTTGAAACATATTGATACCAATAGTAAACATAATGATCAAAATTTTTATTTTTCATCATAAACTTTGTGCTTTTAAAATGTGAACCAATTGTAAGTTAAGCACATGAAAATCATATATATGTATGAAATGAGTATACCAATTGACATTGATACATACATATATAAGGAAACAAAAATATGAGTATATACAAAAATTATCAATTTAGATACCAATTGAAAGAATCCAAAGATACCAATTGAAATAACAATAAGATCAAGTGTATACCTCATATAACTACCACCCAATCATGGTTCAAGTTTTAAATGATTTTCAATATAAGGCATACATGAACATGATCTCCCATCCATCCTCCCATAGATGGTAGGGGTTTTTAAAAATAGATTTGAAAATATTTTAGCATTGAAAATCACTACCAAATGAGGAACAATAACTAGTTAAAATAATTTTTGAAAACCTAGTTAAAGATCCTTCAAAAACATGGAATCAAAACATATGTATTTCATGAATCATACTAAGTACATAAAAGTTCAAGCACTCATAGTCCATAAAGCTCAAAATTATCTTGAAAAGTAAAAGATGAGTGTTCAAAGGTTATGTAAATAGCATTTTCATGAAAATAGACATTGAAGCTCAAAAAGTGTGAGTAACATTTTTAAATCATAAAAATTTATTTTTCATAGAAACAAAGCACACTTCTAGGTATATGTATGATTTATCCAATCCTAACAATACACATACATATCCCAAAAATAAAAGAGTCTATTAATAGTATTTGCATGAAGGCAAGAGACTCAACAGGTATACATGTATATTTATTAGATTTGAATTAAAAGTACATATACATGAAGTAAAGCATAAAAATTGGCAAAGCAAGTGTAAATGAGGAAATCATCAAAACTAACTTATACATGTGCATATAGTGGGTACAAATGAGCATGAAGTGCAAACATATATGAATCAATTTGTTCTCACTATTTGTACATGTATAAATACAAGTTTTAATGGAATCTACATTTAAACATGAATTTACAACATGAAGTATAAAAACAATTAAAACATGATCATGCTAAAAATATCATGAATGAATAAGCATGAACATAAAAAGTAGGAGTTTAGAGATTGTTACCAACTCCAAAGCTCCAAACATGGTGGTCTTTCCCACCAAAACCTCCTTGATAGCGGTGCATCAAAAATATGTCCATCAAGTCCATGCAACCACCACCAAGGCACCATTTCTCTCACGTCGTGTGAGAGCCCTCACCTACATCAAAAACACACGGTGGGGGTTTTGGTACCCATTTTCTTTTGGGTCCTTGGGGGTTAGCTTTGTGTTGAGGAACCCAAACATTTTTGTTATTAGCAAAATTAAAATGATGCAACTTGTCATAACAAAATTTTGCTAAATGGCCTTTGCGGCCACAATGTGTACATTTGTACACCTTAGGATGCTTATGTGTAGGAGTGTGATCATGACGTGCAACATAAGCATATGCATGATGATGTTGTGCATGAATGTGTGGAGTTTGTTTCTTTGAAAACATTGACTCCAACCTAGAATGATTAAAAGCACAAGAGTTCAAAGTTGAACTCAAATCATTAATTTTATCTTTCAAAACATTAATCTCACTAGTGGTGGCATGTAAAGCATGGTGAGATATAGAATCAATTTTCTTTTCCTTTTTCGAAACATAATCTTTTTCTTTTTCACACATTTTTCTTTTTAAACAAGAGTTTTCTTGAAAAACAACTTCTCTTTGTTTTTCCACCAAATCAATTTTATTTTTCAAAGTATTGTTTCCTTCACACAAATCATTCAATTTAGACATAAGGGAAACATTTTTATTTTTCAAAACATTATTTTCCTTTTCTAAGCATGCAATCTTAGTTCTAAATGAATCTTGTTCTATATGCATGCAAGCAATGTTCTTTTTCAAATTTTTATTTTCTTTCTTAATCATGTCATATTTTTCAAGTACAAGTTGACAAAAAAGTAGTAAGCTCATCATATGACATGTCATTATCTTCATCTACCTCAAATTCGGTAGTTACCTCAAGGGGGTTATCCCCTTGGACCATGTAGCACACATTGGAAGGGTCGCTTCCAACATCCGAGTCGCTCCCCGCATAGTATTGATCATTTTCGCCAAGGGAGATCAAAGTGTTCCAAACTACAAAAGCCAAATCAAGATTAGCAACCCTAGATAAATAATCATCATTTAGGGTAGATCTTAAAGCATGTAGGGCTTTTATATTAGCCTCAATATTCTTACCATTTAAACAATATGCATTATTAGTGGTGGCAAGATAAACATGAATACCTAGGGCTTTGAGGTACAAGGACATCTTCACCTTCCATATATGGATGTTAACAATGTCAAACATGGGTGGTGACATGAAGTCCATGATGTGTGTACAAATATAGTGATTAGCCTAAAAATGAGGATCTTTTACTCTAGGTTGTTAGACCAAATCAGAGTACCAAGCTCTGATACCAATTGAAGGTTCACCTAGAGGGGGGTGAATAGGTGAAGGCTAATCTAATGGTCACTTAATGCCGAATAATGCGGAAGCTAAAAACAATTATGACCTAAACTAAACTTTTAAAATAAACACCACGTATAACACAAGAGTGTTGCCGAATTCCCCGTGAAAGGCTCTGGACAAACTCCTCTAGATTCCCCTTGAATGGGTTGAGGTGCCGCGTTGGCTCTCTTGGTTGAATACAAGTGTTAGCAAACAAACCCAAGCAAGTATATCAATATGAGCACAATGAATATATCAAGCATATAAAGATAGACAATAAAGCATGCAAGATATAACAAGAGACAAAGACAAAGAGAGAGAGAGAGAGAGAGAGAGAGAGCAATCGCAAACACAAAGGGTTTGTTTCGAGGTTCGAGCACACTTGCTCTACATCCCCGCCTTCGACACACGAAGGATTTCCACTATGCAAGATCCCAATGGATCTCTCCTCGGTGTCACAACACCTACAAACCCTCGGACTCCCTAGTCCCGTACACACGCAAGCCCCACAAGCTTGCCGAGGCCGCACCTCAAACACGGAGTTCACACCCGAACTCGAAACAACGCGGACACACACGTCTGCTTCCTCAAAGTACAAGAAATGATCTCTTGGTGATCTAAACACTTTGATCACCAATAAACACTCTCACAAAAACACTCCTATAGAATGAATAGCTCAATGGGTTGCTCAAGTGTTTGTGAGAAAAACAAGGATGAGAGTGGTGGAGGAAACTCAAAGAAATCACTTTTACACTCTTGATAAAAACTCTCCTTTTAATTGGAAGTATTGGCTCTAAATTTTGTGGAAAAAAACCTCTGAAAAGAGTAGGAAAAACTGGCTCTAAAAGTCTCCAAAAATCTTGTTGAAAACAAATGACCAAACCCCTAAATTTATAGGCTGTCAAAAACTAGCCGTCGGGGTCTGTCAGACCTATCGGTCGACCGCCCGGTCGACCGCCAACGATCAAAAATCAGACCGTTGGAGCCTCCGGTCGACCGCCCGGTCGACCCAAAAGAACAGAGAGCACTGCTCTCAGTTCCGGTCGACCCGGTCGGTCGACCGGCCATTTGTCAGGTCAAGGCGTGCACGCTGTGCACGTCGGTCGACCCAGCCGGTCGACCGACTTCAGAGTTAGTCGACTAGTAAGGTAGTAAGTCGACTATCTGAAGCCTGAAAACAGAAATCTGGGATTAAAAAGTTTGTCTTTTTGGCTCAAATAAAATCCCATAAAATACTTAAAAATCTACAAAAATAGTTTAACTAATATACTTTGATAAACAAACATGCTTGCACAAAATCAAGGCATGTTATAAATGATTTGGACTATTTTTGTAATATGGAAATATTGGCTCAAAAGAAAACTTGTATTTTCCAAAATCTTGTTTTCCAAAACTCCTTTAAATAAAAACTAGATATTTTGAACTCATTAAAGCATAGTGTGTATGGATATGATCCACTACACAAATAAGATGAATTATCTAAGTTTTTGACATTAAGCTCTAAACTTGATTTTGGTTAAAAGATATGTAAACATGAAAACCAAAATCCTAACATGCATTTTTCAAAATGAAAATCTTTTGTAAAAACAAAACTATCAAGAGTATGTGTGTGATATATACTTGAGCAATCCACCAACTACTCTATCCTTTACATTTTATCTAAAACAAAAATCTTATACCTAGACACAAGTCTTCATCTTCTTGAAGTCTTCACTTGAAGGCTTCTCATCTTCTTGACTTGGTCCAAACTCGATCCATAGAGTTAGACTCCTCTTGAGTACTTGATGTGATCTTGATGCACAAGCTCTTGAATCAATCGGTGCTAGCTCCAAAACTTGACTTTAAATCCTTTGTTGAAGCTCCACACCTACTAAGATCTTGATAACAAATCTATCACTAATTAAACACAAGATCATTAGTAAATATAACTACATGAGTTGATCATCATCAAAACTAGAGTGATGGGCCTTTGGGCCAACAACCTCTACCGAAGAGGTGTCTCCACAAGATGAACAAAGAGTAACAAGTAGCCAAGTGATCTCTAAAAGGATCACAAACACTTTACAAACACTTCTCTCTTTACAACTTCCTTATAGATTGAGAAGGGAATTTTGGCTCTAAGAAGTGTAGTGAGAAAACTCAATTGTAGAATGATCTTTGCTAGAGAACACAACTGAAAACAACCTCAAGAAAGAATGGAAGATGGAGAGCTTAAAAACTTTTCTTCTCTTTTAAAAACTTTGAACACTAGGTATTTTTCTTGGTGTTTTGCAAGAGACTATTCTCCTCTATTTATAGGGAGAAGAAAGGGTTAAAAACAATTTATTTTAAGCTTATTTGATCTGGAAAAGATCTCCAAAAACTCAGAAAAAGTCTGCCAAAAACAGATTTATAAATCAGATTTCAGATTGCACCAAAGAGGAAAGAGCCGTTGGCACTTTGCAGGCCTGGCGGTCGACCGGTCCGGTCGGCCGTCCGCCCTGCTGGCAGTAGCCATTGGGCTCGGGTCGACCGCTCGGGTCGACCGTCTTCTAAAATGAAACACAGTTTTCTGAAGGCGGTCGACCGGGCGGTCGACCCAGAAAACCCGAGAGCAAAGCTGCTTTTAGTCGGTCGACCCGGTGGTCGGCCGACAGACATGCACAAGCGTGCACGTCCTGATACAAGCGCCAGTCGACCGGTCCGGTCGGCCGGTCTTGCCTGAAACAGAAACACAGCAACAGACAGAACTTGGAATTTTTTGTAAAAACATTTTGAAGTAAGGATAGCTAAGTATCATGCTAGAAAGAGTATACATACATGATTTAAACAAGATATTCATTGTGTAAGAAGTTGGAATCATGTATATGTACTAAGGCATGAAACTTAGAAACAAAAGCTTTAAACATGAAAACTTATATACAAAAATGTGTGTGTGTATCCTAGAGCCAATTTTTCAAAACTCAAACTTTAACAAACTATTTATTACATTGGTTCTAAGGACTACAAGTTCTTCAAGTGGGCTTCTCCATATGATCTTGAAAACTTGATTCTTGAGCCCGAATAGAGGTGACTTGAGTCAAAACACCTTCCTTTAGGGAAGAAACCTTCTAGTTTTATTAGAACCCTGAAACACACTCAAACAACAAGTATTATTAGTACAAATAACTAATATGTTTTGTAATCATCAAAACACACTAAAAACGGGTGACTGTAACCTTGGGCCAACATTATTGTGGTCGGAATGGCCAATTAACTAAATTTTGCTATGATCATATAAATACTACAAATAATCTTGTGTGGGTTCGAGACACTAACTCTTTAGGACCCAAGAAAATATGGGTACCAAAATCAAGTCTTAAATTATTTGATGTAGGTACACACCAAGGCTCCAAGATGTAAGGAGCGGTGGTACCTTGATAGTGGTTATTCAAGGCATATGACATGGGATATCAACAACTTCACAACCCTATCAAGGTACGTTGAAAGTGGCACCGTCACCTTCGGAGATGACTCCAAGGGCATCATCATCGGTATAGGTAACATTAAGATTGGTGCATCTCCTTTAATAGAAAATGTTGTTCTTGTTGATGGACTTAAACATAACTTGCTTAGTATAAGTCAACTTTGTGATCGTGGTCTCAAAGTTGTGTTTGATGAATCTTCTTGCAAAATTTTTGATTGTAAAACCAATGATTGTATTCTCACCGGATTTCGTGAAAATAATGTCTATATTATTGACATGCTTAATTTGGATTGTTCTATTAAATGTTTGAATGCTTTTGATGAGATTTCATGGCTTTTGGCATAAAAGATTAGGACATGCATCTTTTGATCACCTTGCTAGAATTAATTCTAAGGATGAATTGTGTGCTTGAACCTTGAAACATATCTCGGTGTTTGCGTTTGATCCACTTTCTCTATCTCTCTCTCTTACATTGTGCATTGATTCATATTGTCATATCATATACATGCTTGTGTTGTTTGTGAGTACCCATACTTGTGTTTAACCAAGAGAGCTTTACATAGCACCTCAACTCTTATTTAGAGGAATTCAGAGGAGTTAGTCCAAAGCCCTTCACCGGGAATTCGACTACACTCGTTGGTTGCACTAAGTGTGTTGCATTAAGTTTTTAATTCCGCATTATTGATAATTAGATTATTAGCTATACACCTATTCACCCCCCTCTATGTGTATTTTCAGAGCTCTTCACCAAGAATTCGAATTCACTCTTTAGTTATACGTTGTGTGTAGTGTAATAGTTTTAGTTTGCATAAATTAGTTTTTAATTCCGTATTGTTTGTGTGTTTGATTAGCTAGTCACCTATTCACCCCCTAGGTGATCTACAAGTGGTATAAGAGTTTAGTGCTCTTAATTTGAGTCTAACAATCTAGAGTTAAAGATCTTTATTTTTGCTAATCACAATATTTACATACACACACATGGATTTTATTGCGCCTCCTATGTTTGACATTCTTAACCTCCAGATTTGGAAAGTTAAGATGTCTATGTATCTTAAAGCCCTAGGAATTCATGTTTGTTTTGTCGTTATTAAGAATTCATATTTTATTAATAGCAAACATCTTGAGGCTAATGTAAAAGCCATCCATGCTTTAAAGTCAACCCTAAATGATGAATATTTATCTAGGAGGTCTAACATTGAGTCGGCTTTTGTAGTATAGATACTCTCATCACTCCCAGTGAACAAACGCAATATCACAAGGAGAGTGACTTGGATGAAGGAAGTGATACTTCCAATATGTGCTACATGGTCCAAGAGGAAGACCCCCTTGAGGTAAATTCTGATTCTGAGGTGATGATGATAATAAAGAGATGCCTTATGATGATCTTGCATTGCTTTGCAAGATGCTTCTTGAAAAATATGATTTGTTAAAAATTGAAAATAAGAGATTAAAAAATGAAATGATTCTATTTTAAAAGAAAAGGATTCTTTTTAAAATAAATTTGAAAGTGTTTCAAAAGAAAATAAATCTTTGCAAAGAAAATTATTTTGGTTGAAAAAGAAAAGAAAATTGTTTTGAAGGATAATAATTCTTTGAAAAATAAAAATGTTTTAAAAGAAAAAGAAAATATTTCTATTTTCAAAAAAGAAAAATAATTTTGTTTCTCATGCTCATATTTCTTCTTCTAAAATTGAAAATGATATATGCATTTTGAAGAAGAACATTGATTGTTTGGGCTCCACTTTGAGCCAATGTGCATTTAAACATAATAGATTGGAATTTATATTTCGTAAGAAATAAATTCCACATATTCATGCACATACCCCACGACATACATCACATGTACACCATGCTCACACTCACACCACACATATGTATGCTAGAGTGTACACATGGTAGCCGCAAAGACCATATTGCAAAATTTTCTTTTGATAGATTAAATTTTTTAAATTTTACAAATAAGAGTGTTTGGGTTCCTATTTTTACTAACCCTCATGGACCCAAAACAACATAGGTACCAAAATTTATACCACTTATTTTAATGTAGGTGTGAGCTCTCACAAGACGTGAGAGGATTGGTGCCTTGGTAGTGGATGCATTTCAAGCTTGAAGGTCAAACCAAATGGATGCATCGCTATTAAGGAATTGTGGTGGGAGGACCACCGTGTTTTTGAAGAAATGGATTGGCTACACCGGTTTTGGTAATCATTTCATACTCCATCTTTTAAAATGTTTTAAATGCTTAAATGCTAGTATAGTAACCTAGACTCAATTATATTTGTTTTATGTTTAATGTTGAGTTGATTGGTTGTTACCTATGCATGTATTTTGAAAATAATGTTTATGTTTTCAAGTGAATTTACATGCCTGTTTTTGGATTCATACTTTTATATGCTTTAGTCAAAGCATATCTTGATTTAAAAGTTTGTATCATATGTTGATATGAAAATCTTATTAAAACTTTGGTTATACATGTACAACTTTGGAGTTACATGCTATACATGTTCTATTTCATTCATGTATTCAATTTTATATTTGATTGTACATTGTATATCCTATTTTTGATGATTTTTGCATGTTTATATAATATATCATGATTTTGAGAAAAAGAATTTGATATGAGTTTTGTTTTGAGCTTTATTGATTTATCTCCATGACTATATCTATTACATAATTTTTGAGCACTTTATATATTTTTTATATTTACTCATGATTTTGTTTTCATGAGCTTATATATGTGCTTTATAAATTTTGGAGTGTCAATTCTCTTGAAATTTTCATATTTCATGAAATAAAGTATGTTTTGTTTCTTGATTGAAGGATTTTGTACTAGTTTTCAAAATTTTCTTAAAACTAGTTTTGTATTCTTCAATTGGTAGAATTTTCAAACTTTGCTAAAACTTTTTTCAAATCTTTTTTTTTGGAAAACTTTTACCCTATAAGGACGATTGGTTAGGCGACCATGCTTTGTATGCTCTTAATAAGGACATCTTTTTAACCATGTGCATGATGGTGGAGGTTATGAGTCATACATATGCATATCTTGAAAATTAATTTGTGTCTCATACTTGTTTTTTTATATATGTATGCATCATATTTCAAATAGGTATTTAAATTGATCTTGCATACATATATATGACTTCTTGTGCTATAAAACATATATGACAATACATTTTTTTTAACACAAATTTTTACTTGCTAAGCTTAATTTAGTTCTTAATGTCAATTGGTTTTTCAATTGGCATCTTATACAAGCTTATGCATTAGTTATGTGATTATTTCAAAAGGGAAGATAAAGTTTCTTTTTAAAAAACTTAAAATGATTTTATTTTTGATGTTTACCTATAAGATAATATTTATGTTTATCTATAAGTGGTATCAATATTTGTTTGCGAACTAAAAGTGGCATCAAAATTTATTTTATTGATTACAAGTAGATTTCTTTATGTAGTATCAAATATTTGTTTTAATCGGTGTTTAAAATTTATTTTGATGTGTATTGCTTCTATGCAAGGGGAGGTTATGTCACGCCCCCCTTCCCAAAATACACAGAAACAGAGTCGCGACGAAGGTCAGTGATGTATGTATGTGAGAAAAATATCCCACGCACATACGCTAAGCCTAAAGTAACCTGAACAAGGTATAAAATCTCCTACGATAAATCAATATCACTACAATATGACATATAAACATGTAACACAATGATAGCAGATGAATTAAAAGAAGAAATGGCAACTGGACGCGATATAGATAGAATCAGAAAATAACATGAACAAAAGAGCAGGAATACCGATAATCAAGAAGAGCGGGACTCCAGCTTCTCAAGATGCATGCGATCCTCTCCAAATACCTGATCAGCAATAAATAGCCACAAATCTGGATATGCATATCTAGGGAGTCAGAACTCCTAGTGAATGTGTAAGAATAAACTGGAAAGTGCATGTACATAAAACATGTTAGCATAACGAAAATATATATACGGGAATAAGAAATGACATGAATAAAGTAAATAAACAGTAATGTGAATAGCACACAGTAGAGTATGTGTCCAATCAGGTATTCAAGTAGGTGTCTATTATAATCTATATATCAGGCGGGTAAAGTCAGTCAGTACTAGAGTCAGATGTACATTAGGTCAGGTGTAACATCAAGTGTCCAACATACATACATGTATCAAATAATGATAATTAATTACAGTACTTTATTATTTATTATGTCAGCGAACACCATTTGCCACCTGTAATAGACGCATCCCATACTATGCCTATCACACATGACAATCGAGGTCTTAAGTTATTGAAACTGATCGATTGGAGACATTGTCCATACTTTAGGTGGGTCCCGTACATACCCGAGACCACGGTCCAGACTTCTGGCGCTGAGCTAGTCCTTACTACAAGGTAGTCAGGAACATGTATAAAAGGAACAAGAACATAATGGGGTGCCAGTCACCCCTCGAAATCCCTATAGTGGAACCCTCTTTCGGCTACGCAACCTATATCTTAGGTCAACTCAAAATACAGACGTTGTCTCCTCTATCAATCTCCCCAATTCTAGTATAAGTTGTTTAATACCAGTTTATTTAGATTATTAAGATTATTTAATGTACATGTTACCTAGACCACTGGGATAACTCGGTTGGTAACAATGTCAACATGTGTAATCAAGATACTGTTATAACAAGATGTGTGTGTGTGTATATATAATGTTATATATATATATATATATATATATATATATATATATATATATATATATATATATATATATATATATATATATAATGTCAGTGAACAGGATACCAGTATATGTAACAAGTATAACATGAGAGTGTTGCTACCATGCATAATATTTTTCCAGCTATTATGATAACATGGACAAAATACTTATCAGATAAATGTCATGTATAATCAGTCAAGTTCATTAAGTAAATCATGATATTCAGAATAAGTAATGACCGTTGGCATGAATAAAATAATCCGGACAAAATATTTAATCAACTCAGACCTCAAAGTCATCGATATATCGAAGGCCTAATATATAAAATATGTACTCATCTATATCCAATCAATCATCACTATCCAATCTTAATTAAGACCATCATATACTCTCACCTCCATTAAGTTCAAACACAAGATCTAAAAATCTAAGTAATTAGTCAATTATGCATATACATGCCACCAGGTCAGGTCAACCCAATCTAAATTTACTCCTAAGCAATATGGAATCTAAGGTGTCTCTACATCTGATAATCAACATCAACAAGATATCAATACTCAAACAATGTAATCAGGGGTAAAATAGGGAATACCTACAACTACGGATCCAACAACATCAATCTCATCAGAACACCGATAAAAATCCCTAAAACGAACACCAATCCTCATGTCAATCAATTCTAACTCTAACTAAGTCCATATCAGTTCGAGTATCAAAAGATCAGTCTTTTAATAAGGTAACTTCATATATAATACACTCTCAAAATACAATGAATCCTCATCTAACTTATCACCAAGTACATGAATATCAAGTCTGATAAGTACTCCACATAAAATATGAATCTTTAATCTCAATTATGAGTCAATCAACCTCAAGATCAATTAATTTATATTCTAAGATTTATCACAACTAAATCTGAATCTGAAACGGTTACACATAAAATGACATAAATCCCATATCACATATACTAAGTTCCAACTATATACATACGATGCTCAATATTACTAAGGTAACATTAAGAACTACCAAGTACTTTAAATACCACTAAACATATAAGAAACTAGTACCTGATAATTTAACCCCCCATCGACTCACCAATCAATAACATGTAATTATTTTGCAAGTTTTAGTTCACCAAATAATTGTCCGATAAATACTACACATGAATGATGCTATCTGTCCTCAAATATGAACTAGATCGATCAATCTATAGATCGAAACAAGTCACAGTCTAAGGTAATACTACAACTAGTCTAGAGCCAATAACGTCAAACAACTAACACATGAAAAGATACTGAATGATACTCAAGTAAGCTATATAATCAAAGTGAATACTCACTGGTACCTCATGAAATGATACGGGTAATCATACTGCTATAATAAGGTAGATGATCACATGAAATAAAACAAACAACACATATATATATTTCTGACAATGGTGAATGAGAAAAATAATACTCACAAACATCATCTCAGAAAATTTTAGTAGCATAATTATATAACAAAAAATAAATCATCTATCAGAAAATTCTTGTTTAATTGAAAGAGGAAAGAAAACTCACGATAAAATTAAATAATATTACGAAAAGAAATACTCACCTGAACTCGTTCCCAAGTCCAAAGCACTAAAATCGTAAGGCCCCGATAAATCTACATGGTTCTTTCAATAGAAATTGTTAGATTTTTAAAAGAATATTTTACTTGGGAGTTATAATAAGGGATTTTAATCTTCATTAATTGGTTTGGGGTTGAAAATATGGTCCTCTGGGTCTAATGAATTTAGTAGGTTTAGTTTGAACCATATTCTAATTTTTTGTTAAATTTTTAATATGCTTTAAACCATTAAAATACTTAACGGGTCTGAATTTATCATTAAGGAAAATGGCTTTAAAGTGGGTAGTTTGAGTAAATATATATTTTTATTAGTCTAAATTTTTATTATAGAAAGTAAAATTATTGTAGACTATTGTTTATATTTTTTTCTCTATTTTTTGATATTTTAACTAATTATTTTAATATGCAATTCTTATTTACTTCTTTCTTCTTTTTTTCTTTTTTTTTAATACACTGTCTAGCGGCTTAGGCCTTACCCAGGCCTAGGCCAGACCAGGCCAGACCCAGGCCTGGTCCAGAAATTTTTTTATTATCGTTTTTTCCTTTTTTTTTGGGCATTCTTGTGCAGCCCAACTCGGCCAGGCCCGGGCCAGGCCAGCCCAGGCCTGGCCAGGTCTGGTCCGGCCTTTTTTTTTTGGGGCAGCACAGAGCATGGCCCTATGTTGTACGGCCCAGCAGGGTCTGGCTTGCCCATGCCCTCAGGCCCTACCCAGGCCAGGCCCGGGCCTGCCTAGGCCAGGCCAGTCTGGCCAGGCCTGGCCCGGCTCGGCCAGGCCAGGTTCGGCTGGCCTAGAACTGCAAAATTTTTTTTAGAAAATATCCTTTGTTAAAAATTTAGAAAAATATGTAATTTAAAATATGGGTTGGTATATTCTCATATGTATTTTAGTTGGTTTTATGATTGTGTTTTTGATATATAAAAATTAATGAATAGTTATGATATAGACATGATTTTTAATAAACTATTTATATCAAATAAATTGTGAGAAGATGAATTACTTACTTGGTTTTGATCTCCCCTGGCATATTCCTCAATTTCTGCACTTCAAGATCCCTTTTGTTCATGCTCCGCTTAGGAGAAAAGAAAGAAGGAGGAAGAGGGAGTTGGGTCATGATTTTTCTTTAGAGATTGAAAAAGAAGTAGTTTAGACTTTTTATAGATCATTAGAGATTTTAAAATCAGAATTTCAGTTGTATTCAAACTGCTTGACTTAGTAGTTAGGATAGAATTAACTGAGGTTATGATTTTGAAAAAAGAATTTGAATTTGGATAGGTTAGGATAGATATAATTTTTGTTAGTATTTAAAGTAGGATTAGTTAAGATTTATGAAAAGATTTGATAAGATAGAATTTGGATTAGGATTAGGTTTTGAGTTATAGATTATTGGGTTGGTGGGTTCAGACTAATGGGTAAGGATTTCAATGGTAATGGGTTATGGACTAGAAAAAAGAAAAGATATGAATAATAATAACAATAACAATAATAATACTAATAATCAAAAAGAGATAATAGTAATAATAATAAAATTATCAACATTAAAAATATTATCTAATAATACTTGATAAAAAGACTACCATTAATAATAATGACTAAAACAAAACAATAAAAATAAAAACAATGTCAATATTAATAATAATAGTAGCTACAATAATAATAGTAATATAGTAATGAGAAAAATACTAGCTAGTAATTAAAATGATAATACTTAATAATGCTAAATATAAATATAAGGCCAAAATATCATTTACTATCTTAAAATAATTTGTACTATAATCAAGTTAATAAATAATAATAAAATAACCAGTAAAATAAAATAAATATATTAGAAAAAATACAGTATTTTAGACCAGGAATATTACAACTTAACATCTCCTCTATATATAGATTCATGTTGAATGTATTTTATATAAAAATAGCTTGACCTCTTTTCTTTATATGGTACATGTGTGTAAGGGGAGCTTAACATCTCCATCTGTACATTGTATATTATGCTTATATGGGTTAGGGTTTAGTCATTCCTTCTCTATGTAATGCATGAATACTGGAGGAGTTAACTTAACGTCTCTCCTCTTCATGAATGTATATCACATATACATTTATATTGTTTGTTTATCTTCACCCCTTTGTTGATAAATTAATAAAAAGGGGGAGAAGAATTAAGAGAGTTTATATATGCATGTTTAATATTTGTTATTTATGCATATATGTTTATGTTTGTTTAATATTTAGTTTATGTACTTTCATTGAATATCTTCTTGTTTTTGCAATGCATGAGTTAAGAGGGAGCTTCTATGAAGTTTACCTTTAATCCATGCATATATAACTACATGAGTTTTGTCATCATCAAAAAGGGGGAGATTATTGGCCCAAAAGCCTACCACTCTAGTTTTGATGATGATTAACTCATATAGTTATAATACTAATGATCTTGTGTCTATTTAAGTTTCAGATTTTTACCAAGATCTTGGTCGTTGTTTAGCTTGAAGTCAAGTTTTGAAGTTAACACATGTTGATTCAAGAGCTCGCGCTTCAAGATCACATCATGTACTCAACGAGGAGTCTAGCTCATTTGGATTAAGTTTGGATCAAGTCATGATAAAGAGGAAGATTTTCAAGAGAAGACTTGAGTCCTGTGTTTGTAAGTAAGATTTTTATTTTTAGATAATATGAAAAGGATAGATTAGTTGTGGCTTGCTCAAGCTCATTTACACATACATATAAAATTTATATAGGATTTTTCATGAGAAATAGTTTTTGTTTCAGTTTTGGTCTTGGTTTTGAGTTTTAAAGAATACATCTTTATGTTTCATGAATAGATTTCATCAAAAAAAGTTTACATGGTATATATGTGTATTGGATTTCCTCCATATGCATTATTGTTTCAAATTGTCTAAAAACTTATTTGATATTTCTAGTTCACGGTTTCAAATTTTGTATTTATCAGAACTTATTTTGAGCTTATTGTCAAAATAAGTATATCTCATCTATTATGTGTTTTGGATCATTTTCATACACACTATACTTCAAATATGTTTAAGTATCTTGTTTCTGTATTTGTACAAGTTTTGAAAAAATCGTTTTCCATTTAAAAGTTTATTTTTGAAAAATACGTTTTTGGTTTTAAGCTTTAAATTCTATACCTCAAAAATAGTTCAATTGTTTATATATATGTATTGATTTTTAATCACACATATTTGTATTTCAAAGTATTTATATGAACTTATTTTTGTAAAATTTATTGGAATTTATTTGAATTTTAAGGGTATAAAGAGTTTAAGATTTAAACCTGAAAAAGCTGTTTTTGGGCTGCTGGCGGTCGACCGAACCATGGCTCGGTCAAACGACCGGCACAAGAACACACACAGCCCATAGCAGTCGACTGACTAAAAGAGACTTGGTCTCTTTATGGCCTAGTCGACCGAGCAGTCGACCAACCTATTCTGGCCAGGGTGCGGTTAAACTCAACTGTCAGTTTTTTGACCATCGGCTCGACTGACAAACCCAACTGTCAGTTTTTTGACCATTGGCCGGTTAAACGGCCGGTCGATCGAGAGGTTTTCTGGGGCCATAACGGCTAGTTTTCTAATGGCTATAAAATGGGATTTCTTTGGCTAGTTTTCTACAAGATTTTTAGAAATATTTTCAATAGCTCTTTTACAGAGTTACTTTTCAAGAGCTCTTTTATAGAGTTTCTTTACAAGTTTTAAAGCTTCATTTCCATATCAAATAGAGAGTTTATCAAGATTGTTTTTTTCTTGAGTTTTCAAAAGAGATTTTTTAGTTTTCTACCACAACGTCTATCTAGTCTTTCTCACACAAGTTTGAGCTTTTCATTGCTATATATATCCTCTAAGATTCTTGTTGTTGAGAGTATTTTTTGGTGATCAAGAGAAGAGATCACCAAGTATTCTAACTTGTACTTTGAGGAGTTGTAGAGGTTGCGGCCTCGGCGAGCTTGCGGGTTCGCGTGTGTTGTTCTTGCGGGAATAAGTGAGGGACTTGCGGGTCCAAGAGTTCTTGAGGGAGCTCGTTGTAGGTGCCGCGGCACTGACTGATCTTGCAGGATTGATTTTAGTGGAACCTTCACAGTGTTGAAAGTGGAGACGTAGAGCAAGTGGCTCGAATCTCGAAACAAATCTCTCGTGTTTGCGATTGCTTATCCTCTCTCTCACTTGTCTTTAATATCTTACCTGCTCTTTATTATTCATATGACTATTTGCTTGATATAACTTGTGCTCAATTTATATACTTACTGTAATATCCCCTATCTAATAATACTGTATTTTATTTGTCTGAGTATTTATTTGGTTTCTCTGATTTTTTTTTATCATTGTTTGGTTATTATTGTCGATATTTGTGTATTGTTAATGATATTATTATTTTTTTACTTAGTATTTTTCTTCCCTTGAACCCGTAACCCGTTGGCCCCGAACCCGAAACCACCAACCTACTACCCTATAACCCAAATCCCCATAATCTTGACTAAATCTAAACTCCATCTAAAAATCTTAATCTTAACTAATAAATCCCAATCCTAACAACCCCACAATTTTATCTTATCCTAATCTCCTCCATCTTCCCCTTGGTCGTTGTGGGTTCTCCCTTCCGCCGCTCGCGCAAGGCTACCCCGCATCTCCATCTCCATATCCTTCCTCCAAACTCTTGCACCACCACATGTCTTCCTCTCAGCCTGGAGACCTCAATGGCCGAGCACCCCTCCCACGAAGCCGCTCCCTGGCCAATCCCAACTCGCTGGAGACCGCCGTGAGCTGCCACCACCATCATTTTGAGCACTTCCCCATCACCCCTCCTTGAAAGCTGCCGCACCTAGCCCCATGCCTCCTTCACCATTGCCAAAGCCCCATCAGCACCTCGGTAGCACACCTGAGCTGCAGCCATGTCTTTGGCTATCTCTAGGCTCCCCAACAACCCTACGCATCCCCCTCCTCTCCGACGTTGTCCGCAAGACCCGCCGCGACCTCCGGCGAGCTCCGCAGTGGCTGGACCCGAGCCATAGACGCCCCTGCGTGAGTTCTTCAAAACTTTGATTTGCCAGATTACAATACTTCATATAATTTTTATTTTGATATTAGCTTGCTGTTTTTATTTCCTTTTCCTATTTGTTTGTCAATACCTGTTAGTACTTCTCATTAACAACATCACTTGCTCTTCATTTGTCCTTGTGTACAAGTTCTTTGATAATTGAAATTCTATGTTCGTAATTTGTAGCAATTATTTCACTATTGGCAAGCTATAATTCTTCTATCTCCTTCAACTTTCATAGCAACTAACAAGAACATAATGTTTTTCAAATGCTTTGTTTTCCTATTGGTGTTACCGAACTTGGATTTATGAGTTTCAGAAGGCATGGGAATGTTTATTATGCATGTGTATTTAATTAAGTGCATGCTTATGTTTATTATGTGGGTGTTCGGGTATTATTGTGGATATCACATGATGGATGCATGTGTGTATTTGAGTGTGTGTGTGTGGGTGTTGTCCGTGTGTGAGTTGCGTGCGTGAGGGTGAGAGTGAATGCAAGGTGTTTAATCATTTACATGAGCATGTATGTGTGTGTATATATATTTAGATGTATATGTGGGTGTGTGAGTTAATACACATATATGTATAATGTATGCTTGAGTATATGCATGAGTGCGTATATGTATGTATGTGTACGTGGGTGTACACGTATGTGTCGGGTTGCTCGGGAGTGTGTTTAGTGTATGTTTATATTTATTTGTATGTTCGGTTGCGTGTTACAGTATTTCGGATCCGTTTGGTGAGACCTGGACCAGTTGCAGGAGACCCGGACCCGATCTGGATTCGTGCTCGTTGTGGACCCGATACACTGGCAATTTGAAGACCGACTCATGGGATGATCTGAAGATCTATACTGGTTCGTGTAGTGAAGACCAGATGGCGATTCGGTTCGGAAACCGCGTCATTTCATGTGAGTGTTCGTTCTTGTGTATTTCCTTATTTATCGTTGTCGGTATGCATTTACATAATACACTTATCATTTTATGCAGCTTTCTGTTATATGTTATCAGTTTGGCTACTTGCACTATTTCATGAGACACCCATGATTGTCCACTTTAATTACATAGTTGATAGGAGCTTGTATCTGCGTCATTTCATGTGTTGGTAGATCGCCGATATTGGCTTAGGCCTAGCATTGGATACCCTGGACTGTGACTTGATTTGATCTACTATCAGTTGAACTACGTTATATTTGAGGTTAGAGGACATATATTAGGCATAGTGTTTATTGGCAGTTGTTGGTGATTATCCCGACTAGAATTCCTGTGGACATGAGGAAGTGTTAGATATGACATTGCTTTACTAATATACTGATTTGCTGATACTTGGACTGGCATTGACTTAGTTAGAGTTGGAGTTGACCTATGATATATTTATATTGGATCTTGATCAGTTTATAGAGGAGTTTGATCATGTTGGATTGTCATTATGTGTGTATAGCCTACCCTGGAAGAGATATGTAACATGATCTTGGTTTAGATTATTAAACCAAAGACTTTCGGATTTACCTTAATTATATTGATTGAGTACTGATGATCTTATCGACGTTGGATACTAGATATAAAGATGATCTAGATTTCTTATTGATTGAGGACGTTACCCTCTTTAGCTATGATCTTGATTATAGTTGGATGAATCTGGTTTTGAGGAATCGGCATTGATTTGGTTGACCTGACTTGATAGATCTTAGATATATATTTGATATGTTACCGACTTTTGAGATCTTATGTTTGACCTTGATAGAAGTGAAAGGGTGTGATGACTTTGATCAGACTGGAGTGCGGAGATCTGAATAGATGTGTCAGAGCATTTGTTATTTCAGTTACTGAGATACACATATATTGGTGATGGCTTGCCATATTTAGATACCTTGACCTGGATCGATACTTGAAGTTCATGATGACATTGAGACTATGAGTAGACAAACCGGCTATTGTTATATGCAGTACAGGCATATGAGATATTGACCAGTCTAGATTGGACTGTTCATTGAGCAGTATCTAGATTCGTTATTGTATGGATTCTTGTTATTGAAAGTTACTGGGAAAATATTGTCGGACCGTAACACTTTCATTGTTCTATTGTTCTACCGTTTACACGGTAATATTGTTCACATTGTTATTGTTATATTGATATTGTTACTGTCACCGTATCGTCCTAGCAATCGAAATAACATGTATATTGATTGTTATAAATACTAATGTAAATTGACAACTTACACTGGGATTGAGGAATTGATGGAGGAGACAGCGTCTGTATTTTGGGTGGACCTAGGATACAGGTTGCGCAGCCGAGATACGATTCCACTGCAGGGTTCCGGGGGATGACTGACATCCCGTATTGTTCATATTGTCATTGTTATTGACACATTGTTATTGTTATTGTTATTGACTACCTAGCGGTAGGACCTGGTTCAGCGCCAGATGATTGGGCCGTGGTTCCGGGTATGTACGGAACTCACCTAAAGCATGGACAATATCTCTTCTATTAATTTCAATAACTTGGGACGTTAATTGACACGTGTAGTAGACGTGGTATGGGATGCGTCTATTACAGGTGGTAATTGGTGTTCGCTGACATAATAAATCACAAACTGAAATCTTGCATTGACATTGTGGACTGAACTTGATATATTGACTGATTGTAAATATCTAATAATACCAATTAACTGACTGTACACGTGACACCCGCTTGGACATCTGATTTTGTATTTATTGGCTTGCTTTATTATTTTCTATCCATGTTTTATATATTACTTCAGTTTTATTCCAGCATATGTGTTTCCTAGTTTGCTCACATTTATTTCGCATGTCCTTCCCTTTTTCTCTTATACTCACTCGGAGTTCTGACTCCCTGGATCTGCATATCCAGATCCAGGGCTATTTATTGTTGATCAGGTTTTTGGAGAGGATCATATTTACCTTGAGGGCTGGTGTCTCTCCCTTTTGATTATCGGTATCCCTGCTCTTTGATTCATATATTGCATTCTGTCACAGTCCTTATTCTTATTCATATGCTATTATTGTGTTAGACTTTATATGTATTATTGCAGTGATTCTGATTAATGATAGAGATTTATAACTTGTTCAGGTTACTTTGGGCTTAGCGTATATATGTGGGGTATTTTCCTCGCGTATATACGTCGCCGACTCTCGTCGCGACTCCGTTCCTACGTATTTTGGGAAGCGGGGCGTGACAGAGTTTTCTTTAGTATCAGAGCCAGGTTTCGACATAAAACGGACTTGATTCTTACCGATAACTTGAACGAGTTATAATTACACTGCAATATACATATAGGATTCACACAATGATATTGAGTTCGCTTGAAATTGACCGTCCTCCCTTTGAAAATCTATCTCTTTGATCTTTCGATCTCTCTGATCGCATCTTTTTTTAGAATAATCTTGGTTCCATCTCGATTCCTAATCTTCTTGTCTATTCTATTTTTGAACCTTTCTTTTGGAATTGGTCACTCTATTCTGAAGCTGGCAACAGAGATCAGAGCGCGCAGCGGAAGAATGGTGGACTCATGATGTAGTGAGAAGCGACGTGGAAGCTTGTTTGTTTCTCCTTTGACTTTGATTCTTTATCATTCCCTACTTTATTGAAATTTCGAGGACGAAATTTTTATAAGGTGGGTAAAATGTAATATCTCTTATCTAATAATACTGTATTTTATTTGTTTGAGTATTTATTTGGTTTCTCTGATTTTTTTTTATTATTGTTTGGTTATTATTGTTGATATTTGTGTTTTGTTAAAGATATTATTATTATTTTTACTTAGTATTTTTCTTCCCTTGAATCCGTACCCGTTGGCCCCGAACCCGAAACCACCAACCCACTACCCTATAACCCAAATCCCCATAATCTTGACTAAATCTAAATCCCATCTAAAAATCTTAATCTTAACTAATAAATCCCAATCCTAACAACCCCACAATTTTATCTTATCCTAATCTCCTCCATCTTCCCCCTTGGCCGTTGTGGGTTCTCCCTTCCGCCGCTCGCGCGAGGCTACCCCGCATCTCCATCCCCATATCCTTCTACCAAACTCTTGCACCACCACGTGTCTTCCTCTCAGCCTGGAGACCTCAATGGCCGAGCACCCCTCCCACGAAGCCGCTCCCTGGCCAATCCCAACTCGCCGGAGACCGCCGTGAGCTGCCACCACCATCATTGTGAGCACTTCCCCATCACCCCTCCTTGAAAGTTGCCGCACCTAGCCCCATGCCTCCTTCACCATTGCCAAAGCCCCATCAGCACCTCGGTAGCACACCCGAGCTGCAGCCATGTCTTTGGCTGTCTCTAGGCTCCCCAACAACCCTACGCATCCCCCTCCTCTCCGACGTTGTCCGCAAGACCCGCCACGACCTCTGGCGAGCTCCGCGGTGGCTGGACCCGAGCCATAGACGCCCCTGCGTGATTTCTTCAAAACTTTGATTTGCCAGATTACAATACTTCATATAATTTTTATTTTGATATTAGCTTGCTGTTTTTATTTCCTTTTCCCTATTTGTTTGTCAATACCTGTTAGTACTTCTCATTAACAACATCACTTGCTCTTCATTTGTCCTTGTGTACAAGTTCTTTGATAATTGAAATTCTATGTTCGTAATTTGTAGCAATTATTTCACTATTGGCAAGCTATAATTCTTCTATCTCCTTCAAATTTCATAGCAACTAACAAGAACATAATGTTTTTCAAATGCTTTGTTTTCCTATTGGTGTTACCAAACTTGGATTTATGAGTTTCAGAAGGCATGGGAATGTTTATTATGCATGTGTATTTAATTAAGTGCATGCTTATGTTTATTATGTGGGTGTTTTGGGTATTATTGTGGATATCACATGATGGATGCATGTGTGTATTTGAGTGTGTGTGTGTGGTGTTGTCCGTGTGTGAGTTGCGTGCGTGAGGGTGAGAGTGAATGCAAGGTGTTTAATCATTTACATGAGCATGTATGTGTATATATATATATTTAGATGTATATGTGGGTGTGTGAGTTAATACACATGTATGTATAATGTATGCTTGAGTGTATGCATGAGTGCGTATATGTATGTATGTGTACGTGGGTGTACAGGTATGTGTCGGGTTGCTCGGGAGTGTGTTTAGTGTATGTTTATATTTATTTGTATGTTCGGTTGCTTGTTACAGTATTTCGGATCAGTTTGGTGAGGCCCGGACCAGTTGCAGGAGACCCGGACCCGATCTGGATTCGTACTCGTTGTGGACCCGATACACTGGCAATTTGAAGACCGACCCATGGGATGATCTGAAGATCTATACTGGTTCGTGCAGTGAAGACCAGATGGTGATTCGGGTCGGAAACCGCGTCATTTCATGTGAGTGTTCATTCTTGTGTATTTCCTTATTTATCGTTGTCGGTATGCATTTACATAATACACTTATCATTTCATGCAGCTTTCTGTTATATGTTATCAGTTTGGCTACTTGCACTATTTCATGAGACACCCATGATTGTCCACTTTAATTACATAGTTGATAGGAGCTTGTATCAGCGTCATTTCATGTGTTGGTAGATCGCCGATATTGGCTTAGGCCTAGCATTGGATACCCTGGACTGTGACTTGATTTGATCTACTATCAGTTGAACTACGTTATATTTGAGGTTAGAGGACATGTATTAGGCATAGTGTTTATTGGCAGTTGTTGGTGATTATCCCGACTAGAATTCCTGTGGACATCGAGGAAGTGTTAGATATGACATTGCTTTACCAATATACTGATTTGCTGATACTTTGACTGGCATTGACTTAGTTAGAGTTGGAGTTGACCTATGATATATTTATATTGGATCTTGATCAATTTATAGAGGAGTTTGATCATGTTGGATTGTCATTATGTGTGTGTATAGCCTACCCTGAAAATAGATATGTAACATGATCTTGGTTTTAGATTATTAAACCAAAGACTTTCGGATTTACCTAATTATATTGATTGAGTACTGATGATCTTATCGACGTTGGATACTAGATATAAAAGATCTAGATTTCTTATTGATTAAGGACGTTACCCTCTTTAGCTATGATCTTGATTATAGTTGGATGAATCTGGATTTGAGGAATCGGCATTGATTTGGTTGACCTGACTTGATAGATCTTAGATATATATCCGATATGTTACCGACTTTTGAGATCTTATGTTGACCTTGATAGAAGTGAAAGGGTGTGATGACTTTGATCAGAATGGAGTGTGGAGATCTGAATAGATGTGTCAGAGCATTTGTTATTTCAGTTACTGAGATACACATATATTGGTGATGGCTTGCCATATTAGATACCTTGACCTGGATCGATACTTGAAGTTCATGATGACATTGAGACTATGAGTAGACAAATCAGCTATTGTTATATGCAGTACAAGCATATGAGATATTGACCGATTCTAGATTAGACTGTCCATTGAGCAGTATCTAGATTCGTTATTGTATGGGTTCATGTTATTGAAAGTTACTAGGAAAATATTGTCGGACCGTAACACTTTCATTGTTCTATTGTTCTACCGTTTACACGTTAATATTGTTCACATTGTTATTATTACATTGATATTGTTACTGTCACCGTATCGTCCTAGTAATCGAAATAACATGTATATTGATTGTTATAAATAATAATGTAAATTGACAACTTACACTGGGATTGGGGAAATTGATGAAGGAGACATCGTCTGTATTTTGGGTGGACCTAGGATACAGGTTGCGCAGCCGAGATACGGTTCCACTGCAGGGTTCCGGGGGATGACTGACATCCCGTATTGTTCATATTGTCATTGTTATTGACACATTGTTATTGTTATTGTTATTGACTACCTAGCGGTAGGACCTGGTTTAGCGCCAGGTGATTGGGCCGTGGTTCTGGGTGTACGGAACCCACCTAAAGCATGGACAATGTCTCTTCTATTAATTTCAATAACTTGGGACGTTAATTGACACGTGTAGTAGACGTAGTATGGGATGCGTCTATTACAGGTGGCAATTGGTGTTCGCTGACATAATAAATCACAAACTGAAATCTTGCATTGACATTGTGGACTGAACTTGATATATTGACTGATTGTAAATATCTAATAATACCAATTAACTGACTGTACACGTGACACCCGCTTGGACATCTGATTTTGTATTTATTGGCTTGCTTTATTATTTTCTATCCATGTTTTATATGTTACTTCTGTTTTATTCCAGCATATATGTTTCCTAGTTTGCTCACATTTATATTCGCATGTCCTTCCCTTTTTCTCTTATACATTCACTAGGAGTTCTGACTCCCTAGATCTGCATATCCAGATCCAGGGCTATTTATTGTTGATCAGGTTTTTGGAGAGGATCATATTTACCTTGAGGAGCTGGAGTCTCTCCCTTTTGATTATCGGTATCCCTGCTCTTTGATTCATATATTGCATTCTGTCACATTCCTTATTCTTATTCATATGCTATCATTGTGTTAGACTTTATATGTATTATTGCAGTGATTCTGATTAATGATAGAGATTTATAACTTGTTCAGGTTACTTTAGGCTTAGCGTATATATGTGGGGTATTTTCCTCGCGTATATACGTCGCCGACTCTCATCGCGACTCCATTCCTACGTATTTTGGGAAGCGGGGCGTGACACTTACTTGGGTTGTTTAATACCTAGCATTGCTCTTATTCCTTGTACATTCATTGCATGCTTGATATTGTGCTCACACTAGTATTAAATTAGAGAGCTATAGTAGCATCTCAACTCTTAATTTAGAGAAATCTTAAGGAGAATTCCAGAGCCTTTCACCAGGAAATCGGCTTCACTTTTTGGTTATACTTTGTTTGTAGTGTAATAGTTTTAGTTTATATAATTAGTTTTTAATTCCGCATTGTTTGTGCATTTGATTAGCTAGTCACCTATTCACCCCCCTCTAGGTAATCTACAATTTATATACTAATTGCAATTAGATTGTTGCAGTTTGCAGCAGAAGTTGTTTGTAGATTTGATGGATGAAAATTTTATGCTACTAAATACATAAACAAGTTGGAACTAAAAGGCTTTATAAAGCTTTCATCTCAATTCATTTAGTTGTGGGCAATCTAGCTTTGAAATCGTTAGTGGGTGGTTACTTTTTATTAGAAAAGGCACATGTTTGACGTTTAACTTAATTTTCAAACCAAAATATCGTCTTCTTTCCATTCTAAACATATTTAACCCAAAGAGTCTAATTTAAACTAAAATAACTCTCCTCTCTCTCTCCCCTCTCGCCTTGCAACCTACTTCCCTACCCCGCCCCCCTTATGTCTCCGTCTATTCACTCTTCTCTTCTTGAGTGTGTTCTTTCGCTTCCACATAGATTTAAAGATGTATATTGAGGTTAGAATTATACGTATGAAGCCATTGCTATAACAAGATAATAATATCGCTTAAACAAAATTCTCAAATATTTGAGATTGGGGTGGAGGTGAGGTGTGTTGGGGTTCTTTTTTCTTGGGGTTGGAGGGGTTGTCGTCTCTTCATGGAGAAAAGTATATACTCTGTCTCTCTCTCTCTCTCTCTCACACACACGCGCGCGCGCATGGTTGTGGGGGAATCTCTTCACGGAGAAAAGTACACACACTCAGAGCGAGAAGAGAGAAAGTTTTGAGGGGGGGGGGGGGGTTCAAATCATCTCCACTAATGGGCTCGACACTGTGAAATGAACTTGGGTTTAGAAGAAAGAAGGAGAGAGTATTATTAATTATAAATTTAAGTCAATTTCTGGGCAAAGAGTAATTGATCATTAACAAATCTAAGAGTTGGGTCTTGATTATTTTGTATATTAGAAAATTTTTTGATACTTTTTGTAAACTGGATTAAACTATAATTATCTTCTCCAGACAGCAAAAAGTCTAAACGTATCTGAACTGTATATTACTATTACTTGCTCCTCAAGAACTCCTATTAGACTAAAAGCTCAAACTATGAGTGTTCACGGGTCGAATTGGGCGGGTTCTGAAGAAAATGAAAACTCAGTGCATCCTGTTTGGACAGGTTTTGAGTGATTTGAAACCCGCCCATCAGGGCTCGGGTCATACATAACATACATAAATGTACGTGACATTTGTAAATGTATAGATATTTGTTTATACTTGTGTAAAATCATGTCGATATATACTAAACATGAGCGGGCTCCATAGTGCCGGGTTCGGGTGTGGGTTTGTTTGGTGTTTGAACTACTATAGAACCCGATTCGAATTCGCGTATAAGACTGACCCATGTATAGCCCTAACCCAAAACTACTATAATTGCCCCCTAATTCTCCATCCCCCTCTCCTCCCCCGCCGACTAAAAACTAAAACTAGGGTTTGTTTTCTTCTTCTTCTCGATCCACCGCCATGGGAACCCCCGAGACCTCTCGCGAGCCCTGCCCCGATCGCATCCTTGACGACGTGGGCGGCGCCTTCGGCATGGGCGCCGTCGGCGGCTCCGCCTTCCATTTCCTCAAAGGTCTCTACAACGCTCCCAACGGCGAGCGCCTCGCCGGCGGTGTCACCGGAGTGCGGATGAACGCCCCGCGCGTTGGCGGGAGCTTCGCCGTGTGGGGCGGGCTCTTCTCCGTCTTCGATTGCTCCATGGTCTACGTGCGGCAGAAGGAGGACCCTTGGAACTCGATCATTGCCGGGGCTGCCACCGGCGGGTTCTTGCAGATGAGGCAGGGAGCCAGGGCTGCTTCTAGGTCAGAAAAAAATCATCTTTTGGGTGTATTTTGTTTTCATTGAAGGGGTATGAAGGTTTTGAAGCATGGGACAAAAAAAGAATCGATTTTATTGGATTATTTTCTTTATTTTAAAGGTTTCTGACTAGCTGTGTGACTGAACAAAAACGTTCTGTTTTTTTCGCCGGGAGGGGGGGTCATCACGAAAGTTGAATTTAAAATTTTATTTAAATTAAAAACATATTTGAACCCCATTTTAGGGGTTTCGCGTCCTTACCGTTTCTCATGATTGTCATTGTTTTGGGTGGGATTATTGTGTTTGATCATTGATAGTTGTCTGATTTTGGTCTTTCTCATTAGGAAGTTAGTATTTCATAGTATTATTATTTTTGCAATTCGGAACGCTTGTGGCTGTTTCTTTTCTAGAAATCGATTAGATAAGAGTGATCGTGAAATTGGAGAATTCTAAGCGTAGACACCTTTAGCTTTCTAGCTCTAGAGATTGGTATGCTTGTATATCTGGAATGTGTAGCAGCTCTTTTCTAGAAAGAAGTATGCTATGAAGGAGTGGTGGAAAATGCAATTTAAAATTACATCTAAAAGTAGACAGATTGAGCATGATGATTTTGGGTGTTTTAGGACTTCTCTCATCCAAACTTTGAGCAAAGAGCCTTACCTTGAAGTAGCCGGGTTTACTTGTTTTTCTGCAGATACTAAGGTCCATTTTTGCTGTTTTGTCCAAAGCAATCCAAGTTTTCTGTGGGCTTCCTGATTAGGAAGTCATTATTGTTATGGTACTTTTGGAATTTGGAACACCTTGTGCTGTTTCTTCTTCCAAATCATTGTTCTATTCATATTTTCCGTTTTCCAGAGCTGCAGTTATACCTTATTTGAAGCTAGCCTGAAATTTTAAAATCTGTATTTGAAACTCTGTCATGCTGAAATATTTGCATGACATCAATTTGTGATCTTTCAGGTCAGCGGTTTTCGGTGGGGTTCTCCTTGCGCTAATTGAGGGAGCTGGAATTATGCTTAATCGATTCTTGAGCAATCCTCAAAACTTCCCGCCAATGGAGGATCCAGGAATGGTGGTGCCACCTAATGTGGCAATGGCAGGAGTTGGAGGTGGTGGTGCTCCTACAGGGTATCAAGGTCAGATATCGGTGAGTTCAACGGTTGAGGAGTCAAGTGATTCCTCTTCTTGGTTTGGAGGGCTTTTTGGAGGGAAGAAGGAGGATACAAAGAGCAATGGTGGTGGTGGTGGAAAGACGGAGGTTTTGGAGAGTTTTGATGCGCCAAGTACGCCAATCCCAAGTTTTGAGTACAAGTAGAGGAACACTGATAATTTTATTTCATGAGTTAGGTAAGTACATATGATGGTCTTGTGAGTTTTTTCTTCTGACCTTTTCTTTTGCTGTTCAATGCTCTGTTAGTAAATTGTTGTACAATATTTGCATCATAATGTTATATGTAGTTGGATTTGTAGTATCAGTTTTTCTGTTATGGTTCCATTCAAGGTTCGAGGTTCCACTGGATTCGTGTTTGTTTTGGTTGTTTTGTCTTGGTCTCGGTGAGTATCGGTACAAAATTGACATGAAGTTTCGGTTACGTAAGTTTCGGCTGATACACATTTGGTATCGGTCACTTTCGGTAAGTTTCGGTCAGTTTTAATGAGTTTTGGATGAAGCGTACCGAAATTTTAAAAAAAATAAAAGCAAAACAAAAAAAGAACATGTAATGTTCTAATTAATTATTTCACGTCTCTTTTACTTCTATAACCATTTGAAATCATTTTATCCTAATTTGCCATAGGTAGATCATGTTTAGATTTTTTTAATTTAATTTTTATTATAATCTTAATTTACCTTTACATTGACAACTTTTATGTTAATTTATATTAATTTTTGGTTTAACTAATTGAGTATCAAAATCTCATTTCTCTTAATTTAAAACTTAGCCTACTTGTTCATATTGTGTGTTTTTTTGCAATATACATGTAAATAATAAAAAATACCTACATGTTTATATACACTAACACCGAAACTTGAAACGAAACTAACGAAATTGATCTAAACTTTTGATGTAGGAAGAGTCTGAAACTGAAATCAAGTTCGCAAACCTTGTTCCATTACTTATTCATTTTCAGTGTTCTGTGTGGATTTGGTTCAATTGATATGAATCACTGTAGGAAGTTATTTTTTGTGTTTGTTTTATTGTTTCTTCAGGATTTACCTTCAGAGTTTTAAATGTCGGATATCGGGGAAATGTCAGATGTCGTAATTGGATTTCGGATTTTAGAGATATTTTAGGGCTATTTAGTAAATTTCGGACGTCATGACGGATAACAAATATATATTCTAGATGTCTTAAATAGAGTAATCTTAAAATTTTTATCAAGGTAATAGATACACAATTTATGCAAAACTACATAAATATGTTTAGGATAGGTATACTTACCTCAACATTTTGCATACACCCACTAACACATTTGTAGAAATTTCTCAATTGCTCCAACTTTCAAGACCAATCAACATATTAGATTTTTCTTGAAATGTCGGCCGACATTGTCCTGAAATGTTGGCCGACATATCGGATTTTTCTCGAAATATCAGTCGACATTTTTCAAAATGCCATTTGAGGGCAGTGTTTTAAATATTGGATATCGGCGATATATCGGTCGGCAAAATTATACACCAGATACTGGATACTGAGTAATATATCGCGATATGGTAGTAAATACCCGACCATCAAATCGAACGTCATACCAGATGAAGAATATACATGTGGTTGCCTACATAAATTAGGGATACCTACTTTTTATAGAAGCTCTGCATTTGTAGAACCTCCTCAAATGTGTCACGTGACGATATATTGGATATTTTCATCTCGGATATCGGCCGATATATTGGCCACGTGGCGATATATCATCTCATATCGGACCAAAATGATATCCAATAAAATTTTACACTTATCATATCGTTTTGGATAAATTACCGGTATCTCGGCTGATGTACCGGTATCTCGGCCGATATTCAAAATAGTGTTTGAGGGTGGGGATGTCGTGGCGGTGAGGGTTTGAAAACGAAATGTTGACCGACATTTAAAACATTGTTTACCTAGAATCAGATTAGAGCTATGTTTCGCGCACGAGTTAGGGAGTTAAGAGTTGTGAGTGTTTGTAGATGAATAGTAGTAAGAGTAAGAAGTTCAGTTTTGATTTGTTGTTTGAATAGAGGTAGAAATAGCAAGATGTAGGATTTGAAATAGAGAAAAAGGAGAGGAGAGACTAATTCCAAAGTTCTCGTAGAATTAGTAACTCTAGATTTGTATGTTCTTGGGCAGCTTTGAGAAGTGATGAGTTGGAGTTTCTAGGTAGTTTAGCATGTCATAATCATTGTTTACTAACTCTTACCAATTTTAAGTTGTTGGGCAAGAGTTAATGGGAATTAGCTCACCTCTTGAGCTGACTCTTGTTGCCAAACAAGGCCTAAAAATAGTTTGGGATCTTTTCTGTTCTTTCAACACATTTTGTCAACTCCAGGGATGTATCCCAGTGTCAATTAAGCATTTAGGGCCTGTTTGTTTCGTTGCAAAACGTCGCAAGTCGTAAGTCGTAAAATGAGAATGAAAAAAGTGAACTGTAGCAGAGAAAATATGTTGTTTTTACGGTGTTTGGTTGATAAAGTGAAGTGTAAATGGAAAAGTATATTGTGTTTTACGGTGTTTGGTTGATAAAGTGAAAGTGTAAATGGTAAAGTATATTGTGTTTTACGGTGTTGGTTGGTAATGTAAAAGTGTAAGTGAAAAAATTGACTACAAAATTAACTGTAGCAGTGATTTAAATATTATAAATACTATTAAATTAAATCTACTGTTGCAAATTAAATCGTATTAATAAATTTGAGATAAAAAATTAATAATCTTAATATTTTATTTATAACAATAATATTAATAAATATTTGTATAAATAGTAAAATATTACTAAAATATTAACTAAATAAATAATATAAAATTTTAAGAAAATCTAAACATTAATAAAATTTTAAGAATACTAATAAAATATAAATATTAAAAAATCTTACAACAATAATAAAATATAGTTATAATATTATAATATTAAAAATACCTGAAATTATTATAATATAAATTTTATTATAATATTATTGTAATATTATAGAAATAAAAATTAACAAAGTAAATATAATTATAATTTAATAATAAATTATCATTATAGTATTATTATACTGAATTATTATTACAATATTAACATAATAAAATATTAATATAATAATAAAATATATTATGATATTAATAAATTTTTTATATTAAAAAATAAATAATTAAATATATAGTAATTTTATATTAAAGTATAATATTGTTATATTAATAAAATATTAACTCTAAATAAAATAATAAAAATGGAATAAGTATTAATAAAATAATAAAGTATTAGATAAAATATTAAATAAAAATAGTAAATTAAATAGTAAAATATTAAATATTAAAACAATATTAAAAACAATAAAAAAATTAGAGATTAAAAATATAAAATAATTAAATAATTAAATAAGAAATTGAACACTATTTAAAATATTAAATATTTAATAATATTAAATTATATATTGATTATCAAGTAACTGTTTTGAACTGTAAGTGTACTACAACTGAGAGTTACATGACCACAAAATTAACTGTAGCAACTGCAAGTGGGAAAATATGAGTGTAAAAGTGAGATTTACATGACCACAAATTTAACTGTAGCAACTGCAAGTGGAAAAGAAGAATTGCATTTTGCAACTTGTTTTTCAGCGAAACAAACGGCGGAAAATGGAAAACAAGTTTTACGACTTGCGTTTTGCGGCGTTTTGCGGCGAAACAAAACACGCCCTTAGTATGAAAATAAGGCGCCTTTAAGGAGTATTTTGTTTATTGTTTATTTTGCTTTGAATTGTTTATTTTGACTTCGAGGACAACAAATTGACTTGCTTCTTTAGAATTAACTGTGTTTTGTTTAGTTTGTTGTAAAATGGGGCACTTCATATATGGATATTTCCATGTTTTGGTACTCGTCATTAGCTTCAGCACACTGCTTGTATAGGCTGATTGTTTATATTATAGAAGTGCATTGTTTAGGAATTTCTTAGTGCATAGAGTTTTCGTGGAACACGATTGAAGGTGACAAGAATACCAAATTAAGTAGTATTCTGTATTTGGTAAGGAATTGTGATAAAAGGGATTTAGCTTAATTTCAAGCTGTCTGTCATGTCTATTGGATTCGTTCACACAATTACGTTTGTCTATTTGGTGTACATCTCTATTCGGATTATCTTTGTCAATATGATCTGAGAATATTTGTAGCTGCACTTTATATAAAGATATAACAAGAAGGAGATGAATGCAACAGGCATAATCTTTAGTATGTAGGCCCTAGGATAAGAACACTGGGATAAGAACATATCACACAGAGGACAAGGAGAGATTTTTTAGGTTGGGTGATCACTAAAAAGCATGCACATGAATAAGTAAAAGATGGTCTATGTGGTAGCTTTAGCAATTCTTCTGTATTAGCGAAGTGGTTTATACGGGTCGGGTCCACGAGGAGGGGAGGCGATAGAAGCTTGATGTGGCGGTCTTCTTGTTCGTAGAAAAGATGTTTGTTTAAAGAATGAATTGAAAGAAAAACAAGATTGTAGAGATAGTTTGAAATAGTTTGTTGTTAGAAAAGTGTTTTATATTTTAGAGATGGAAAAAATGCATGGTTAATCTTCTACTATTGCTCCCACTAACCTCTAGCTTCTTGAAGACATAGCCTCACAATGGATCATGGGCAATCACAAACCTTGTGTATAAGAACTTTTCACGTGGTAGATCGAATGAAAGTTCCTCCCATCACCTTGCTTCACACGGCAAAACTCGAACATTCCTCCATCAAGATCCATTTGAAGGCAATCATGGAGGAAGAAACAAGTGCTCTATTGGTATCAGAAAGGATGCATGAGAGTTTCACTAACTTATAAAAATTAAGTAGAGTTAACCTCTATAGATCATCAAAAACATAGGAGTCAAGCATGAAATAAGAAATGAGTTTACTTGTTAGTAAATTAGAATTTAAAACCCTTATCGTAAGATATCATAGCTCTTTTTTGCACAAGGCTTGTTTGACACTTATTGATTCATGTGGGTTGTTCAAGCAAGTTACTAGAGCTTAGTGGGTTAGTAGTTAGCCATACTATAGAAAGTTAGTTAGACATGGACATGAAAACAAAAGAGAAGTTGAAAAACATATTAAACTAGTGCAAGTAAAAGTAAGGTAAAAACGCAGAACAATGTGGTAAAGAAAGAACTTCACTTGTATTTGATTGTCACCTTTAAGATACAAGCTTCACTCTCTCTCTCTCTCTCTCACTCTAATGGCTCCTAATACAAGAAACAAAAAGGGAATACAAGAAAACAAAGAGGGAATACAAGAGCCAACTAACAAGAACTCGTATTCTCTGGATATCCCTTCTCTGGAAATCCAGGGAAGTATTTATAGGCACATGAGTATTGGGGGACGGAGTGGCCCCTGGTAGGCCGCGTTTTCGTGGCCATGCTGGCGCTAGTCTGCTAGCGCCAGAGCGTGCAGACTGGTGCCAGGGAGGGGCCTGTTGGTGCATTAATTGCATTGACTTCTGCTCCCTGGTTTAGCAAATTTGGGCTTCAAGTGTGGGCTTCTTCTTAGTTCTAAAAAATGCTCAAATATGTTTCGGCCTCTTTTCTTCTTTAAGCCATGGATGTAGAAACAAGTAGAAACACCCACTAGTGAATAAAATTTTATTAAGATAAATGTGAAAATGTGATGAAAAATATGCAAATATAAACACTAATCACCACCCCCCACTTATCATTTGCTCGTCCCTGAGCAAAACAAAGGAACTAAAAGGCTAAATTAAGAAAATTCATTACACCACACTTTCACAGGTGACGTGATTGCACTGAGCATGTGTAACAAGTCGTTAAATCTCTAGGTTTCCCCTAGAGAGGAGTTTGTCTCATGAGGGTTTTCAGCGGATGCCACCCACAAAATCCAAGAAAAAAATGAAAGTGTTGGTTATTTTTGGTAAATTCTTCTTAAAGGAGAAAAGATTTTTTAATTTCTTTAGTAACAA